>ML685764.1:2445448-2509025 GCA_007922175.1 Pelusios castaneus
CCACAATTACCAAAGACTACCCCACAAATCTAATGTGAATAAAAAATGCAGCCCTAGCAATGAGTGAAAGGCACAATAATCACTTAAGTAGATATGTATGACAAAGACATCTCTCAAATAGACATAGTACGGGGGAATTACTGATAGGAATAAATATAACAGTT
The DNA here is from genome assembly GCA_007922175.1 of Pelusios castaneus. Classification (NCBI taxonomy): domain Eukaryota; kingdom Metazoa; phylum Chordata; order Testudines; family Pelomedusidae; genus Pelusios; species Pelusios castaneus. The sequence continues at coordinate 2,445,613 of ML685764.1, forward strand.
TTCACTGGAAAAAGGAGACTACGTACAACTAGGACATCAGCAAAAATTGGCATCAGGCAAATACAAGAGCATTGTTTGCGTTCGGCTCCTTTGAAAACCTCAGCCTTTGTGAAAGATGAAAAAAGAAAGACTCTCTGGATTTGTTCAGTGGTGTAAAATTTTACCAGTATGAGTTTAGGATGCAGCATCATTTATTCATAGTAAAGCCAAGAATGAGTGGTGTGCCGGTCTTCAACTACTTGAAGGGATGCTCCAAAGAGGAGGGAGCTAGGCTGTTCTCGAGGGTAACAGAGGACAGAACAAGGAGCAATGGTTTCAAATTACAGCTAGGGAGGTCAAGGTTAGATTTTAGGAAAAACTTTCTCACTAGGAGGGTGGTGAAGCATTGAAATGGGTTATCTAGGGAGGTGGTAGAATCTCCATCTTTGGAGATTTTTAAGGCCCGGTTGGACAAAACCCTGGCTGGGGTGATTTAGTGGGAGTGGTCCTGCTTTTTAGCAGGGGGTTGGACTAGATGACCTCGTGAGGTCCCTTCCAACCCTATTGTTCTATGATTCTATGATTCCTCCCTCCCAAAGGAATGTTCATAAAGCCTTCATACCATCAGGTCATGTATTCTGTAGGTACACGTCACAGTAAAATTATTTTACAAATGTCTAGACCAGTGGATCTCTAACTGTGTACTACCAAGTATTCGCTGGTGATGGGTGTGGTTCAGCGTGTTGCCTCAGATGCCTCATTTCCAACCACTTCTAAAATGATATATTTCTCTTGTGTATAGAAAAATACACACAACATTGCTAGACAGCTATATCGCTACAGTATAAGGCAGGGTTAGGCAAACTACAGCCGCTGGGCCTGGCTGGAGTGTGGCAGCCGCTCCCCCCTCCCTGCCCTACCCTTTCCTCCTGCCCCTCTCGCACCATGTGGGTCCAGCTGCACCCTGGCAGGAGTGCAGTGGCTGCTCCCACTCCCAGCACGGCCCCTTCTCGCCACCCCTCTCCCACCATGGTGGCCAGTGGTGGCACCTTGTCCGGAGCATGGCAGCTGACCCTGGCCAGAGCACAGTGGCTGCTCCTTGCTCCTAGCCCCACCAATTCCGCCACCCTTCTACCACCACGTGGCCCACCCTACAATTTCTAGATGCAGATGTGGCCCTCAAGCCAAAAAGTTTGCCCAATGCTGGTATAAGGAGAGGGGTATTATCAGATTAATATATTGTTTTTTCATGGGCACTTTGGCAGTATATTATTAGAGCAATATTTGGAGGATGTGTTGCAATAACAAGGAATAGCTGGACAGAATATATATGTAACAAAGAGGCCATTATTAGGAGATTTTAGTGTGTGCATCTCTGGGAGCCATATGGCTATAATGAGGACACTGTTGGCGGAGCACTGTATTGCAACTGTAGGATGCGGGCAGGCTTTGGTGCCATGTGCTGCACTAACATGGGTTATGCTGGCTGGATGTTCATGTTGTATATTAATAGGAGCACTAAGAATTTTAATCCTAAATCAATACATATGAACATTAAACTTTCCCCCTTCCTTTGTTGTTTTGTTACAGTTGCTGTGTCCTGCTCTGGATTATATGAGAAAAACCCTTCTTTACTGAGTCCCCCTCCCAGGTTGTCTCCAGGCAAAAATGTGATGGTGTCATCTGATCAATCTTCCACTCCAGGTACTACAGTCCCTTTCCTTACATCCTTCTTAGGTCTTGTACACACGACAGCTTTATCACGGCAACAACCCTCTTGCCGCACAACAGGTAAACCACCCAAACGAGGGTGGTTAGGCTTACCACGGAACAGCTGTTCCACGGTAGATCACATGTGTACGGTCCTTGTGATTTGACAGCTTCCGGAAATGTCCCAGAGTGCCAGTCGAGGCCACTCTGGGACACCGGAGCTGTCAAACATGTCAATTTCACTGCTTTAGCATGCACTGCTCCTTGTAACGAAAATTCAAAGAACCGTGTGAACACTTCTTTTTGTTACAAGGAGTGCTGTGTAGACGGGAAGCGTTATAGTTATAATGCTTGCTTGTCCTGCAACAACTTTATTGCGGGACAGGTCTGTAGTGTGTACATGGCCTTAGCTCTTAAGCAGGACCCACGCAGATCAGAGGAGACGATAAGCAGAAACCCCCCTCGTCTCCATTTGTCTGCTTGCTAGAAAGCCACGCTGCTAGTTTCAATAGGATAAAAGGAATGGACTCAGACAAGCTAGTGTAGCCCTAAGGGACTGTCTCCATTTCTGGAGGGGAAAAAAGGCTTCTCCATCAACACACTATGAAAACAATCAGCATTGAATATATGGTGTTCCTGAGGCAAATTCTAATTAATGGAGCTGTTTCCTTGGCAAACAGAAAATAAACCCAATAGCAGAAATACAGAGTGAAGTTAATCTGAAAGGAAATTCTTTCTCCAGCTGTCTGATAAAGCCCAATAGGACTGAGCAAGTGGCCGCAAGGAAGGTAGGATGAACTGAGCTTCCTGTGGTACCAGAAGTTGTTGAATGGGTGCCCGGGTTTGTGAAGGGCGGAGAGCATGAGCCGACCACTACTGTAAAATTAGCTAATGGTATAAAGCTGTGGTACTCTTGGTGGGTTCTGAACATGTGTGGAAAGTACACACAATCCAATACCCCCGAGGCTTTAGGAACTCAGTCCTCTCCTGTCTTCAATCCCACCTTAGTTCTGTTTAGGAAAGAGCAAAGGGAAAAGACAGCTATATGAGGCAATTCCTGATAGGAGACCTTTTCAGCTGGTGCAGGATAAATATATTGTTACTATGCACGTACGAGAAAAGTTATTACTCAATAATTCCCGTGACAGTAGGTCCAGGTAAAAGTTGGATTCCTGCAGTGAGAACGTCTTTGTGGCGGTGCCCTGCCAATGTCACCTAGCACTCTTACAGTGTGAAAATCCCTGAAGAGCTGTGTCCATGCTGGCTGGAATCCTGAGAGATATTTTTCTTCATAGCCATTCCATGGCAACTAAAATTGCCTCTTGTGATGATGGGTGGGCAATTTACTGTTCCTTCATCCACATTGCAATAAAACCCAATGTCCTGGAAAACAAGTGGGAGGAGAACAGTGGAAAGGTACCTTTATCATGAGATCCCTCACAGAGAATGAGCAGTAATTTGGAGTGAGAGAGAAAACTGGATTTGTTTAGCCTTAAAAGAAATCATATTTTTATTTCAATAGAATTACAATAATTCGTTAGTCTTATGCTTTCTTTTTTTCCCACCCCAGTTTCTAACATGTACACTTAAAATACTTCATTAATGCATCCTTTCAGCAAAATTCATAGCCATCTAGTTGTCCAGCAAAAAAAGTTTCCTTTTGATTTGAATTGGGTGTGCCATAATGAATAGAGCACTCATCAATTGTATATATCAAAAAGAGCTCTGAATTTTTTTTCAAATCAGCAAACCTGTTCTCAGTTGACATAACTCGCTTATCATAAGAATATCTTTCAAGGAAGACAGTTTGCTTACTTTACCCGAACAAGAGTTTCCTTCAAGGCTACATATAGTGAGGTTAGCAAATATACTATAGAGATGGGGCCATGTAAGCACCTTACTAGATGACGTATCGATTTTGTTTGGCAAGCAATGCTCATATTTCATGTTATTGATATCTTCTTTTTGCATGTTTCATAGATATTCCTGCAGAATACGTGTAGGCAGGGAAGCAGGCATATGCTATGTATTCATTAAATCATAGAAATTTAGGGCTAGAAGGGACCTTCCATTGACTCAGTGGGAGCAGAAATGCCCTTGGTCCTGAAAAAGGAAACGAGCTTTTGACAAACTAGAAGAAGACCAGTTAATTAAAAGTCAAGTCCTAGGCTTGTGAAATAGTCCTCTTAGTGTAAAACACACAAGTCCAGATTTTATCATTCTCGAGTGTGGGACTCTGGCTCTCCATCCCCTAGGGCCTAGTCTGTGAAGAAAGAAGTTCCACATAAAAGAAATAGCCTCTGCTTCTATCCCAGGAGTGGTTCCTCAGATTCTACCCCAGCCTGCAGGTAATAGCCAAAGAGTTGCATTCCAGCCTCCATTGTCATGGGCCCCCTGAGGAGCAGGTGCACATTTAGCTTAGGACAGATATTCCCTAATACTCAGACTATTTGATGTGCATCCAATGTTTCCTTGCTGTATAAATGGCCTTGGACACCTCCCTCCAGTTATTCAAGATAGTTCAGTCGAAAGCTGACTAGGAAGAGTTACTGGGAGATTGCACAAAACTGCGTGACTGAGTGACAAAATGGCAGATGAAATTGAACAATGATAAATGCAAAGTAATTCACATTGGAAGAAATAGTCGCAACTACACATTTAGTATGATGGGTTCTAAATTAGCTGTTAACACCAGAGAAAAAGATCTTGAAGTCACTGTAGATGTTTCTCTGAAAACTTCAGCTCAACGTACAGCAGTGGTCAAAAAAGCTAACAGTCTATTAGGAAAGGAATAGAAAATAATATAGCTAATACCATAAAGCCGCTATATAAATCCATGGTACGTGCACACATTGTGTAAAGTTCTTGTTGCCCCATCTCAAAAAGGGTATAGTGGAACTGTAAAAGGTTCAGAGAATGGCAACAGAGATGATCAGTGGATGGCTTCTATATGAGAAGAGACTAAAAAGATTAGGGCTGTTCATCTAAGAAAATAGACGAGTAGGAAGGGTTATGATAGAGGGCTATAAAATCATGAATGGTGTGCAGAAAGTGAATAAAGAAATGTTATTCTTCATCCATTCCAACAATATAAAAACCAGGAGTCGTCCGATAAAATGAATAGGCTGCAGGTTTAATGTAAACAAAAGGAAGTACTTTATCACACAACACACAATTAACCAGTGGAACTCATTGTCATAGGCTGTTATGGCTAAAAGTCTAACTGGCTTCAAAAAAAGAAATTGATGAGTTCATGGAAGATAGATCCATCAGTGGCTATTAGTCAAAATGGTCAGGGATTCAACCCCATGCTCTGAGTGACTCTAAACCTCTGACTGCCAGAAGCTGGGAGGAGAAGACCGTTAAATCATTTTAGCTTCTCTTTTCTGTACCCTCCCCTGTAGCTCTGGCATTGGCCACTGTCAGAGACAGGATCCTAGGCTAGATGGACCATTGATCTGGCTCAGTATGGCAATTCTTATGTCCTTAGCCCCACAGGTAAACAGTTTGTATGGATAGAGCTGGAAATGTAAACAAATAAACAAAAAAAGTTTAAAAATTCCTGCTTAAGGTCCCAAACCAACTTGAATTCTGCTCTGCTCTTTGGTGCCCACCCTCCATATACAGTCCGGAAACCTGGCCCTGTTACTTTCCCAACCTTAATTCTTTCGTTAGGGACTGGTTCCTATCTTCCTTCTTTCCCAGGACTGTGTTCCTCACTGGGAAGTAGAAAATATGGTGCTATTCACCTTTGTAAGGCCTGAATATCATTCAAATGTTGCGATGCTCAACCACAAATGATTAGGATTTAGGCCTTGATCCTTGAAGGTATTTAGGCTCCTAACCCCCATTAATTTAAATGGTAGTTAGGAGCCTAAATACCTTTGAGGATCTGGGCCTTCCTATATGCATACATAGCCCAGTGGCTCCTGGATGCTATAATAATACCCACCCCCTGAATGAATATCAGCCTACAATACTTGTTCCTCTCACTGTGCCTATGTGTGAGAGAAAGCATTACACAGCTAATGTCCCTGCAGGGAGGTTGTATGGGATTGCTAAAGCAGCAATGAATTAGTTCTTTTCTGGTTTATAATATGCTGATTATGAAAAAGAACTTGGCCATGATGCTCTGTTGCTCTCAGTACTGTGAATGGACTGTACAGCAGGGATTCTTTCCTCCTCGTCATAGGGGCAATAGAACAGTTCTGAAGGCTGTACAGCCCTTAAGCCAAGGTGTATTTACATTGCAAAAAAACCCGTATATTACCAAGTCTCTGAAGTCAGGCCAATCAACATGGGCTGATAAGGCTTGGGCTGTAGGGTTAGACATAGCAGTTTGAACATCTCTGCCCGAGCTGGGGCCCAGGTGCCAAGGCCCTTCCACCTCGCTGGGTTTCAGAGTTTGAGCTCCAGCGCAGGTAGAAATGTCTACACTACGATTTGTAGCTCTGCAAGCCAGAGTCAACTGATGCAGGATCTGAGCCTTGGCGCCAAAGGTTTTTCTTTGCACTGTAAACTTACCCTCAGCTATTCTATTTGAGAACTTTGGGTTCTATGTCCCATGATGAGAGAGGTCTGTCTCCAGCCTCTTTCAATTCCTTTGCTGTGTTGTGTGTCATCCTTGTTCTGGGTGGTATTTGCAAGTGGACCACATCCTTTGCTGATGTAAACTGGTTTAGCTTCACTGACTTCAATGGAAGTATGCTGATTTACACTGGCCAAAGATGTTCAGGGTTGTCTTTCTCAGCTGGCCTTTTCCCCCACATCCAGTGGGAAAAATTTCTTATTCTTATCCAGAGGCAGCTTCCTTTGTTAGCTGAGAGTTTCCCCCTTTTTAGCTGAGATGTCCCAGGCTATTAAACTGATAAATTGGAGAGGGTTCAGAGAAGAGTTGTGAGAATGATCAAAGAATTAGAAAACATACCTTATAGTGATAGGCGCAAAGAGCTCAGTCTATTTAGGTAAACAAAGAGAAGTTTAAGGGGTACCTTGATTACAGTCTGTAAATACCTTCATGGGGAACAAATATTTGATTATGGTATAAAGTGATCCAATGGCTGAAAACTGAAGCTAGAAAAATTCAGGCAGGAAATCAGGCATACATTTTAGAGTGAGGATAATTAACCATTGGAAGAATTTACCAAGGATCACAGTGGATTCTACATCTTTGGCCATTTTAAAATTTTTTTTTTTTTCTAAAAGATCTAGGAATTATTTTGGGGCGGTTCTCTGACCTATGTTATACAGAAGGTCAGACTATGTGGTCATGATACTTCCTTCTGGCCTTTGAATCTATGAATCTAGACCTGCTCTTTACTATTCTGTACTGATACTCTCTTTGGAGCCAGGTGGGACATGAATGAAAAGTTCTCTCCCTCTTTCTCATCATAGAAACCTCTTGTACATATGGGTCAAGCTGCTCCTGGGTAACGTCTACAGACCTCTTTGGAAAACCACACTGGGTACCATCTTCAGTGAGTGCTTTGGTGTCAGAGAAGCAGCGTCAGCTTCTGAAGAACAGTTCATCCAGTGGAGACATAGAAGGTAGGCAAACTTCCGGTTCATTCCAAAAGGTATATACATATGCACACACATATCTATGTCTATGGCCATGCTTCCTTGTCCCTCCCAGACTGCCACACAGACTATATCTCCTTACACGAAGCCATCATGAAATCTCACTATGGATTCCAGAGAACTCCCCACTAAGAATCATCTGTACATTAAAAAGCCATTCATTTTTCCATATAGTTATAGAATACTGGACTTGAGCATACTGAATCGATGTATGAAATATTTCTTGTGTGGCAGCCTTACATAGTGTGAAACTTGATACACATAGAACACAGCACGTTTTTATACAGTGCACATACTGTAACATTTGAAATGCAAAGGCAACACTCTCAAAGAACCACAGTTACTGGTCAGGAACTTCTCTTTTGTCATCAGTGCACAGTGTAGCTACTTCCTGAAGGGGAGTCAAACCCCGGGAAATGCCGGGGAAGGTCAACTCCTGGTCTAGCTAATAGGCTTTAAAGGAGACAAAGTCTGCAAGATTCCCAGCCCCGTCAGCTCACTTCAACTTTCATGGGAATTGAAGGTGCTCTGCACCTTTCACTGTAAGGTCCCAGTATTCATCACCTCTTGGGATTTGGCCCATAATCTTTATGTTCTAAGGGCCCAGTCCTGCTCCCATTGACATGAGAGGTTCATGTTGACTTCAGTGGGCTAGACTCCAGCCCTTTGTGAATTAGCTTTGTTTTCACCAGAGTCAGAAGAAGCCACTTTTAACTACTCTGGGTGAGAATCCCAGGGCAGTCAGCCCCTTGACAAGGCTCAGTTGTCTCCTCATATTTGTATACTCACTCCTGTTTGTAGTATGTTTCTAACTAGTATTTTGTCTATTCTCTCCTGCCTTCTTTTTCCTTCTCACTCTCCTCGGCTTCTTTGCCTCCATTTCCCTTCCCTGTCTTGATCTGTTCTCTACTTATTTTCTTTCTTTTTAAACTTAATTCTTCTTTTGCTTCTTTTTATCCTCCTTACTTTTTTCTTGTCTTTTCTTCTCCTCTCCTTTTTTCTCATCAATGCTTTCAACCACTTTTTCCTTTCGGTCTTCTCTCCTTGTGCTCTCCCCTTCTTTCCTTCAGGGGACATTCTCGTCCTGAACACCAGCAGGTTCTTGGATAAATGTGAGTTCAGTCTGCATAGTCCCATCCTGCCACGGAGCATGGAGTCCTGCCTGCTGGAGCTGGCCGTGTATTCACAGGGCACTGCTCCTCCTCTCCAGGGACTCACAGTTGAAATCCGACATGTGGAGACAAACCAGCGCATAACCATCCCTCTGAGAGATGGACAAGAAGAGAACACCTGGTAAGGCTTACTACCTGCAGCTATTTAACATTGCCTTGGGTAGTTCCCTTAGGGCATTGCTTCTAGCAAAGATTGTCTCTCTCCTCTCTCACCCAAAGTCACTTGATTCTGTGATGGCCAACACTGGGAACTGAACGGAGAACCTCCAGAGCTAAATGCATGACTTGCCACAGCTTGATCTAAAGAGCTATCCTTCATAACTGCTGGCTCTTGCAAACCCGCCTCATCTGGGGCTAAGACACAGAAAAGGATGCAATAACACATATTTGACCAGTGGGTTGTACTTTCTCCAAAACCTTCAGAGTAACAATGCCCCGTTTCATCTGATTCACCAACTGTTGCTGAGATTATAGGTCTAAAATCTACTGAATCCAAAATGTGCTCTCAGTAATGGGCCAATTTCTCTGAGCAATGTCGGGAGTTATCCTGGTCAGAAGGGCTTAATTTCACACGATGTGAGATAGTTTTAACTATCATACACTCAACCCCTCTTTTCACCAGTATCTGCATGAAGTGGATTGTCAGTGCACATTCCCAGTTTGATACCCTGGCATCACAGTCCTCAGTCCCTGTGGGTGTGGGTGAACTTTTGGCAGTGGGAATGTTACCCTAAAAGCAGTCTCCATAGATAAAGGAAACACATTTCTTCTCATCCCATTGGACCATCAGCAGCAGGTGATAACACCAGTCATCAAATATGCCTGTCTCACCACCAAGAAACTTCCAGGGTGAATAGAAACACCCTGACATGCCTCAGGTCCTTTCTCACAGATCAAGCTCAGAGAAGTCACTGTTCCTCTACCACCAAGGTTCAGGCCTCTTCCCTGAACATCTACAAAGCATCTCACCAGCTCTCTGTCACCCATCTGCTGTGGAAATCATATGGTGACTGGTTAGGTCAGCTTTCTGGCTCCGTCACACTGCTGGAGGGCTCAAAAGGGGTCATACTAGAACCAAGGATCTGGCATCTAGTGCTTTGGGCCATGAATGAAAAGTTCTACCTGTTTTCATCCTTTTCAGAGGCTGCTCCTTCCTTAGATGCCTCCCCGAGTGGAGGAGCTAGGTGTAAGAATAGAGCCTGAGTCATAAAGATCAGTTCCTAGGGCTAATCCAGACCTTTCCAGAGTTCAGGGTCATTTGCTCCTGGTGCATATGGGAAAGGAAGAAGAGATAGTGTAGAGAGGACGAGAAAGCAGACAAGAAAATCAGGCAGTACAAAACCTTAGCCTTCATGTTCCTTACTTTTGTCTTCCTTCCCCATGGTTGCTTTTTCATTCCTGTATCTGTCAGAGTGCACATGAGATGGGAATCAAGAGGGTGCTTTGAGGTGGAAGGCGGGGTGTGGGGGCTGAGTTATAACAGAGAGAAAGGAGCCCACATGGCTGTTGATTTGCAATCTTCCTTGTGTTTGCTATCCTTCCCTCTGCTTGCCTTTGAGGAGCATGGGTTAAGCATACTGCAAGCTCTTTGTTTGTGTCACTTGACTGGCTCCCATGGAGAATTCCACCAACAGACCTTCGGTTTTGTTTTTCTTGAATTCCCTGGCACCACCTTTTGTTGCTATAGAGATAACCAGCCAAGACTCTGCTCAGCTGAGCCAAAGACAGTAATGTTTGACTTCAAAGTTTAATTCTTAACCCCCAAATTCCTTCCCCTCCTATTTTCAGTTTTCGCTCACTTCCTTTCCAGGCAGGCCCTTCCGCCTCCAAATGTCATCCTGCCATCTAGCAAGGGAAAAGTGCCTTCCCTGGGATCAATTTCTGATGTCATTCTTACACCCCAAAGACTCCCTGTGCCACTTCAGGCATGTGACTAGTCTGTGCTGGCCAAGGCAGCTAGAGTCACAGGTCCATTTCTTTGTATGATCAAATGATTGATTGAAACGGTACTCCATCACAAGATCAAGCTGTTCGGTATCAAAAGTGATCACTTCGCTCATCACTGATGTGCAGCCACCTCTGAGATTAAAAACAGCAGCTGTTTTACAGCCTACCTGAACACTATCACAACAGCTTTAGGAGATGAAGTTAAGATAATCGGCCCTCATTAGAATTAAATGGAATTTAAGTAGGTAGAACCCAATTAGCTCACCTGGGGGAGATTTGTCAGAACATTGGGGTTAATACCTTTGCACTCATGAAAGCAATCACATGTGGTCAGGGGCTTGGTTTTAAAAACATCTAAAATATGTAATATACTTCAGTCATGTTTAAGATGGGTGGAAGTAGGGAAAACAAAGGGATGGAATTAGAGGCACATGGAAAAAATACAATTCCTTTTTTTCTTTTACAGTGGATTGATTTTAAAAGTCGCTGCACAAGTCTAGGGTGGAGAAAGGAAACCTAGTTTAATGTGTGTAGCAGAAGAAATAGGACTTTCTATGGCATATTGATCTAGATTCTTTATGGCAGGCACATGGTCCAAGACCAGCTTTCTCTTTTATATCTATATCTTTTTATATCCTTGTGCTGTCAATTGACAAAACCACCAGCCAGAAATAATTGGATTTTTGTATGATTGGGGATTTTAAATGATTTTGTCTGTTTCTAAGCACTGCTGTACTCTTTGGAGTGCAACAGAAGGTGCAATGAACAAATGATAGTGTAGGGTTAATGCTGCTGTGCAATATATTATTCACCTGTGGAACTCACAACCACATGATATTGTTGAGGCACGATTAGTAACTTACATGAAGAAAAAATTGGCATGCCTGCCTTTTCTGGTCAGCACAAACAAACAAACAAACAAAAGCCTACCTCAGACCTTCCCAGCAATCTTCAACCCTGTTGTCAAGCCATACCCAATCCCAAATTCCCAATAGGCCACTTCACTGGGGTCTTCTCTTTTTGGTTCTGGGGATCTCCTATCCTATTCAGCTCTTCCTTCTGAATTCATCAATGGTGCTTTTCCCCTAGGATTCCAGCTCTGTCTTATATTTGTGTATTATGCGTGAGAAGGTGATATTTTTCTGATCAGTGAACCATTGTCTGATTTGTACGGCTGAAGCTACTGCTCTGTGTCTCATACCCACAGTTCAGCTCAATCTCTGGTAAAAGCATTCCAGTGAAAGAATAGAGAAGAGAGATGGCTGGAACAAATCAAACACCAAGTCTCCTACTCTAAATTTAACAGGATAACTCTAAAACATCATCTGTAATTGCACTATCTAGAATAAAGAGGAGCTGCTAATCCTCATTCTTCGGAGTGAAAGATGACCATTTGCTGGAGCCAGGAAGTGCTGGAGAGTAATGCTCACATATTCATGTGTATTCTGTTTACATTTTCCTCCTTCCTCTCAAATATTAGGCATTGGCCACAGTGGGAGGCAAGGTTCCAAAGCAGACAAATCACTTGTTTGTTCTAATATAGGAATTCCCGTATTCCTGATTATTGATTGACACTGGCTAAAGGAATAATAATCTTTGCTCACATCTGAGGACAAGTTACTGCTGGGGTTAGATGATGGTTCTTCCTCCAAGTGTGTGAATTTAAATTTCAGGAGTGTAGAAACAGGCCTATAATCCATATCAGCAACAGCTCTCTGCTACTGAAATAACGCTTGTCTCAGGTCAGTGCTACCTGTATAACTAGAGTCTAATACATTCTGGTCATGTGGGTCAAGTAACATCCACTCTACCACCTAACGGAAGCTGTCCAAAATGAAAGGTATCCAGTAACAAAGTCCACCCTAGGATCAGATATGTAGAAGACTCCATCAGTCTCTTAGATGGATGCCTCTGTCTCACTCGGAAGAGAGTCCTTAACCACAGCCAGTCTGCATCTCTTCCTCTTGGTTGTGGTGACCAGGAGGCTCCCAGACTTAGGGGCAGGTGGCTCCTCTTCCTCAGCCATTGGGGTCTGCTCCCCTTCTCCTGTTGCCAGTACCAGTTCTTGACCTTACTGGAGTGGGGACGTGGATTGGGGATGAAGCGCTGTCTACTGCTTGAAGTGTCCAGCAACAAGTCTTCTCTCCTCAGAGCAGCTGGGTCTCCTTCACTGGGAATATTGTACTCATCTGTAGTTAGCTAGCCTCCTCCATCTTGGATGTCTCTGTGAGCATCCTGTTGATGAAGTCCTCTTGCTCCCAGAAGCTATGCCAATGAGCCACCTCCTCCTGCAGCTCTCTTACCTGCTTCCTGAGGGGCTCCACCAGCAGACACCTACCTCTCACACCAGCTGATTCCTCCTGCTTGGCTTTCTTCATCAGGGACATGCAGGCCACATTCCCAGCAAATCAAAAACAGCGCCTCAGTAGAAGCCTCCAGGGCCAGGATGCCTCTCTGACCAGGGCCTCCATAGGTGCAGGAAGGGGAAGAACAAGCAGTGCTGTTGACGATATGCCATTTTCCTCCCATTGCATGTTCCTTCTGGCAAAGTATCTGTAACTGCACCCAAATCCTATCTCTCTGCCTTCCTCTGCTGGCAAACTCAACTGGCTAAATCCTTTAGTCTCCCAGGTACCTTCATCTCACCAGATATGGGGCTTGCCAACCACTGGGAGCCTGCATGGTTTTTTAAAGCCTGGGACCCACACACAGCTGGATTGGGTGACCTTCCCCCATCCCTCAACTAATCACTGGCCTATTTAAAAAAACAAAACAAAACAACCACCTTGCTCTGCTGTCACTTCAAAGGGCCCTTAAGAGTCCCGCTAGAGCCCTGTTAGGAATCATGCACTAGATCACCTAATTGCAGGGCAATCTAGCCTAGACAGTCGGCAACCAAACTTAGATGGCACACACACCAAACACAGCAAAGCAATCCACAGTCCTCCCAAACTCAATGGCAAGTCCCTAGCCCACAAAATTTCTCCTTTTTTGTCCCCCAGAGTTAATCAATAGCAGTAAGACAGAAGTGCCCCACAGATTCTCACCACGTAGCTAAGTCCCTTAGTCTCCTAGCTGCCTTCCTCTCACCCGCCACCAGTCAGCTACTAGAGACATGAAATAGCTGATATAATTCTTTTAATTTGAGTGCTCTCTGATTTAGCACACTGTCACATAGTAAAAGTTGTGTGGAGAGGGTCCTATCAGAATCTGACTCTCTAGCTCAGGGAACATTCCAACACTGCTACTTATGTAGCTTAACTCATCATTCTTAGTAAAGTCTGGTCTCTTAAATATTGTTTTGGAAAATTCAACAGCATTTCTCTTTGTTGGAGATAGCAAGGCACTGGGTTAGAAGGGACTGGTTAGAACTGGGTCAAGGGATGTTGACTTTGTTCAGCAGAGGGAGACAGAGAGGCTGCAGACCTCCTACTTCAAAGAATATTGATGAGCAACAGAAATTACGTGGGTTGCACAATGCGTCCTGTATTCTCTTGCATTATGCTTCAAGTTGTTTACAGTTGCACACTCTTTTTTCTTTTTTTGCAAATTGCCTGGGGACATGTCAGGCTCTGACAGCCCCCAAGAGTACACAGTAGCTTCAATGTCCGTGTTTAGAAGTGTAGTAATACTAACCAGTTCACTGAGCTCTATTCTGACATAAAATCAATAGTAAAGGTATTGCCAGGCTGGGCTTCTCTGAAAGCCTGCGTAAGTGATCCATCTTCTTCTGTATAAACTAAAGGCTTTGTTCCTGATTCCATTAAGAAAATTAAATTGGCTCTGAATTGCCCCTGTTTGGATATCAGGAGCAAGCAAAGAAGGTTCGTTATTTATGGATTTAGAGAACTTACTGCAGTTACATCTTGGACCAGAGGGTCTCTGTCGGAATACGGCCGCCCTAATGAATAGCTGGGCAGTGCTCCTTGGTAACAAGGTATACACCTAAACATTTTGGGTGATGCAAAGCTACATACCACTTGCAGGTTGTAGATGCTGTGCTGTCATACTGTACAGTGGAGTTTAATGGAGTCGAGTCTCAGTGCTAGAACTTGTTGGATGCAATATTATATAAGGGAGGTAATGCAGTCACGATTCAGTGCTGGAAGCTCTTGGGTGATCTGTTGTGATACTGAATGGTGGTAATGTAATTGTGGCTTTGTATCAGAGGGTGCGTCTACACTTGTAAATTAAGTCGACTTCAGCTTACTTAAGTCGACTTAATTTACTCTGCGTCTACACTACACTTTCCTTAAGTCGACTTAAAGAGCTGCTTAAGTCGACTTAAGAAAAAATTAAGTCGACTTTGTTAAACCTCCTTTTAAGTCGACTTTCTGCTTAAGTCAACTTTCTAAAGTCGACTTAAGCCAGTGTAGACGTGGAGTAGCCCTAAGTCTACTTAGGGGCCTCCAGGGCTTTCCCACTGCCCTCCCTGCCAGAGTGGCTGGCACAGGGAGAGCCTGGCATGCCCCCACACAGGGCAGGGCAGAGCCGTGCCCACCCTGCCCCTATGCCCTGCCAGGGTCCCTGTCCCCCTTTGCCCCATTGTACCTGCTGAGCCCCCTGGTACTTGGCAAGGGGTGCCCCCCCTGCCACCATGGACCAGTCCCAGGTCCACCTAGCCCCTACAAGTCGACCTAGGCGTCCAGTGTGGATGCTCTAGGTCGACTTTGTAGGATCCCCTCAAAGTCAACTTAAAATGTAAGTGTGGACATGCTAAGTCGAATTACATTAACAAATGTAGACATAGCCAGAGGTTCCTGGCTGCTCTGGTGTGATATAACAGAGGTGATGCAGTGTTGACTCAGCTGAAGAATGTGGGCAATGTGCTGTGCTACAAAGGAGGTAATAGAGCTGGAAGGATTCTGTGGTGGAGGAACAGGATGGATGTACTATACTGTGTAATATCATGGACATGGTGGAGTTGTGTTTCAGAGCTGAATGACCTTGGATTTTGTGTTGTGTTGTGGCAGAGATAAATGCATTTATGTCTTAGTGCGGAAGGTTCTTGGAGGCTGTACTGTGATGAAAAAAAGAAGTAAAACAATCACATCTCATTGCTGGAGGTTCTTGCTACTTTGTTCTATGCCTGAAGTAATGAAGCTGTGTTTCAGTGCTGGAGATTTCTGAAACTGGATGAAATGATGTTACAATATTGAACAAACTATAATTCTGTATGAAGTGTCAAAAGTGTGAAAAGGAGAAATATTTTCATCTTCCAAGTGGGATGAGAGCTCTGCTGGTTTTGATTAGGGACAAGTGAATCTCAGAAGGGATGATGGGAAAGAGAAGAGGCAGAAGGACAGCAGCATCCTCTGACCAGAGAAAGGGTGTGTGGTTGATGTGAAACACCGGTGATGAATTAGGTAGATAATCAGTTAACACAGGCTGACATACATGGGAAGGGCCATAAACACCTAAAGTTGCTAGCATTTCTACACTATTTCATGTGCTTATTACAGGAGCTCGCCTGTTTTCATAGTGTGCACCACACAGAGTCTTGTGCATACCTCCCATTTATCATTGTGTGGACCACCTTCCCATCCTTTCATGATCAAATAGACTTTTGACAATGAAATAACATCTCTGTAGTGACCACAGAAACTTCTTGCATGGAAAAGTAATATTAGAAAAGTATTTATGTATTTTTAGCTGGGTTTTAAAGCCATTTAGCAGCTAGAAAGAAGGAAGAGAGCCAGCGCCATGAGCCAGATATTTAACAGTTAGGTGCCTAATGATGCAGCTGGGCACTTGGTGGGGTTTGCAAAGGTGCTTAAGCATGTTAGGGTTCCATGCGCTCAACCTGTGTGTGACTGCTGTTGTCTTGTCATAGGGTGAACTGGAAAGTACTGGTGGCTCAGATCGCCCAAGTGGAGAGGCCTTTTGAGATCTCCCTGCTCTATTCAACCTGTGGAGGACAAAGGGCTGAGCTGTTGGCGTTAGGCTCCTTGCAGCTCAGGGACTGCTTCCACGGTAGGTTCCAATCGATCCAATCAGAGCTGGAAAATCTAATTGAATCTAGCCAGAAAACAAAAAGGGACACTGACAAAAATTGCTAAGTATGATCTAGGAGAAGGCAACAAAACCCTCTCCAAACACACACACCCCACCCCACACTGAAACCCTTAGGGGGTGTCATCAAACACTGCAGTCCATACTTGATGGTGACCCCTTCCTGAAAGAAATCTTCCACGAACCCCTTCTTCTGGCCCTCAGATAACCTCCCAAGCTTTCCAAGCTCATCATCAGACGCAAACTCCACACAAACTAGGACCCTCCAACTGAAAGCAGCAACAGACCCTGCAGGAACAACACATGCAAAACCAGCAGACATAGCAACCTCCCCCCCCAACACCTTTCATGACCCATGGGTCTCATACATGACTGTCACACCAACAGGTGGTGTACGTCAGCCAGTGCTACCTACCTCATTAACAGCTATGTGGGTGAAACCAGACAATCACGGCTCTCTTCAATGAACTCACAAAAGAAAATGATAAAAGACAAAAAAAACCCCGTCACCTGTGGATGAACACTTTTCACAAAGCAATGACTCTCAGTCCTCATACTCAAAGAAAATCTATGTAAAACTTTCAGAAGACAAGCCTGGAAGCGTAACTTCATAACTTAGCTAGATGCTAAAAATTATGGTCTTAATAAAAACACTGGATTTATGGCTTATTATGACAATGTATAACTCACTAACCACACTCTGTCCTATGACTACAAGGGTATTAATGGGCCACTTCACCTTCAATGGTCCCTTAGAATATATTGTAACTGTTTATGCTAAACTGTCTGTTTGATCTTGTAATTAACTCTGACACTCTTACTATCTTTCTGAAGAAGAACACTGTGTAGCTCAAAGCTTGTCTTTCTGACCTACAGAAGTTGGTCCAATAAAGGATATTACCTCACCCACTTGTGTCTCTAACCGAGACATTGAAACACACATGATTTAATCATTTTTTAAAATGCCTATGTTGCTTTTAAAGTTTTGATCTTTTTTTTCTTTACTTAAGGCGCCATTGTTGAGCCTGAAAAACTCTTACTGCATCAGGAACACATGAGATCAGTAGTTTTCAATCTTTTCCATACTGTGACCCTGTTCCAACAGTAAAAGGTTTTAGGACCTGTAAGGGGTCTATAAGCTCCATTCAGGACTTAGGCAGGAGAAGGAGGGGAGCTTCCCTTTCAGGTCCAGATTAAGGGGCCTTGGGCCCCGGGCTACCCCACAACTTTGACCTCCCCCCCCCAGACTCGCACCAGGGGGTGGACCAGTCAGTGCAGGTGCGGAGCAGGAGCACAGAGCTCAGTCCGGCCTCTGGCCCAGGGCCCTGTCCCCCCAGCACTGGCAGGACAGGATCTCTCAGCGCCTTCCCCAGTGCTGTGGGGGCTGAGGTTTGGGGGGTAGATTAATGCAGGAGCCATAGGGGCTGGAGCCTGGGGGCCCCTTCAGGCCAGGGCCTGGGACTTCAGCCCCTATAGCCCCTGCATTAATCCGGCCCTGTTCCATTCCCTGCAAGCAAACAGAACTGCCAGGTCCAAACTCAGCTGCAAGAGCTGTCAATCTTGGAGAAGACAGCCACAGTTGAACCTTGTGACGGCAAGCAAGACACAGAGCAACGAAGGAGTGGGAGACAGAGAATCCTAAGATGGTGGGACATTTTAGTAGCTTTGCATCAGGCAGTCTCCCCGAGCCTCCTAACAGGGTAGCCCTGTACTAGCCCACTGAGGACATCAACAGCTCCTATAACGGGGGGCGTGAACCAAGACGGCAGAACAACCCAGCTGGAGCCTTACCTAGGCTCCAGCAGGATCCTGCAGCAGTACTCCACACCCCACCTCTCTACATCATTTATTCATAAAGAAAGGGAAGGTGGTCATGTCTACATGAAATCTGTTTGTCATTCTCTGGTGAAGAACATCTGTCTTAGATTATTAAAAAGAGAAAATTTGAATCTAGTTTGCTTTTCACCATGTTTGCCTTCACTCAGCTTGTCAATGAAACGAGCCTGGTCAGTTTTACCTTGTGGTTGTAGGTCCTGATCCTACTAAGTACTTCATGCAGACAGACCTCTGAACCTCTGTAGGGCCTCCCTGACTTCAGCAATGTTCCTTACAGGTACAGGGATCCATTTGCTCAATGTACTATGCAGAATCAGGGCCAAAGTCAGCTTCATTTTATGGTTTTCATGCACTAGCATAATGTTATTGGTTTTGGGTTGCAAACTGCAGAAAAAGCTTTTAATTTAAAAATATCCAACAAATATTACAAACAAGGGCTATGTCTACACTGGCAAATTAAGTCGACTTAAGGAGGCTTAAGTTGACTTAAACAAAGCCGCATCTACACCAGACTTTCATTAAGTCGACTTAGGAAATTCTGTAAGTCGACTTACTAAGAACTGCCGGGTAGGTCGACTTCAGCCTCCTTAGGTTGACTTAACCCTTCTTTAGGTCCACCTAAGCCCAGTGTGGACTCTTAAGTCCACTTTGTTAAGTCAACCTAAGGGCAGGTAGGTCGACTTAACGAAGTGGACTTAGTCCATGTCCATGGACACCACTTTAAGTTGACTTACTAAGGTTGACTTTTAAAGTTGACCTTAGTAAGTTGACTTAACAAAGTCAACCTAACTTTTCCTCGTGTAGACATAGCCAAGGAGTCCTGTGGCACTTTTAAAGACTAACAAATTTATTTATTGCATGAGCTTTCATGGGAGAAAATCCCACTGTTTTAATGAACTAGACTAACATGGTTACCCCTTTGGAACTTGCCAACAAATATTGTTTTCACTGACTTATTACAATGTTCTGAAACCAATCCTGAGCCTATCGGATTTTTCTGTTTTTATTTACTTTATTTATTTTTTTAAAACAAAATCTAAATTTTGGATCTAATTGTCTTGACTGTGTTGGAGCATATATGTGTCTTATGTATGCAAAGTGTTGTGTGCAAAATATAAAACCCACATTGTGGAAGGGAACTTGAGTGATTTAAGCCAAAGAGGATAATTTACAGCCCCCAGCTATAATTGTGAATATAGAGCAAATACAAAGAAGTATGGAGAGATGGTGGGAGGGAATTGGGAAACAGAATAATAAATCATGTCCATTTGATAACCCAAGTGCCCTAAGGGAATCTTATGAAAGGAGTGCTAAATCTACTAGCTACAAAGATCATCTGTTCTCCAGGGAATGCACTTTAAGCTCACACGTTTATTAAAAGTCTATCGAGGGAACTATCTTTAGTGAACAGTTTCATTGGAACTGCTACAGATGCATGACATGGTCTTAAAGCAATAGGGAGGAAGAGCCTTTTCAGTGCAGGTCTACACCTTTAGAATGCTCCCCCTCCCGATTCTAGATTATTTTTTTGTTTAAGGTGAGCTGTAAGATGTTTGTTTATTGGTACTAAGATGGTGCAAGTTTGGTTTATTTGCAAGCTGGTTCTGCTGATGTGGATTTTTTGTTAATTTCTTTTACTGCTACATTTTGTTACATGCTTAGATTCTTTCTGGTATGAACATTAAAATTAAATGAGTATTTATTAATAATAATTTTAATATGGACTGATTATCTTTATTATGTAGCAAGGGGGAGGAACGTGATAGACCATCCAGACCCAAGTCCACCTCTGGACATTCCATTGACTCCCCTCTTTGGGCTTTTCTCTTTGTACACTTTAGAAAAAGAAAGCAAGGATCTCTCCGTGTACGACAAGGACACCACTTTCCCCTGCCCGCACGGGGGCTGTATCAGCCACCTGCAGGTCTGTGATTTTCACAGTGATTGCCCTGCCAAAGAGGACGAAGAGGCCATATGTGGTGAGTAAGAACTAGAAGCCAGCTACCATAATGGGTTCCTGAAGTCATTCCTCATTTTACTGCTGCTGGAATTCTGTGTCATTGTGCAGAATTAATGTTCCGAACAGAAGTGTATTTTTTTCATGCCAAATTTGTGATTCTCCCCCACCCCCCCACCCCCCCGCACTCCTACCTGCTGCCAGCCAGGGCTCCCGCTGTTAGTGCTGGGTGACTAGGGTTCCTGCTGTCAGTCCTGTGCAGCGAGGCTCAGGGCTGACAGTATGAGCGTGATCACATTGTGTTATTTGACAAATAAAATATGCAGAATTTTACAGAATTTTAAAATATTGTGTGCAGACTTTTTTTTTTTTACCTGGTGTAGAAGTCCCCTTAGAGAATTTGTTATCCCAATTCCAACAGTCTCATCCCCTGCCACAAAAGCCAACAATCCAAGAGGACTCAACTAGACTGGTCATGTGATCCCTTCAAAAATGGCATTCCTCCAAATCCATAGTCAGAATTAGAGTGTATTTCTCCTGGAAATTTCTGTGTACCATTCACTAACTTCCCATAGGAAACAACTAATCTGAAAAGTATCCCTGGAGATATTTAGTAGAAATAGACACCTGGGATTAATTTAACCACACTCAGCATATTGATTTATATAATAAAATAAACCTGTCCCAGACACCAGATGCATGTAGAAACAATTTTAATAACAAATGCATACCAGAAACTGCAAACTAGATTAATATTGTTAAAAAACTCTTTTCTACCAACTCAGCCCATCAGGAATAATCATGTAGGAAGCGAAATAGATTAAATTGGTTACATACAGAGATTAATATTTTGTCTACCTATTTGAACTGGGTACCTGGACCTGGAATATCCATGGGGAACGAACTCCTGGGATTAGAATATAGGACTTTCTATGCAGGGTCAGACCACTGGTCTACCAATCTGGTATACTGCCTGTAGCAGTTCCTGCCACTTCAGAGCAAGGCAAAAGCTCCTCTTTTACACCTGTCTCACGGGGCAGTGAAATTCCTTCCAGGCCATAGCCTGATCATCCTGCAACTGGAAGCACTAGGCACCTTTCGAATCAGCACAAATGATATGGATTAGAGAGCTATCCTTTCAAAAACGCAGGTACAGGATTTTACTCACACACTGTGGCAGAGAATTCCACAGGCTGACTGTGCGCCACCTGAGGCAGTGTCATTTTATTTGTTCTAAATGTACTCACAGTTATGAAATCAGCTGTTCAACCAACTTTAAACAGACCTTGGGACCCCTCCTCCCCCCGATATGTCAGTATCCCGTAAAGCAGTTACCAACTGAAGGGGGCTCAAGAACCATTGTTTTCAATTGCACTTAGAATAAGAAGTAAGACCAGTATCTTTAATACTACTGTGTGATGAGCATTGGCTTTTTTTACGGTAACTACTCTTCAGTGACCTGAAGAAGAGCTCTGTATGCTCAAGAGCTTGTCTCTCTCACCAACGAAAGTTGGTCCAATAAAAGATATGTCCTCAACCACCTTGTCCCTTTCATTAAGAGACTATAGGACATTGTAGTTCCCTAGGGAAACATAATGAAATATAGCTGACTTTACAGTTTTCTTGCCCTTTTGTTCCCTAATCAGATATGTGAGACATACCCCACTTTTTC
The DNA here is from genome assembly GCA_007922175.1 of Pelusios castaneus. Lineage (NCBI taxonomy): Eukaryota > Metazoa > Chordata > Testudines > Pelomedusidae > Pelusios > Pelusios castaneus. The sequence goes on from ML685764.1 coordinate 2,467,478, forward strand.
TAATCCTTTCTAGCAGAGAGTCTCCCGGCAGGAGCACACTGTTCTTTTGAAAAGGGTCTCTGTGGCTGGGTACTGAATGACACTGCATCTCCCTCCTGGTCCATCAGGGGCTTTGCGGAAATGACACAAGAAGCTCCATTCATAGGATCTGCTTTGCTAGCCACTGGAGGTATGTTCCTCATGGCTCTTTCACTCTCCCTCTAGTCTTAAACATGGGTTTTGGAAATGGTTTTTAAATTCTTTGGACTACTTCACCAAATCACCTTTGTGTTCATCCGTGTTAGCTAGAGCTGTGTTTAAACGGAGCTCACTGTGTTCTCGGTCCTGGTTCAACACATGATATAAAACAGGTCCAAAAGAATGTCCGTCCACTAGGAAGGAACCCATGGGGAAGCTGGAGCATTCCATGAACTAGGGCTGAAAACTAGCTAAGGTCAGTGTACCTACGGAATCCTGGCCACTGAAAGAACCATCCTGGCTAAAGGTTCTCTGTCAAGATTAGGGGTGGTCATGGTGCAGCATGTTCTTTCTCTGGCTTATGTGGATAGAAAATACTTGTGATAACACTACCTTAGCTGTGGCCAAGAACCATGAGTTAGCACAATTCTTTTTGTAGCATACCAGCCCCTAAGATTGCAACTTCATTGCTCCTCTCTCTTAGTCCTCTTTTTTCTCCTGAGAACCATGATAGACTTTCCTTTGTGAGTATGAAGGGCCAGAAACAGGTAGTTTCAGTCCCCGTCTTTCCCTGCAAGAGTCACTGGAGGTCAGAATATTGTAAGAGTAAGCTATGGCGGAGCCCTCTGTAAATTCCTGTTCTTGTGCCCACAAGCCATTTTATGGAAAGGTGTAGGAGTGCTCTCTGAGATGCTCTCACTGACGGTCCAGTGAAGATCTTGGAATTTCAGCTCCCACACAGCTAAAATCCACGTTTCCGTATGTTTTAAGGACACCAGTGTATCCGAGTTGACCACCTCAATGAGAGATCCTTACTGAAACCCTAAAGTAGCCTCTGTCTTGTTCTCCTCTCACAGAGGTTTCAGCACAATGATGTGAAATTATTTTGCAAATGCATGAAAAAGAAAAATGTCAGGCTTTTTTTTCTTTTTTTTTTTTAAAAGAAGTTTCCTCTTTGCTCAGCGGTCAGCGTGTATCCAGTAAGCGACGATTCATTTTTCTGCTCACAGGACACTTCCTTTACCTGCGAGCAGATGGCAATCAGACAGGCGGCGTTGCCAGGGCTTACAGTGCCAGCCTGCCAGCCAGTCTTTCCAGTGGAGGCTACCAGGTATATTGCTCAGTCTTAGCATCTTTGGGGAGCTAATGCTCAGTTTACAGGTCCCTGTTCCTGGCTGAGGTCTGCTTTCCTATCTTTCTGCATGCTAGGCAGCCGGAAGCACTGGAAAGGTAGAGTGGCTGACCACACAGTCCAGCACCAGACTCAGAATCATCGGCATGCAGGTGTAATCCACCATGGGCAAGTGGCATCTCCCCGCCCCCGCTAGCTCCCAAAGAGAGATCTGAAGTGTTTTGACTGTCAGGGAACAAGGCATGAATAGGCAAACTGCCCAGGCAGCCCAGGTGGCTGGCAAAGCACCATGGGTGGTTAACATACAGATCATCCAGCTGGGGAAAGCCTGCATTTCAGAGTTATTAAATTAAGTGTGCTACTTGGCCACCAGAGGGAGGGAGTAACACCGCTAGCTCTTGTGGGGCATACAGTATACATGGGGCTGAGCTCACTTCTCAGGCATCTGTACATATTTCCTGCTGTAGCCTCATGAGAACAGAAACACCAGATCCCCAGTTCCAAAGGGATAGCTGTGTTAGTTTAGTCCAGCACTTTTAAAGACTAACAAATGTATTTATTGCATGAGCTTTTGTGGGAGAAAATCAGTCAGATGAAGTGGGATTTTCTCCCATGAAAGCTCATGCTCAGAGGCGGTCTTAGTGATTCTGGGGCCCAGGGCAAAAGTCAAGGATGGGGCCCTCCCATGCCACATGGAGGGCCTCCATCCTTGACTTTTGCCCCTCCCCAGAGCCCCGCCAGCCCCCATACGCCCAAGAGGTCCCAGTCCCCTGCTGGAATCGCACTGGGCCCCCCACCCGGGCTCCTGCTCCCTACGGTTTTTTTGGTTCTGGGGCCCAGGAGTCTCATGGCACTTTTAAAAACTAACAAATTTATTTATCATATGAGCATAGGCAGTCTTAGTGGGGGAGACGGGGGGAGGGCAGTGTGGGAAACTGCCCCAGGCCCCGCTGCGCTAGCAGCCCCCAGTCCCGCCGCCACCACTGTTTTAAATTTCCCGCCTGCTGGCGCACGTACTACGGGGGGGGATGGGGATCTGGCTGGAGCTGTGGGGATCAAAAATCCGGTCGGTGTTGGGGAGCTGCGGCCAGATCCCCATCCCCCACGTAGTACGTGCGCCAGCAGGCGGGAAATTTAAAACAGTGGTGGCGGCGGGACTGGGGGCTGCTAGCGCAGCGGGGCCTGGGGCAGTTTCCCACACTGCCCTCCCCCCGTCTCCCCCACTAAGACTGCCTATGCTCATATGATAAATAAATTTGTTAGTTTTTAAAAGTGCCATGGGACTCCTTGTTTGTTTTACCAGATCCCCCGTAGGGATGAAGGTGGAAGGTGTTAATGCAGAGACATTCCAGGGATGGGGGGACACGAGCATGGCCAATAACCCTGAGAAAGCCCTGTGTGCTGAAATCTCATCAGGTGTTGGAAGGCAGGCAGATGTAGATTCAAGTTCCAAGTGAAAACCAGTTAGTCCAGATCCTCATAAATGTCCAGGAGGGCTCAAGGTTGCAGGTGGTGAGAATATAAGAAGATATTCCATCTGAGGTTTTGGAGAAAGGGAAATTATGTTGCAAGTTTCAGCCAGAGTTCAGCTGTGCTGAAAAACAGAAGACCTTGATCATCACAGAAGAGGAGAGTGTCTGTAAGGACGCAGATAAACCTCTGTTGGAAAGAGGGAGGAACACTGCTCAGTTCCTTCCAGGTGGAGTGAGCCAGCCAGAGAAGCCAGATTCAGCAGCCATGGAGGCAAGTTTCCTGCTTCCCCTTTACCTTAGAAATGGGGATGTTACCGCAGGGAATGCCTGCTCTTGACCCTCATGGAAGTAGGACAGAGAGAAGAAACAGTACCTGAGGAGGGAAATCATTTCTTCGTATACACACAGTCCACAGGTGGCAATCAAGATTGAGCAGGAGTGCCAGAGCTTGAGGGCTCTGAATTCCTTCCCCACTTGACTTGAGGTAACCAGATCTCAAGATTTAATGCTTGGTTAAGACCAGCTTCACAGACAACCATGGCTGTCCTGAACACCCAGCCTTTAAAGGGGATGCTTCCTACAGCACTCCAATGGGAGACAAACCCCAACATATATAACCTTGGTGAGTGGTGGGTTAATGAAGGAAGGATCCTCCTCTCATTCCCTGACAGATGAAGAGGAGGAGGAAGCAGCAAGTTCAAGTCTCAGTTTCAAATCCAGACATTCTGGGGCAATAGAGGGTGTGAACGCTCCCTGTGTATGCCTATCCACAGTGATCTGAAAGGGGAAGAGATACGTGACAGATTAGGAACTGCTGTGTGATGTCTGATGAATGCTAAGTGCTGGTCTGGTTAGTGAGACATTTACTGCCGGGATATTCAGGATAGAGGAATTTGCCTTGATACTATCTTTAATGAGATTTAGAAGGAGCATGTTTCCTGGATGGAAGGGATTTAATATCAAATTGCTAAAATGGAGTCTGGCACCCCAAGATTGTGATATGAAGGTGCTTTTTGTCAAAGAGAATGACATCACAATAGCAGATCCTCTGTCTTGTGAGGAAATGTAAAAATGTTCCTGAAGTATCCCTTCTCTGTTAACCTTTGATGATGGGGGAGAGACTGGGGTTATGTCTGTGTCAAACTGCTGACTCCATAGAGTTTTGGGAGCATGGTTTTGATTGTAGTCTTCCTTATAACCTTCACTTTGCACCATAACCTCCATCTTGGATTAAGACATTCAGATGGTATTGAAAACCAGTTAAATCCTGACAAAGACAGTCTAGTCTGGATATTGGGTGCTTATGCCAGAGAGCTGGGACACTTCAAGAGACTAGCAAGTAGAGAGCCATCAACTCTGAATCAAGTTCCAAAGGGGTAGCTGTGTTAGTCTATTGCAGAAAAACAAGAGTCCTGTGGCACTTTTAAAGACTTTTAAAGACTATGCAGGGAAGTGTATAGGATCCTATGTCATACGCTTCCCTGCATTTAATTTCCTCCCATTCTGTAAATTTCCCATCTTCAAAGTGTCTGACAAAGTGGGATTTTCTCCCACAAAAGCTCATGCGATAAATAAATCTGTTAGTCTTTAAAAGTGCTACAGGACTCTGTTTATCTGAATGAATCTTCCTTTGTGAAACAATGAGTGTGCTGCCTGGAGTGGTCCTTGACTTTGAATGGACTCTGTGCAGATTCCTTTCTCTGAGGAAGGCTTGAGATCTCCAGGCTAAGCACATGATTTCAAGAGCTGCAGTTGCCTGGCCGAACCACATGATTAAAGATGAGGGAATTTATTTAAAGGGCTACTTATCTTGAAGGAGGCCATTTCATTGCTGCAGGCACAACATGCTCTACCCTAAGGACTTGACCCAACCCAGGACTCTCTGGTGGTCAGCACATTGAGAGAGAAAGCATTCAGGAGTTTGTTTTCCTAACATCTGTAACCCTAGTGCAGTTTAAGAGTAAAAGTGTTTGTGGTTAAGAAATTCCTTTGTTAAGCCTTTTTTCTTGCCTTGCTGCCATATTGCCCCTGAGGGGTGAAATTGGGAAACCAGAACTCCCATCATGAGGTAAAGTCTGAGAGCATATTGGGAAATTTGGGGCACTAGTTCCAGAGTCCAGGCAGCCAGACTGCAGGGTCCCACTGCCCATGACGGATGTCAGATGTGGGGACTGCTCATGACAGTGAGGTTGAGAGACTCAGAGCTAGAAACACTGGTCAGTCAGTGCCCACACCCAGCAGGGATTCAGTAGCTGGATCCAAACTCGACATCCAGAAGAGGGGTGAAGGCCAGGTCATGACATAAACCATAACGACTCCCATTTTAAAGGCTGGTTTGGGAGATATTAAAGATAATTCATCTTTTCAATTGCCACCTTCCTTTCACCATAAGATGCCATTATTTTCCTCTTATTCTGTTACAGATCCAATTCGCAGTGCATATTTTTGGCAGTTACAATGGCACCATCTTGTTCTCTGTCCAGGAAGAGACAAGTGGAATCAGTATCTCCCCACTAGTGTGGGAAAGATCAGGGAGTTGGAGTGACCACTGGTTTCTCATCACTCTGCAAATGCCAGTGCTCCAGAACAGGTAAGGAACAGTTGGCAGAGTTTTCAGGTGTGCCTGTGAAGTTAAAAAAAATTGTTAGTTGGCCTGTTGTGGAGCATGGTTTGAATTCTCGACTTCTTCCAGTGTCTCTCTTGCAATCACATGTCCTTGGATTCTGTAGGTGTAGGTGTTAGAATGTATTGAATTACTGCTGTCATGGATACAGATATTCCTATCACTGCCTGGTGGTGACAAATAGAACTGCCCCATGTCCTTTTATAATACCAAGAAGGGCAATGCACAAAAGAACTAGGGGCGTGATCAATGCTTATTGCAGTCAGTGGGATTTTTCCCATTGACTTGAGTGGATTTGAATCAAGGCCTGGATTTCCTGTTTGTTCAAGATGAAATGTGTATTGGATGCATTAGCTAGGCTGCATTATGAAACACTGTGTTAATTCTGCTGTTAGCTCTTGACATGACAAGTGCTGGGAAAAGGTAGGATTTTGACTGTAGGGTGTGATAAACAAAGTGATCCATAAAATCCTGTTAATACATTCTGGAGTATGAATAGCTGAATCAGTCACATAGGTATGTGAATAAATATCATTAGGTCATTTAGACATAATACATCGCTGTCTGTTCTCTGGATTCAGCACATCATTCAAATTACCCATCTTTTTAACTGTGCTTGAATGGCCTGTTGTGTCTCCATTGATGTTTGTAATTATGTAAAGGAAAAGTCTGTTTTCTAAAATAAAAATAAACCAGGTTTTCTAAAGGCCACACACATTCACAACTACTAATGCACACACCCCAATTTAGCTTAATACAACCCCCCAGGGGCATTCACAGGTCCAGAGGTGGATTACTGCACGGACCAATGGGGCTTGTGCTCAGGGGCCCACCACAATGTGGGGACCCTCCGCCCTGCTGGCACTAGGGTGGGAGCAGGGCAAGACAGCCCGGAGGCTGGGCTCTGTGCTCCCCCGCGTCCCTGGGCTGGCTGCTCTGCCTCCGGGGCCAACCAGCCAGGCCACAGCTAGCCTCTGGCCCCAGGTCCTCGCCCAGCAGTGGACCGCCAGACCCAGGGCCCTAGGCTGGCAGGCAGAGGCGGCCTTTGGCTATTGGGGGTCCTAGGCGAAGGCCTATTGTGGGTCTCCCTATAGACAGACAGGGGTCCCCATCTGGGACCCTACCCCCCTACTGCAGGCTACCCTCACTGCTTCCCCCCCCCCAGCTCTGCTCACTGGCTACCCGACCCCACCCCCATTCTCCGCCCCACCGGTTCCCCGACTCTCCTGGCCCACCCCTCTTACCTGGCCGGAGCTGCAGGACAGCCAGAGTCCTCCCTGGCCAGGCTTCTCCCTCCCGAGCATGCTCAGAGCAAGAGATTTGAAAGGCCCCACACTGGCCGCAGCTCCCAGTCAGGAGGGGCGTCGCTGCCCCCAAAATAGGTTCACGGCCCAGCCCCGATCCATCCCACAGAGCGGGCCTGATCCGTTACGGGATCCTGATCCATCCTGGGAGAGGGGACCCGATTCGTCTCCCTGGGACCAAAACAAGTTGGCAGAAACTGGGGGGGGGGTCCCGGATTCATGGTCCCGCCGGGGGCTGGATCCAGCCACTGCGGCCCCAGCGGGGACCAGATCCGGCCGGGACCCCGGGTACACAGGCCCGTCAGGGGCCGGGTCTGTCCACTGCAGCCCCGGCAGGGATCGGACCTGGCTGCTGTGGCCCCGGTGGGGACTGGATCTGGCCTCTGCGGCCCCAGTGGGCCCCGGATTCACAGCCCCATTGGGCCCCAGTTCTGGCCACTGCAGTTCGGGCAGGGGCCCAGATCCACAGCCCTGGTGGTCGTGCTTTGGGACACTGGTGGCGGCTGGGCCCCAGGTCCCTACTGCTGCCAGACCTGGGGCACTGGGACTTGGGGCACATGCCCAGCACCAGCAACACCAGTGGCAGGAGAAGCAGGCGACGGCCCTGACCACTGACGGGGCCCCTTAGTGCTCGGGGCCCTAGGCGGCCGCCGGCTTCGCCTACTCCAAAAGCCGCCTCTGCTGGCAACGGTAGGGCTGGGGCACCAGGCTGGGGGGGTGGGGGGGGCGGCCCAGGGACCCTGCGGCCCCTGATCCACCTCTGCACAGGTCAATGATTTGAATGCATATATGCTTGTATACAGCCTCTCCATATGCATGTGTATTGGAAATTTCAAATGTTGAAGACCGGGTGCCTGCCCACTCGTGCCTCTGTACATTTGAGTTCACCCTTTGGACAGACCGGGCTAATGTTTGTTCGTTTTTCTGAACAGAATCAAGTTTTAATGTCTGTACAAACTCACATCAAGTATTTTTTCATCAGACTTTTCTCACCCTTCTCCCAGCCTCAATCAGTTTCAAACCAGGAGGAAAAATATTGGCAGCTTGTTGTTTTGCACTGAGAGAGTGGTTTTAAATTGATCTCTTTTTTTTATTCTTCCTCAGCAGGGCACCAAATGACATTTCTGACAAAAATTAGCTTCCATTTTAATTATTAAATGTTACAATGAAAAGGAAATATCCCATTTTATATTTACAACAACTAAAAGCTATGAAGAGTCATTGACAAGAAAAAAGGGGATCCCATTTAGCATAAAGATGGGTGCATGGATCCAGATCCAAACCTTCCCACAGTTCAAAGGGAGTTCTCAGCTTGTTAGAAAAATACGGACCAGTTGTAAAGTTTGGAGCAACATCCAAAGTCCTGTAAAATTCATATCCAGGGTTTTGGTTCAACCCCATTTTGGTTCAACCCCCATAGGAACCTCAGATTTTCCAACCATTAGATCATAGTTTGAATCTTAGTCCGGAACTATACTTAAATATAGGGTGGCTCCTCATGCTGGCAGTATGCCTTATCCTTAGGCATGATGTTAAGGAGTAGTTTGGAATCTTGTGGGTTGCAACGTTTAGTTTTAATCATGTACAAGTTTGTTAATGTAACCATTGAATTTGTTTAGAATGAAATATCTTGAAAGAAGCTCTTCCCTGACACTAATTGTTTGGAATCTCAGGAAGGAATTCCATGGGCTGTTCAGATGGAGGGAAGACATTGTGTATTCTGCAACAAGCAGATCCAAATTCTTTGCCCAGGCTCCCAGGTTTCTGCATCATGACACTGCTGAATTCTGTCACCAAATGCACATTCTAGGACAGCATGAGATAATGGAAAAATGCACAGAGAAGGAGGGAGGAATTGTGGAATGATACCTAACATTACACGTGCCAAAATTCCTTGAATGACAACTATTAAGATTGCAACATTTCAAAAGTTAAGAAATGCCACAATTAAAGTTGCCTGTGCAACCTTAATTTGCTCTCCCCTCCTCCCCCCGACAGGTAGGCATTCTGGTACAATCCATATTGACAGGGTTACATGCTAATTTTTCCATAGGATCCCTTGCCTCATTCAGTGCACAGGATAGATGGGGCTCACGTAATGAGCAGCAGTTCAATATTTTGTTTTATCCTCATTGTTTGATTTGTGGTGCCAGACTTTATTTACTGCCCACCTGTCATACCCTGCTCTGAAGACAGAATTATTCATTACCTTGTGCATTTCTGTGTCAGTCATCAGGGTAATATGTGAGAGCTTTGCAAACATTAATTTATCTTCACAGTGCTCTGTGAGGTGAGGGAAGGACCGGATTTCCAATTAAGCACAGTCGCTGTGTGCCTACAGGGTTCTAGAGGTGCCTGAACAGTGGCAGTTTATCACAGCGGGGCCCAAGCCCATACTCCTGGCCAATTTGGGGGACCTGCATGAGTGCCAGAAGTCTGACCCCTTCCCCTGCTCATCCTCCTCTCTTCTGGGGCCCCACCGCCCTGTAGCTCTTCCAGGACAGAAGCTGGAGCCCAGAGCTGAGCACATTCCCCCTTCCCTGATCTGACCAAGCTGGTTGCCCTAACCCAGGCCTCAACAAAAATGCTGGACACCTAGGGGCCAGACCAAAAACCTGGGCACCCCTAGGTATCCGGCAGAGGAGTCTCGTCCCCTCCCCCCCACCAAAAAGCCTCTATCGGAGGCGCTTCGGGGGTGTGTGAAAGGGGAGAGATGGCAGCGCTGGAAGAATGCCCCCCCCGCGCGCTATCAAAAAAGCCCCCAGCCGCAGCTTTTTTTCAGTGTTGGGGGGAGGGGTTTTTTTGGTGGTGCGCTAAAGAACCCACCTCCCCCCACCACTGAAAAAGGCGCTGCTGGGGACTCTTTTGGTGGCACTGGGGAGAAGGGAGGCCACAGGGGAGAGATGGTGGCGCTGCAGGGAAAAGCGCTGGTGTCTCTCCCCGGGGGCCACACTGCTCAGCATTGACGGAAGAGCCCCTGGCAGTGGCCTTTTTCGGCAGTGGGGGAGGGGGTATTCTTTCAGCGGTGCGGGGGGCGGTGCTCTTCCAGCATCACCGTTGGTCCCCTGCCCCCCCTTGAGCGCCCCCAGCAGTAGCTTTTTTCCGGCAGCGGTGGGGGGAAGAGGTGCTGTAGAGGAAGAGCACTGCCATCTCTCCCATTTCCTCTGGCACCACCAAGACAGCCGCCAGCAGCGGCTTTTTTCGTTGGCGGGGTGGGAGCTCAGCGCGCAGAGTGCACTGGGGAGGCCATTGCTCTTAGGCGCCAGGGGCAAAATCCTAGGTGCCATGGGGACCCGGTGCCTAGGATTTGTCGAGCCCTGCCCCAACCCCTCTCCCCCAACACCAACATGGATCTGCCCCAGCCAGCCCCTCTCTCCCCTGTAGCAGAGGACGCTGAAGATCCCTCACCAAAGGCTGTTACGTAAGTTAAGTTGTCATGGGATAAAAGGGAAGGTCCTTTCATGGATTGAGAACTGGTTAAAAGACAGGGAACAAAGGGTAGGAGTAAATGGTAAATTCTCAGACTGGAAAAGGGTAGCTAGTGGTGTTCCCCAAGGGTCGGTCCTAGGACCAGTCCTATTCAATTTATTCATAAATGATCTGGAGAAAGGGGTAAACAGTGAGGTAGCTAAGTTTGCAGACGATACTAAACTACTCAAGATAGTCAAGACCAAAGCAGATTGTGAAGAACTTCAAAAAGATCTCACAAAACTAAGTGATTGGGCATCCAAATGGCAAATGAAATTTAATGTGGATAAGTGTAAAGTAATGCACATTGGAAAAAATAACCCCAACTATACCTATAATATGACTGGGGCTAATTTGGCTACAACGAGTCAAGAAAAAGATCTTGGAGTCATTGTGGATAGTTCTCTGAAGATGTCCGTACAGTGTGCGGAGGCGGTCAAAAAAGCAAACAGGATGTTAGGGATCATTAAAAAGGGGATAGAAAATAAGACTGCAAATGTATTATTGCCCTTATATAAATCCATGGTACGCCCACATCTCGAATACTATGTACAGATGTGGTCTCCTCATCTCAAAAAAGATATTCTAGCACTAGAAAAGGTTCAGAAAAGGGCAACTAAAATGATTAGGGGTCTGGAGAGTGCCTCGTATGAGGAACGATTGAAAAGGCTGGGCCTCTTCAGCTTGGAAAAGAGGAGACTGAGGGGGGACATGATAGAAATATATAAAATTATGACTGATGTGGAAAAAGTGGACAAGGAAAAGTTGTTTAAATACTCCCATAATACAAGAACCAGGGGTCACCAAATGAAACTGATAGGTAGCAGGTTCAAAACAAATAAAAGGAAGTTCTTCTTCACACAACGCACAGTCAACTTGTGGAACTCCTTACCTGAGGAGGTTGTGAAGGCTGGGACTATAACAATATTTAAAAGGGAACTGGATAAGTTCATGGGGGCTAAGTCCATAAATGGCTATTAGCCAGAAAGGGGTTAAGAATAGTGTCCCTAGCCTCTGCTTATCAGAGGATGGAGACGGATGGCAGGAGAGTGATCACTTGATCATTGCCTGTTGGGTTCACTCCCTCGGGCACCTGGCACTGGCCACTGTCGGTAGACAGATACTGGGCTAGATGGACCTCTGGTCTGACCCAGTACGGCCTTTCTTATGTTCTTATGTTCTTAAGATGCTGTGCCTAGGGGCATGTAAGGTGTACATCGGGCTCTGGGTGAGGTGGTGGTAATACTTCCATTTTACAGATGAGGCACAGAGAGAGTAAGGTCAAAATTATCCACTCCTTTTCAGTGCCAAATCTGAGCTGCCTATGGCCTGATTTTTCAATACTTGGCATTATGAAGCACTTTAGATATTACAAGCACAGTTTCCAGTGACTTCATTTGCGATTGTTAGTTCTCAGCATTTCTGCAAATCAGACCTCCACTTGTATCAAGCCAGGCACCAAAATGAGGAACACACAATTGGTGACTACATGTGAAAACTTTGGTTCAAGTGACTTGCTCTATACCACATAGGGAACTCCGTGGTATAGACAGGGATAGAATCCAGTTTTCCACAGCAGCATTCAGCTGCCTTGACCATGAGATCATCCTTTCTCTTCTTGTATTCCTTGTCTCGTTCACTACATCTCTTCCAACTACTGCAACAAAGATGATGGATGTCCTTTATTACACAACTTTCATTCTTCCCCCGTGTACCGTCCACCCTGCGTACAGAATAAGTCAGGGGTCCTGTGGAAATCATAGTATGTGCTCATGTAATTAAAATGTTTCATAGCACAACAGGGGACCAAAGTAAGGTTGCATAGATATCCTTAATTCTGGCATTTCCTACATTTTGACAGACTGCAAATTTAGTAATGTTTTTTAATGATGTTTCTCATTTGTCAATTACTAAATTTTTTAAAAAGTAAACTGAAAAAACAAGAGTTCCTGCCTCAGGTGTCATCCTGACATCCACAGGGGTCATCAGCAAGTTTGGAACCTTTATATCCACTGCACAGACCTCTGCTGCGTTATCTATGAGAATAACTGATAACAGTAGTAGGTTGTCATCCTCTGTGCAAACCATGCTAGTAAGGAATGGGACACTTGATTAGCAGGTCTCAAATATCTCTGCTGACAACAGAGCAGTGGTAAGATTCAGGAATCTTGGATGTATTCCAGGCTCTGGAGGGGAATGTTCTCTAGTGGGCACAGACCTTTTTGTCTGTTACCCCCTTCCTTTCACTTTTTGCCCCATCTCCTACAACCTGTCCCTCTGTCATTCCTTTTCTTCCATTCTCTTTGCTTTTCATCCCAGGCCTATTCTCTTCACTTTCACTCCTCAGGTTTCTCATCTCAGTCTCATCTTCCAACCTCAGGGCTCCCCCAGCTCCCTGTCGTAGTCTTTTTCCTCAGCCAGTCCCAGTTCTTCTCCAACATACTAACTTCTTATTAGATCTACCTCCCCTCCCTTGCCCCACCAGTTCTCAGTCTCACTCTCACCATCCCACTGGCCCATCTCCCATCCCAGCTCCTTGGTTGATCTCAATCCTCCTTCACAGGCTCCTAGTCCACTCACAAACCCCAAATTTATTTATCGCATGAACTTTTGTGAGAGAGATCCCACTTTGTCAGATGCTTGAAAATGGAAAAATACAGCATAGGAGAGAAAGATAAATGCAGAGAATGTAATTATAGGATCAGGTCAGATTACACAACACTCTTGTTTGTTTAGTCTACTGAACTAGACTAACACATCTACTGCTTTGGAACGTGCCAAACACCCGTTTCCCTTTCTGGCTTCCAGTTCTCATCTGTTTGCCTGGCCTGTCCCAGTCTCGTCCACATCCCAGTCCCAGTTTCCCCTCTCTCCATGTCAGCCTCCGGTCCCTGTCTCTCCCTTGCCCCTTGAAGCTCCATGCCCCAATCTAGTCCCCTCACCCTGCAGATCTGTATCTTGTCCCCTCTGCATTTGCATCAAGCAGTTTTCACCTCCATCCTCTCATTTGCTTTTATAACACAGGAAATGCAGGCAATTATGGGGAAAAGCCTGCTAATCCCTGGGACGGTGCATACCAAAGATGAAATCTTTGGAGATTTTAAGTCTCTACTGACCATGTGCAAATTGCAGTTTTTGAAAGCTTATATCTTGCACAAATTTGAGCAGATTTTCACAGGGAGGACAAAATGCATATCCTTGATTCAAAGGCCACCCTCCTGCCACATTTCAGGTCCTTACTCCAAAGCGTGTGGGTTCTAAAGTTTTCCAAAGAGAAGGTCTTCAGAACTTTTTAACATGGGCAAAACAATGTAATTTTTGTCCTTAGAAATGGTTGAGCCATTTTGGCTGAAATATAATAATAAGAATATTAAAAACAACATGTCACATTACATCATCTGCAGATCTGGGCCAATGTTTGGCAGGTATATATTGCCTCTAATTTAGAATAAGATTGTTCCCAAACTGGACAGCTAATATATTTAAACAGCATGCTCTGCTTGTCAGTGCTCCATCTCTCATAAATCAGGAGGGAGTTTCACCAATGGCAACAGCGAGGTTCTCTTCCCATGTGTTTTAAATGAGATCCAAATGTATTAGATGTCACACATCTCTTTATTTATGATGGTAAATCACAAATGCTTCATCTACTAGGAATGGACCCTATGGTCTATTCTTCCCCCTACTGAATTCAGAGTGTGTGATGTGATGTTTTCATGCACACATTAACTTCTTGGCGTCTTTCTAGATAGGCTAATTAATGTATGGCTCCTGCTGAGCAATTATAAGAAAAGCAAGACACCGAGCAAAGTGAACAAGCTGGGGAGCTACTGCTAAAACTTCCCAAGGGACAGTTTGTCATGTGCTGTAAATTGATATAGCTCTTTTGATTAACCTCATTACATCACTGGAGGGTCTGGCCCAAGGTTTGTCTCAATTTTGTGAACACTGAGAAAATCTTTGGGGTTTTTGTTCTTTATCTTTTGTGAATGGATATTTTCCTTTCGTCTTGTGACTGAAATGGAGCAGTTTACTAATACCCTTTCCCTCCCGAAACTATGATGGGTTCCTAACAACTTGTGAAGTGTGGATGAGTGACTTATGGCATCTGCTTGTGACTGCTCCTCACATATTCTCATGGAGAAATACTCTGAATCAATGAATTATAGGGTGGCTGTTTTGAAAGTTTTTCTCTCTCCGTGTGTGTCTCTAAAAGTTTTGTCTTGTTCCAAAGGTTTCATCTTCAGCTTCTAGCGACCTGGGGCTGGAATTCCCAAGCTGACATTGCAGTGGACAATATTACTTTTGGACTGGGTTGTTTCACAGATGGTGAGTCACAAAAAACTGTGAACCAGAGAATTTTTATAGGATAATCTACATACCAAATATCAAGGACATGTATGTTTTGATCTTCTTCCAGAGGAGATTTGAATAATCAGTGCTACATTTTATCACGCAGTAGTATTTGGACATAGTGACTCTCAGCTCCTTCCCTGATGAAGATTTCCTTCATTTACACAATTTTCCAGTGTATCTCTGCCTTCTTAATGCTCTTCCTTTTCCCTAACTTGGAATTTCCCAAAACACATATTTTGGAACCTTTGCTTATTTCATTTGGAAGGACTGGCCTTGCAGTCATGATCATGGAACCGTATTGCACTGCTCTATAGGGATCCTTTCTGAGGAAAATAAGGAGCCCTTGAGAAATCCTGTCTTTCCTCCAGTATATAACATATGCTTTCTCTTTTTGGGTGCATCTACACTTGTGAATTAAGCTTGCTTAAGTCGACTTAATTTACTCTGCGTCTACACTACACTTCCCTTAAGTCGACTTAAGGAAAAATTAAGTCGACTTTGCTAAACTTCATTTTAAGTTGACTTTGCTGGCTAAGTCGACTTTAGAAAGTCAATTTAGCCAGTGTAGATGTGGAGTAGCCTTAAGTCGACTCTAAGTCAACTTAGGGGGCTCCAGGGCTTCCCCACTGCCCTCCCTGCCAGGGTGGCTGGCACAGCCACAGCCTGGTGTGCCCCCCCACAGAGCAGGGCAGAGCCCTGCCCACCCTGCCCCTATGCCCTGCCAGGGTCCCTGTCCCCCTTTGCCCCATTGTACCCAGGTACAATGGGGCAAAGGCTGAGCCCCCTGGCACTTGGCACTGGGTGCCCCCCCTGCCACCTTGGACCTGTCCCAGGTACCCCTAGCCTCTAGAAGTCAACCTAGGCGTCCAGTGTGGATGCTCTAGGTCAATTTGGCAGAGTCCCCTTTCAGTCAACTTAAATTTTGAGTGTGGACACGCTAAGTCGACTTAAATTCACAAGTGTAGACATAGGCTTTGAGATGAAGGCTAAGATTATGACTTGTGGTTCAATGAGTTTACTTCTCTGATCTAGCAGGGGCGTCACATGTCAGTGGTGGATGGGTAAGGAAATCAGGCAAGGATAAAAACCTGTAATTTATTACAATGTATTCTACCTAGAAGTCCAGCCAAATGCTTGAACATACAGTAAGCCACCCTCAGTGGCCCCAGGGCTGAAGTTAGCTCTAAATGCCAGCAGGATCTGATGGGGCTCACTCATTTGGATGTAGGTAGAATGCACAGAAGCGTTAAGTTTCAGTTTATAAAGCAACTATAAAGTGAAAGGAGATCAAGGATCAGTAACCCTTGGAAACATCAGTATCTGACTTTTGTTTTTAAACCCTGGGAAAATAACCACTCTGTATAGGAAACAGAAAATAAGGAAATGCATAGTACCATGTTAAAACCCTTCTTGCATTCCAAGCAAAAACGTGATAACGGTGTTTCTTCTTGCTCCCCATTTGTGCACATCACAAAAATCCCCAAGGACTTCGTCATCATTCTGTGCCTTGCCTGTCTCTGCCTCAGGGGGGCTTCTGGCCTGTGGCATCCAGAGTGGTTGAGTTTGAGGCTGAAGTGTGTTAGCAGAACTATACAAGGGAAGTTGATGCAGCACCTGTCCACACTGTGCCTGACTCAAGCTAGTGCAGTCACTTCCCTTTGTCCTCAGCCGGGCCTGAGTTTCTGAAGTGCTGAGCGGAGCACTTCAAACAGAAGTTCTAAGTGAACAAGACCAGCAGGTGCTCATCAGCCCTGCAAGGCAGGCCATAAACCCACTCCAAAGTTTCTACTTTACTAATGACAGAAGGCAGGTAGGTGTAAAGAGGATTTTGGGTTTGGTCTGTCAATGTTTTTCTGGTATCTTTGGAGTGAAATTAAAGAAAAGATGAAGCTTTTCTAAAGGTGAGACAAGAAATGAAACCATAATGTGAAATGTGGAGGGGATCTAGATCCAACCTCTCTTCTCATTCCTCTCTGGCTTAAAGATGATTGGGGGAGCTAAGAACATGGGTATGTTAAACATGTGGGCTCAGCTGGCAGCAGTCAGCATTGATTTCAATAGAACTACAGTCCTTTACACCTGCCGAGGATCTGGCCTGGAAGGCATTGACTCCAGCTAAGATTTAGTCATGGGTATTTTTAGTAAAAGTCATGGATAGGTCATGGGCAATAAACAAGAATTTATGGCCCATGACCTGTCCATAACTTTTACTATAATTATCCCTGACTAAATCATAGCTGCTCTCGAGGTGTCACTGCTTTGCATGGCCCGGGGGACTGACAGATGGTCCCAGCTCTGACAGCAGAGGCTGACTGCCCCCACTCTGCTGTTTGGGCAGTCCCTGGGGCCAGCCACACTGGCTATTGCAGCTGAGGAAGTCACAGAGGTCGTGGAAAGTTACAGAATTCATAACTTCTGTGACCTCCATGATAGGCTCACAGCCTTACATGCAGTGGAAGGACAGAGTGAAGGAAGGGTGTTTCTTGCAAGACTCTGGTTTACCACTCTTCTTTGAATCTTCATTGTGAGTTGACATTTTCTTGCCCTTGAAAACAGGTCCTTCTACTCTCTAACTCCTCATCTCTAACTCCCTTAGGTTGCAGAGAAGTCCAGCAGCTCTGCTGTGTTTTCACTAATGAAATCTCTTCTCCCTGGCCAATAGAAGCTTCACGTGTCATGGATAAAGCCAGTTATTATCCGTCTTTTCAGAAGGGACGCAGCAGAAAACATGGCTGGTAGGCAGGAAGGCTTTGCTCCTTATTAGGATATAAATATTAACGCCCAAACCCACAAAGATACTCCAGAATAGACACCTAAATCTTGGGAGTAGGTGCCTAAATCCCAGTGTTAGGCTCACAGCAATCCACAAATGTTCATGGTAAAAGTTCCCTGGATGCCTAAATTTCTGCCTCTTGCCCATGCTTCAATCTAGTAATCTGGGTACCTGTTCCCCACTACCAAGTGAGATTCAGGACTAGGGTTCCAGTAGCAACAATCACCGAGATGCAAATAGCAGGTAAAACCATGTTTTATTCACTAACAGATTACTTAGCTAATACCCAGACAAAGTGATATTCCCAGAGTTAAATATATACAGTAATATAGACAGGCTTACAACCTGATCAGCAGTCGGGGACCCCTTTGCAACCACGGGCTTCAGCAGGGGAGTGATGTCCTCCGAGGCACCTTCCAAGGTCCTACGGCAAAGTCCATTGAAGTCAGGGAATGAGCCATAATTATAGCCCGTGAGGTCCTTTGTTTCATAGGAAAGGGGTGATCAGGCCCTCCCCTAGTCACGTAGACTGTCTGCTGAGTTGTTGATTCCCACCACCTTAATTCTACAATCTAACAACTAGATAACTACATGTTTACTACATAACTTTGCAAAGTACCCTTACGTTGTATAGGGGCCTCCATTGCCCACTATTGTTATACCGTCGCAAAATCTTCCGCTTGCCTTACAATACCTATCTCCCACCTAAACCAGAGAGCAAATTTATGAATTTTGGGAAGATAGATGTTTGCTCGCCTTTTTTGCATGTAGAGCCCAATCCAGTAGATGGCCCCTAAGCAGGGCCGGGTTAAGGGGCCGCAGGGCCCTGAGCTGCCCACCACTGTGGGGGTCTCTCTAGCCTGGGGTTCCAGCCCCCCCCCACCACTGTGTGGCCCCCTGCCTGGGGCCCCAGCCCCCCATGATGGCAGCCTGCAGGTGGGCCAGTACAGGGGAGCCCTGGGGCTAGAGGCTGTTATCCGTGGTACTCCCACCCCTGGCCCCGGTCCAGCTGGTCTGCCCCCGGGAGCAGGGCCAGCTGACACCCGGTGTGGCCTCTGGTGCAGACCTCCAGGGCCTTAGGCCCTAGAACGCCACACTGGAGGCCGCACTGTATGCATCCAGCTCCACCCCTGGAGCGCAGCGAACACGTGTCAGCCCGCCCCGTCCCCAGGAGTGGACCAATTGGCCTGGGGCAGGGTGAGAGCACCACAGAGCCCAGCCTCTAGCCCTAAGGCCCCGTGCCCCTCATTGCTGGCAAGGCCCCCTAGCACACACAGTGCTGTAGCAGACTGAGCAGGGCAGCGGGTGGGAGGCAGATCATGCAGGGACCTCCCTTTAGGCTGGGACCCAGAGCTTCAGCCCCTATAGCCCTGCGTAGATCCAGCCCTACCCCTACGTGTGCCTATTGGGTCCAATTCAAAATCTAGCCAGCTGTAGCAGCAGCAGCTGCACCCATCTTATAACTGTTCATTCAGTGATTGGAGCAGGGGGACTTTGGAGCCGAGGCCTCCCCCGTCTCTCTCACCCACCTAGTGATTGTTTCACTCTGGATAAATAATTAAACAGCCATTGGGCCAGAGAGATAGGTCGGCTCCTAATTCAGGCTTTGTGGTGTGCAGGGGTGTTCCCGTGATTTTCTAGGTGTCTAAAAATTAGGTGCTGCAATAGTCAGTGTTACAGTGCCTGAATCCCATTGTGACTCCAGTCCTGCAGTTCACCCTCTTCTATAGAATGCAGCATTGGCCCTAAAGGAGTTCTCTCAGAGTGGAAGGGCTGGGAATAGCAGACGGGCTTCAAAGCCCTCATCATTGAGCCCAAGAGGTTAGTGGGATTTGAAAAATAGATGGGATATTTTTATGGTTACTGAGAGCAGCTCCAGGGACACCAATAAGGATTAGCAACAAACAGATAAGCACAGAAATTTGGAAGGGATATAAACCCTTCTGCTTCAGGACATTAATCAACCTCTTGAAATATCTAGTTCTGGGCACTGCAGGAGACAGGATACTAGATGAGATGGACCTTGGATCTGATCCAGTCTCTCAATTTTTATGAGAGAGAGGAGGTGTCTTAAAGGGAAAGAGGACATTCCCCTGGCTAATTCGTAAAAACCTGGCCTATAATTTCATATTGCAATATGCCTAATAGAATGTATCTTGAGTGGCCACTGTTCTCTTGAGTGCTAAGATGCTCTCTGCTCCCTCTCTTACCTGGCATTGCTCTGAGCTTGATTGTATCTTGTTTTTATTACAATTGCTGTCTGTGATGTGCGAACGCATCCTCTGAGTTGCCCTGGCTTGCAGGATTAGATTTCATGCTGTACTTTACTTGTGCTTTCATAGAAGATTTGTTTTTAAACCAGTGGGACTGTCTCAGGGGAGGTCTTTATGGCAAGTCTTTGGTTCCTGACTTTCAGGGTCCTGCTAATCATGCTGGTAGCTGGTGAGGACTGCAGAGGTACTATTCTTGGCTCTTGAGCGGATGGGAAAGCAGCTCTGTGGCTGATTTATTAGCAATGTTCATTGGAAATTTAGGGGGGCAGCAAAGGGGTTGTTGGGGAGCTGGTTCTGGCTTCCTGATTCTCTGCCTCCCATTGCAACCCAGGTTAGAGAGGCTTAGGGGCTACTTCAGTTTGCACTGGTTGGGTGTGATCCCCAGGAGACCATACACAGTTTGGACCACTCTCTCTCCCCATTACCAACATGTCCTATGCAGCAGGGGCAATGCTTGTGGTTCTTTATCTGGGCATGCAGGAGACAAAGGTCTTCCACTACATAAGGATTTGAGATTGATTGGAAAAGTAGGAAAGAGTATTTGTTTGGAAATGAAGAATTGCCCCAGGACACTCTCTGCTAGAATGCTGCTTTGCTAGAAATCCAGCCAGAGGCAGAGACTGAGGTTGTGTGATTTCGACTGATTTACATTCCTTCACTCCAGCTAAAATGATTGAGTTCATTGTACATCTCTGGATGCCAGAAGCTGTGCTGGAAAATGGTCTTGACCTTTTGGGTTCATAATTGATTTAACTCAGGCCATGTACACACGATCACTTTATCGCACATTGAGTCATTACCGCGCGATAACAGCAACAGCGTACACACGTGCAATAGGGCTCTTGCGCGTCAACAGCTAAATTGTAGCGCAATAGAAAAACCACCTCGACGAGGGTGGTAGCAGTTAACGTGGAACAGCTGTTGCGTCTTTCGACTCGTGTGTACGCTTACCGCGCAATGATTGGCCTCCGGAAGTGTCCCAGTATTCCAAAGTCGTCCTCTCTGCTCTTCCCCCCACCCGCTCTGTGGCCGTGACGAAACAGTCCCCGCCCTGTTTCGATTCCCGGGATTTTCGAATTTCTCGTCTGTTTCACTTCCTGTTCTCTTCCTCGTGGAATGGAGTGCAGCTCCGATCTTACCTAGCAATGGCGGCCCATCGTGGAAGACGCGCACCCATTTGGAGCACGGCAGAGGTGCTGGACCTGATCAGCATCTGGGGAGAGTCTGCTGTGCAGGCGCAGCTACGCGGTAGCAGGCGACATTTCGATACATATGGCATAATTTCTCGGGCCATGTCCGAGAGAGGTCATGAGAGAGACACTGTGCAGTGCAGATCAAAGGTGAAGGAGCTAAGAATAAGCTATCACCGAGCGAAGGAGGCAAACCGCAGTTCGGGATCAGCGCCTGCTACATGCAGGTACTACAAGGAGATCGAATCCATCCTCAGTGGGGACCCCACAACCACTGCAAAGAGTCCTGTGGACACATCGGCCCCCCCTCCCCTCCACTGAATGCCAGAGCCGAGCAGGATGAGGATGTGATCAATGAGGAGGAGGAGATGGAGGATGACCTGGAGGAGAGCGCAACAGCGTGTAGCCAGGAGCTCTTCTGCACCCCCGCTGGGACGTCCACCCAAGACATGAATTGCAGCGTGTCCTCTGAGGCGGCAGAGGGGGGTTCAGGTAAGTTTCTCTTCCGTGCAGCTATGGCTCCTGCTAAAAAATCATTGTCCGGGGCAGGGGTGCTTGCTGTCTCCGTCCCCGCTGTGCACGCTCTTTACTCTGCATTCATTAGAAGTGCATCAACACAAGCAGCGATTGTCAAAAAATCATCTGTATTTAGGTCACTAAAGGTTTCCTCTATGTACCGCCAGAGCCTCCTACTCAGGTTAGATGGGATAGCGTATGTGTCTACGCCCCCATATAAGGATACTCGGCCTCGCCAGCTGCAAAGCACAGCATTGGGAACCATGGCAGCACACAAGGCAGCCGCATACGGTCCCGGCTGGCATCCGGTGGCATGTAGGATATGTATTCTAGCTGGAAGCGGCACTCTGAGAGATATCGGGTTCCATCAGTGTGCCCTGTGCAGAATGTTAGCCCCCAGTAAGGCTTCTATTAGGACGTACCTTGTCCACTTCAGCAAAGCATAGGATATTGACTGCCTTGTACCTTCCAGTGGAATGTGCTACTGGAAGGTTACATTGGTTATCTAGGCTATGTGTTAACAATAGCTTTATTATTCTTTTTTTTTATTAGATTCGACCTTCACAAGGTCTATCCCAGCTGACCGCGTGAGAAACATTCGGCCGGCGTGCTAGTAGAAACAGGGAGGATATGTTTCAGGAGTTGATGAAAACAACAGAGGCATCCGTGAGGGAGAATCGAGCCTGGAGAGAGGAATCCCAACAGAGGAGGCAGAAACACAGGGACGAACAGATAAGTGTCATGAAGGAGCAAACAGAACTACTCAAGAGCATGATTGCTCTGCAGACCCAGGCGATTAATGTACGGGTTCCACTCCAGACAGTTTAGCCGTGTCTGCCTCCCACACCCCGTAGTCCTTCAAAGCATTTCTTTGAAGGCCACCCGTCCCCCTGGTATACTGCAACATCCAGTCCCTCACAGAGCTACTTTTTAGAGACCCGCAGCTACGCCCACCTGTAACACCTCTCACCAACCCCCCCCCCTTTCATCTCTTAATAAAAACAGTAACAAAAACTTTGAAGAGTGGCTTTATTTGTACACAGTGAAAATCTCATAAGGTGCACTTGATGCGTCCTTGAAGCGAACTACGGGAGGGCATCATTGAAATGCTCCCTGAGTGCCTCCCTTATGTGAGCAGTTCCTCGCTGGGCCCCCCTAATACTCCTAGTGGCTGGCTGTTCGTATGCTTCCTTGAGGCGCTGTGCCTCCATAGCCCACCACGGGGAAAACTTTTCTCCCCTATTTTCACAAATGTTATGAAGGACACAGTACGCCGCAATTACAGCAGGGATGTTGTCCTCGTCCAAGTCCAGCCTCCCATACAAACATCGCCAGCGCCCTTTTAAGCGGTCGAAGGCACACTCCACAGTCATTCTGCAATGGCTCAATCGGTAATTGAACCGCTCCTTGCTGCGATCCAGGTTCCCAGTGTACGGCTTCATGAGCCATGGTATCAGTGGGTATGCTGGGTCTCTGAGGATGACTATGGGCATCTCCACATCCCCCACAGTAATTTTTTGATCAGGGAAGAAGGTACCCCCTTGCGACTTCCGGTACAGTCCAGTGTTTCTGAAAATGCGGGCATTATGCACCTTTCCCGACCACCCAGCATTGATGTCCGTAAAACGCCCCTTGTGATCCACGAGTGCTTGCAGCACCATGGAGAAGTAGCCCTTCCTGTTTATGTACTCGGTCGCGAAATGGTCTGGAGCCAAAATCGGGATATGTGTGCCATCTATGGCTCCCCCGCAGTTAGGGAATCCCATGGCAGCAAAGCCCTCCACAATCTCACGAACATTGCCCAACGTCACCGTCCTCCGTAGCAGAACGCGATTGATGGCTCAGCAGACTTGTGAGAGGGCTAATCTGACGGTGGACCTCCCGACTCCAAACTGGTTTGCAACCAACTGGTAGCAGTCATGAGTCGCCATCTTCCAGACAGCAATTGCAACACGCTTCTCCACAGTTAGGGCTGACCTCATGTTGGTGTCTTTACGTCGCAGGGCAGGGGCCAACTGGGAACACAGTTCCAGAAAGGTTGCTTTCCGCATTCAAAAGTTCTGTACCCACTGCTCGTCATCCCACAGCTGCATAACAATGGGATCCCACCACTCGGTGCTCGTCTCTCGCGACCAGAAACGGCATTGCACCGTGTGCAGATGATGGGTGAAGGAGCTGAGCAATGCGGTGCTGTTGCTCTGCAGGGCATCGATCAACCCCTGCTCCTCGGCATCCTCGTCTGATTCGGAGCTCATTGCGTACTGAGCAACCAGCCGAGATGTATTTAGAATGCTGAAGGCAACAGTGGAGATCAGAGCAGGATCCATGCTGTCGCTGTTGTGATTGCTCGCATGTAGTGCATCACTGCACTGTTGAAAATAGGCGCGAGTTGCTATTGGCAACGAGGAAGACGCAAGGGGAACACAGTGCACCACGGGAAAATGAGAGTTTACCCATGGCGCTTTGCGTTCCTTTCCTTCATCCGAGGATTCCAAGCGCTGATTGAGGGAAAATTGAACTGTGGGGTAGGTCCCCAGAATTCATTGCGCTACACCGCGATATTGCAAAGAATTCTGTTGCGTTGCAAGGAGTGACGTGTGTACGCGCTATCCCGCAATAAAGGTCACGTGTTTTTTATAGCGCGATTGCCATGTTGCACTGTAATCTGATCATGTGTACATAGCCTCAGTCTCTCAGAGACCAAGAGCTTCTTTATGGCCGGTCATTTTATTTGGGTTTCTTTTTGTCTTTAATCCTCAGATTTTATTTTAGGTTAATTGCAGGTTAATTGTTGTTTAGGTTAATTGTTATAACTGTTGGCTTGACAGCTCTGTTAGGTGAAGTCCTCTCTCTACCCACAGAACAGTTATAGTATGGAAAATATCAAAACAATACTCTCCTCACTGTCACCTGCTAGTGTGGGTTAGTCAGACTTACAGGTAACACCCCTAAGGGAAACAAACAAGGAGTCCTGTGACACTTTTAAAGACTAACAAATTTATTTATCCCATGAGCTTTCGTGGGAGAAATCCCGCTTCATCAGATGCTAAGGGAGAGGTCAGTTCAGTTTCTATAGCTCTGTTTGGTAACAGCTGTCAGTTGAGACTGCTAACAAGGACATTAATTAAAGCTAATTGGAGTCATGGCTTTGTGAGGGGAAGTCTCCAGCTGGAATTGAACAAGTGCAGTTCATGTAAGCCACTGGACAGCTGTTAGATGGTGTGATGGGGTGTACATATTTGGGAAGAAGGGGTTAGAGAGCTGTTCTGGCCCAGGTGGTATGTACAGTATCTGATCAATGGTGTCTGTGACTGTATGAATGTTGTCAACCCTCCCCGTTTTCTCTCCACAAGCTAAATCTGCCGAAACATGGCTACCTTGCCACTTTATGAAATCTGGAACTTGCAAACTGATAAAATAATGAAAATGTAAATTAGAAGGGCATTCCACAAGCTGATGTGCAAATACACAAAAATTGGGAATCCACCTTTCTCAGGAAAGAAAATTTGGAGAACTTGAAAACTTTGCAAAATGAATTAGCAAAATCGTTATTGGGAAATTTCATGAACATTTTTGCACCATTTTTCTATCTTATTAATATTCAGTCACCACTGAGCTAATTAAGAGCGAGATGCTCATTATCAATATGTAATATTCCACTGTCAGTTCTCCTGGACTGGACTGTCCCAAATAGTCTTTGATAATTGTCGTCAAGTTTATGTGTAATACCCTTGTTTACTGCATGTAAATGCAAACCAAGGCCCTTTTCCTGCAGTTGACTAAATGGGGGTGCCCCTGTGCCTGTGCAAAGTCAGTGATCAGAACCCATATGATTTGTAAGGATAATTGAAAACAACAAACAGAAGTTCTTTAAAATACAAAGTTTCCTTTCTCCCTGTCCATTTCTCTTGCTTCCTTTTTGCTCAGTCTCCTTCTCTTCGTTTCCAGTCATTCTATGGCACACATGGACATCACATACACATGGCAGAACTCTATGTTCCTTTTGCTCCAGTAGTCCATGTGGCATGCTGCATCTACGGGACACCATGGTCTCTTTTCTGCCACCTTGGAAAATGGACTTTTTAATTTTGATAAAATGATTGTGCCTGATTTATTTATCTGCAGTTCGTGTGAAATTCTCTCTCTTCCCCCCCTTCTCTTTCTCATCCATCCCACACACTGTGACAGGAAGAAGACAAAGCCATTCTGCTGGAAAGCATCAATATCCACGAGAAATCATGGAAGACAATCTATTGAACCCACTGGAAGAGCCCCTCCTTTCAAGTAGGTAGCTCCATATTGAAGCCCTGACTCTTAAGTACAATACTGAGTATAACAGATGGTCCAGGACCATGTTCCTGCCTTGAAGATAGACATTCCCATAGTTGATAAGTGGATCCTTGTGTCTCCAGCTGATGATCCCATATTTGAGCTCTGTCTCTCACTGAGGTAAACATTTCTATATCAAATTCCAAAGGGGTAGCCGTGTTAGTCTATTGTAGAAAGACAACAGAGTCCTGTGGCACTTTTAAAGACTAACAGATTTATTTATCGCATGAGCTTTCGTGGGAGAAAATCCCACTTCGTCAGACGCTTTGAAGATAGGAAAGTTACAGAGTGGGAGGAAATTAAACGCAGGGGAGTGTATGACAGCATCAGGTCAGGCTGTAACAGCAAATCAAAATAGGTGTTAGGATTCAAAACACTGGGGAACAGCACATAGAGGAGGGGGAGGTCAAATCACTTGTTGTAATGTGAGAAAAATCCATAGTCCCTGTTTAACCCCAAGACAACTGAGTCAAATTTGCATATAAATTCGAATTCTGCAGTCTCTCTTTGAAGCTGTGATTTGTTATTCATCTGTTTCAACACAGCTATTAACAAGTCCTCCAACAGCCCTTTCTTACTACTTTATCCAGACTCTGAATCTGGAAAACTGAGACAAAAATTCCACAATGACTGGTGAGATTTTTTTTAAGGTATATTTCAGATACCAACCAGACCATGGAAGTACAGAAGCAACACACTAAAATCTGGATCAGTTCTTATTGTATCTAGCTAGTTGACTCATCATCTCTAGTCAAGGCATAGCTAAATAGAGATTAAATATCCAGATGGTTAAACATAAAGGGTCTGATTAAATCCCAGTTGCATCCAGTGAGGTACTTAGCACAAACGATTTCCAGCTACTCGAATGGGAGTTGAAGGTACTCAGCAGCACTCAGGAGATGATCAGCATCTTCTGATATTAGGTGCAAAGGAATCATTATATAGCCATAAAAATATGAAGATAATATGCCTTTCTTATAAAAATAACATATATAGAATTTCTGCAGTGCCTAGAGCATACCAGGAACACATGCAAAGAACCAATGAACAGAAGCAAATACCCGATCACATTCCTTTAAAAAAAAAAAGAGCAGTTTTTGAGCCCAGTCCATTTCCGGTTGAAGTCCAAAATAACATCAGTGAAGGTAGGACTGGACTCTTTACTTGGGATAAGATTATTATTAGTCACTCAATATTTCTGCGGTGCGTGCTCACCTGTGGGTTTAAACAGCCATAAACATTCACTGTCTTCTATTCAAGGCCCCCGTATTTCATAATTTGGTGATTCTGTTGGTTACCCTTTGCCTCAGAATCGTGTTTCAGAATCTAAGCTTTCATCTTAAATAAAAATTGTGGGTTTAGTCTTTAATGTTGCAATCAAAAATCTGGAAAGCAAGAATCAAGTGCAAACCAATGCAGTGCTGTTTGCAAAAGCCTGAAATAATACTACTTAGAGCTATGAAGTGCCCCGTTATTTCTGTTGCTACATGTTTTTGTAGATTTGTTTGTGACTAAACTAAGATATTCATGAACAAGTAAGCTTCACATCATATCCCATTCAGTAATGTTAGTAATATTTGTTTAGATGCAAGATAATTATAAAACAATCAATGTTTCACCAACAACTGCCTTCTGCACAGTTCTAAAACCATCAGACACATTCACTTTGTCATAGATATATAAAATGCACACACATAAAGATTTTTATTAACATAATTATAACTATGCAAAAAAACCCCTATTTAAAAGAAAATTAAGATTTCAAACTCA
Source organism: Pelusios castaneus (assembly GCA_007922175.1). Lineage (NCBI taxonomy): Eukaryota > Metazoa > Chordata > Testudines > Pelomedusidae > Pelusios > Pelusios castaneus. The sequence goes on from ML685764.1 coordinate 2,494,861, forward strand.
AGGACTCAAAAGTTAGAAAATTCTGGAATTAAAGTTGCCTGTAAAATCTTTATTTGCCCCCTTTGTGCTTATGAATTACAATACAGTCTTTTCTTACATGATCATATACTATTTTTTCCCTGGGGCTCCTGCCTCCTTAGGTGCACAGGCTGGATGGTGCTCATATATTGAGCTGTTAGTCAATACTTTTTTTATTCTCATTATTTAAAACCTCATTTACTGCACATTATTCAAATGGTGCTTTGAGGACTGAATTATTAATCTCGCGGGCTTCTCTGTGGCATTCATTACTGTGGTATCAATAAATTTAATTTCACCTCACACTGGTGAGGTGAGGCGCTGTTATTATCCCTATTTTACAGATGGGGAGTTGAGGCACAGGAAGATTAAGGTCTAAAGTGTCTATTGATCTCAGGTGCCAAATTTGAGATGACTAGGATCTGATTTTCAGAGTACTTAGCATTACACAGCAATTCCTAAATTCAAAGCACAGCTCTCAGTGACCACAGCTGCAGCTGTGAGTGCTCAACATTTCTACAAATCAGCACCTAGAAAATGAGCACACAATGAGTTACCACCAAAAGCAAACATAATTCTGGGGTGTATTATCAGGAGAGTTGTGAATAAGACACGAGAAGTAATTTTTCCGCTCCACTCTGTACTAATAAGGCCTCAACTGGAGTATGGTGGGAAAGATGTAAGTCCAGCAGAAAACAACAAAAGCGATTAAAAATCTGGAAAATGTTATCTACAAGGAAAGATTGAAAAAAAGGGGGTTGTTTAGTCTGGAGAAGAAAAGACTGATGTGGGGACAGGTGACAGTCTTCAAGTACATAAAAGATTGTTATAAAGAATCATAGGGCTGGAAGGGACCTCAGGAGGTCATCTAGTCCAACCCCCTGCTAAAAGCAGGACCACTCCCACTAAATTATCCCAGCCAGGGTTTTGTCTAACTAAACCTTAAATATCTCCAAAGACGGAGATTCCATCACCTCCCTAGATAGCCCATTCCAATGCTTCACCACCCTCCTAGTGAGAAAGTTCTTCCTAATTTCCAATCTCGACCTCCCCAGCTGTAACTTGAAGCCATTGCTCCTTGTTCTGTCCTCTGTTACTACCGAGAACAGCCTAGCTCCCTCCTCTTTGGAGCACCCCTTCAAGTAGTTGAAGGTTACTATCAAATCCCTGCTCAGTCTTCTCTTCTACAGACTAAATAAGCCTAGTTCCTTCAGTCTCTCCTCGTAAGTCATGTGCCCCCAGCCCCCTAATCATTTTTGTTGACCTCCGCTGGACTCTTTCTAATTTGTCCACATCCTTTCTGTAGTGGGGAGCCCAAAACTGGACACAGTATTCCAGGTGCGGCCTCACCAGTGCCGAATAGAGGGGAATAATCACATCCCTCGATCTGCTGGCAACACTCCTACTGATGCAGCACAATATGTCATTGGCCTTTTTGGCAACAAGGGCACACTGTTGGCTCATATTCATCTTCCCGTCCACCATAACCCCCAGGTCCTTTTCTACAGTGCTGCTACTTAGCCTATTGGTCCCCAGCCTGTAGCAGTGCATGGGATTTTTCAGTCCTAAATGCAGGACTTTGCACTTGTCCTTGTTGAACCTCATGAGGTTTCTTTTGACCCAGTGTTCCAATTTGTCTAAGTCTCCCTGAATCCTGTCCCTGCCCTCCAGCATGTTTACCATTCCCCCCAGCTTGGTGTCATCTGCAAACTTACTAAGCACGCAATCTATCCCATCATTGAGATCATTAATGAAGATGTTGAACAGAACCGGCCCCAGGACCGACCCCTGGGGCACTCCACTCGTTACCGGTTGCCAACTAGACATTGAGCCATTGATTCCTACCCGCCGAGCCTGTTGATCTAGCCAGTTTTCTATCCACCTTACAGTCCACTCATCCAACCCATACTTCCTTAACTTGCCGACAAAAATGCTGTGGGAAACCGTATCAAAAGCTTTGCTAAAGTCAAGGTATCCCACGTCAACGGCTCTTCCCGCATCCACAAATCCAGTCATCTTATCATAGAAGGCAATCAGGTTGGTCAGGCACGATTTGCCCTTGGTGAATCCGTGCTGATTGTTCCTGATCACTCTATTTTCCTCCAAGTGTTATAGGATGGATTCTTTGAGGACCTGCTCCATGATTTTTTCCTGGGATTAAGGTGAGGCTGATGGGTCTGTAGTTCCCCGGATCCTCCTCCTTCCCTTTCTTGAAGATAGGTACTATATTTGCCTTTTTCCAATCCTCCAGGACCTCCCCCATTTGCCACGAGTTTTCAAAGATAATGGCCAGCAGCTCTGCAATCACATAAGCCCACCCTCGGATGCAGTTCATCTGGCTCCATAGACTTGTGCACCTCCAACTTCTTTAAGTAGTCCCTAACCTGACCTTCCATCACCGAGGGCCGCTCTCCTTCTCTCCATTCTGCGTTACCCAGCGTAGTAACCTGGGAGCTGGTGCTCCCTGTGAAGACTGAAGTAAAAAAAGCATTGAGTACTTCAGTCTTTTCCGCATCATCCACCACGAGGATACCTGCCCCATTCAGTAAGGGACCAACACCATCCCTGATCCTCTTCTTGTTACTGATATACTTGTAGAACTCCTTTCTGTTATCCTTCACATCTGTTGCCAGCTGCAACTCCAATTGTCCTTTGGCCTTTCTGATTTTATCCCTGCAGTCCTGAGCAATATCTTTATATGCCTCCCTTGTCATCTGTCCAAGCTTCCACGTCTTGTAAGATTCCCTTTTACGTTTCACCTCACCGCAGAGTTTTCTGCTAAGCCACGCTGGGCATCTTCCACATTTGCTGTTCTTTCTGCACATTGGAATGGTATTTTCCTGTGCCTTTTTTTAAAATACAGCCAGCTTTCTTGGACACCTTTCCCCTTCAGATCAGCCTCCCAAGGGATCCTGCCCATTAGTTCCCTAAGGGAGCCAAAATCTGCTTTTCTGAAGTCCAGGGTGTGTGTTCTGCTTCTTTCCTTCCTTCCATTGATCAGGATCCTGAACTCTACCATATCATGGTCACTGCTGCCCAGGTTACCATTCACTTCTACTTCCTTTATCAATTCTTCTCTGTTTGTGAGCAGCAGGTCTAGAGGTGCAAAGCCCCTACTTGGTTCCTCCAGCATTTGTACCAGAAAGTTGTCCTCAATATTCTCCAAAAACTTCCTGGATTGCCTGTGCACTGCTGTATTGCCCTCCCAGCAGATGTCAGGATAATTGAAGTCCCCCATGAGAACCAGGGCCTGCAATCTGGAAATTTCTGTTACTTGTCCATAGAATGCCTCATCCACCTCCTCCTTCTGGTCCGGCGGTCTATAGCAGACACCCACCACGACTTCCCCCTTGTTGCACTCTCCTCTAAACTTAACCCGCAGACTTTCAACCAGCTTGTTTCCACTTTCATAGTGGAGCTCCGAGCAGTCATACAACTCTTTTACATATAGCTCTACTCCTCCGCCTCTTCTTCCCTGCCTGTCCTTCCTGAACAATTTATATCCATCCATGGCAGTGCTCCAGTCATGCATGCTATCCCACCACGTCTCTGTTATTCCAATTACATCATAGTTCCTTGTCTGTGCCAGTACTACCAATTCTTCCTGCTTGTTTCCTAGGCTCCTCGCATTTGTGTACAGACACTTAAAATACCAGGCCGATTGCCCTGTCGATTATCTCTCCTGTTGCATCTTCCTCCTTCCAATTTCTCCCGGTATCCTCCTTCCCTACTCGCCTCAGGTATTAGGGCTTCATTAGGACACATAAGGCAATGATTTGATTCCCCCCCTCCCCCCAGTTCCGACTACCCTCTCTTTTATCCCTGCTGTTACAGAGGAAAATGATAAGTTGTTCTTTTTAATCCACTGAGGATAGGACAAGAAGCAGTGGGCTTAAACTGAAGCAAGGGAGATTTGGGTTAGACATTAGGAAAAACTTCCTAGCTTTAAGAATAGTTAAGCACTGGAACAAATTACTTGGTGAGGTTGTTGAATCTGCATTGTAGGTTTTCAAGAGGTTAGGCAAACACCTGTCAGGGATGGTCTATAATACTTAGTCTTGCCCTGGTGCAGGAGACTGGACTAGATCAGTGGTTCGCAGTCAAGGGAACATGTATCCCTAGGGGTACACAGAGGTCTTCCAGGGGCTTACTCAACTCATCTAGATCAGTGTTTCTCAATCTGTTGGTTGCAGGTCACAGGAGGAGTTCAGGGCAGTGGTTTTCAAACCACAGGTTGGGACCCAGTAGTGGGTTGCAGACCCTCAGGCACTGGGTCGTGGTGCCCCCTGTTGCTGCCACCAAAAGACTGGAATGAATTGCTCAAAGATGTAATATTTGGGTTGCAGGCATAAATGATTTTTTTCAGCTGGGTCCAAGAAAAAAGGTTTGAATACCCACTGGTTTAGGGGGATCACCAGTGTAGAGACAGCCTTAGGGGGTGGCAAGCAAGGTAACTGCGCAGGGCCTCCCTCCCCACAGTCCATCCCTTCCTCTCCCCCTTCCCCCCAGCTAAGTTACCAGCATCTGCGGCCTGGGGCTCGGGCTTCAGACAGCGTTCATAAGTGGAAAACAGGTGTAAGGATTACACTGAAATGTAAGTACAATATTTATATTTCAGTCAATTGACTTTATACTGGTATGGTACAAATGAGAAAGGAAGCAATTTTTAGTAATAGTGTGTTGTGACACTTTTGCATTTTCATGTCTGATTTTATTAACAAATTGTTTTTAAGAGAGGTGAAACTTGGGGTATGCAAGAGAAATTAGACTCCTGAAAGGTGCACAGTAGTCTGGAAATGTTGAGAGTCACTGCAGTGGATGACCTACCTAGGTCCCTTCCAGTCCTACAGTTCTGTGCATCTATGAAACCATCCTTCCTCTTCCTTCAATCCCGTTCCTCATTCACTACACACCTTCCAACTTCTGCAACAAATTATCAGGGATCCCACAGCCAACAGCCTTCTTCGCTACACAGCTATGATTTATCCCCAGAGCACCATTCATTCTGTGCATTGCCTGAGGCAGAGGTCTTGTGGAAAAACTGTGTGTGATCAGATAAGTGAAGACTGTATTCTAATGCATATGCACCAGGGAGTTGAATTAAGGTTTTGAAGGCAACCTTAATTCTGGCATTTCCTAAATTCTGAGTCCTTGGCTTTGCAGCCTTAATGTTCTTTTAAAACAGTTTTTGCATATAAGTTATAACCATGCTAATAAAAGCCTCAGTTCATATATGTAAGACAAAGTGAATGTGTCCGGGGGCTTAAAAAACCCTGCACAAGACAGAAATTGCTGAAGCCTTGACTGGCTTACAATTATCTTGCTTCCACATAAATATCCCTAACATTGATGGATGGAGTGCAAGGTGAAATTTTTTTTCTCATGAGTCTCCTAGGTGAGTCACCAAGGAATTTACAGAAACATGTATTAACAGGCAGAGTTGCTGCATTTCAATATCATATGCCCCGTGATTGCAGACAAATTGTGTGGCTATTGTACGTGACTGTGAAATAAAAGGGAGGCTGACATCTTTAGACTAAAGAACTCTTACTGGCTTTGTCACAGGGAATGTGCCTGTTGTCTTTTGGTGGTTCACAACCTGTGGTGCCAGTGGCCCCCGAGGACCAACTCAAGCACAGTGTGACAGTGCCTATTTCAACACCAACGTCTCAGTGACAGTAGAGAAAGAGGGGCCACTCCGAGGCATGCAAGTGTGGAAAGTGCCGGCAACGAACCGATACATGTGAGTTTTGCTGTGAGCTGAAGAAGCTGTCAGCTAGCATCTCCTACTCCTTAGCGCTTGTACATCCTTTAGTGCAGCAACCTCTTTCGGGAGTGGTTGAGCGTGGAGTAAATGTGAGTACCTCTGACAGGAGTCCCAGTGGAGAGTTATGGCTCAGGAACAGTGTCTCTAGAAAGTGACCCTGAGGAGTAATGTAGCACTAATGGTGAGAAGCTTAGGAAAGCTGGAGTCACTTTGGGGCTGCGGGTGTAGGGTTTCTGTCTCTCTAACTGCTTGCTTTCTTTTTCAGGATCACTGCGTATGGAGCAGCTGGAGGGAAAGGAGCCAAGAACCACAAAAAGAGGTCCTATGGGGTCTTCATCTCAGCTACCTTCCAGCTGGAGAAAGATGAGCTCCTCTACATCTTGGTGGGGCAGCAGGGGGAGGATGCCTGTCCAGGGGTGAGGGACACACATAGGCTCATCGCTGGGCAAATTCACATTACAGAAAAGCTGCAGAACCCCACAGTGGGTGGGTTTGGCTGTGCTGGTGATGAAAAGCAAGAATTCCAGACCCCATCAATTAAAACCCAGAGAGGGGATTGGGAGGAACCAATGAGCTGAGCTATTTCTGAAAACAAATACAAGGAAATCTGAAATGAAACCCTCCTCTAAAAGCCCATAGCAGGTCTTCTTTAAAATCCTGGGGTTCAAAATATAAAAAGCAGCTCTTTCCCCCCTTTCACTTGCTTTGACGGGGCAGCCCCAGCCAACTCGCAGGTCTGAGCTGCAAGTTCCTTGTTACACACAGCATTTCTCCACAGTAGGGATTGTGTCAGGCCTGCCAGGATTTGAGATCATTACTTGTATATATGGTCATGTCTGATCATGTCCCATTGTGGTAGGCATGTACAGTAAGAAGGGCCCCCAGCCCAGAAGTGCTTACAAATTGATGGCTGGATCCAAAGGTTGTTAAAGTCAATGGGGGTCTTTCCATTGACTCCAATGGCCTCTGCAAACACAAAGAAATACAGGGAAGAACAAGCTCCAAAAGATGTGTGTAGCTCAGTGTCCACCCCAAAAAAATTCAAGCTGAGAAACTATTTCTCTGTATTTTCTCAATGTAGTCTAGTGCTTTATGCAGGGAATGGGGAACTGGGTTCTCTTCCCAGCCTCACCACTGATTCATTGTTCAACCTTGTGCAAATCACCTCATCTCTCTGTACTTACTGAATTGACTGTGTTAGCACTTGCCCTCCCCATTGTAATGCTTCTCCTTCATCCTTGCATGTGTATATATACTTCCCAACTTTCCACTTCATGCATCTGACAAAGTGGGCTGCAGCCCACAAAAGCTTATGCCCAAAGAAATTGGTTAGTCTATAAAGTGCCACAGGACTCTCATTGATTTTTGTCTGTACTTGCAACTCCTTGTCAGAAAAATGAGTTTGAATACCACTAATCTGTCTAACAGGAATGTTCTGAGACTCAATTAGTCATTACAAAGCATATTAAGATCCTTGAATGTAAGGAGTTCTAGAGGTGCAAGGGATTAGCATTTGCTACTAATAAATTAAAATAATATGGGCTCATCGCCTTTTTCTGGATCTGCTGTGAGCTTTTCTTATGTCACTTGCACGTGTGACACGTGTTCCCAGCACATGAGAAGCTTGCCAAGAGCCAAGTCATGTACTAAGCTAGTGGACCCTTCAGAGGAAGAACACCCTATTACATGCATAGTTCTATGCATGCAGACTAGACTGTGTTGATCACTAATGGCATCAGTTGTTTTCTTTCAGGGGAATGTTCAGACCGAGAAGATCTGCCTGGGGGAGTCATCCCTCATTGAAGAAGATTACAAACTCAAAAAGGATCTGAAGGCCTGGGCTGGAGGAGGGGGTGGAGGTGGAGGAGCCACATATATCTTCAGAGTAAGTCTTCCCTCTTTCCAATCTCCTTCTGGACAATGCCCAGTCGTAAAGCTAATTTTCACTAGTGATCATGTGACATGAGGCCATCAGCTGTTTCAGGAAGTTGAAAGAAGGGAGAGAATGTTTTACAAAAATACAATTCTCATATCCTCAGGCCTCTTTCTTGCAGTCAGTTGCGAGCTACTGCCTCCTCCGCACAGCCAGCCAAACAACAAGATGCCAGGATTGTGACACAAACCATGGTCTGCTGCTTAGCTCTGGTACTACTCAACAACAGTGTTTAATTGGCCCTGCCTCAGAGACTTGGCACAGCTTGGAGCCTGCTTTGAATAATCGTGTCATAATAGAGTCAGGGAACAATCTATAGCATTGCTCTGGGCTCTGGCCACTATTTTATGGGCTGTTTTTGTGCTTATTGGTGCAATCAGTTATGTGGGCTCTCATGTCTGAGATGTTGGAGGGTTTTCTGGTATCTGATGATTTTGAAACTGTTGCAGCTTTTGACTGTCCTGTGTAATGAATTGTTTTTGTTCTTGTGCAGCTGAAGGATGGGGCTTACGAACCTTTGCTCATAGCAGCAGGAGGAGGGGGAAAGGCATACCTGAGGGATCAGGACAGCTCCCTGGATGATGTGCCCCTGGAGCAGTTTGAGAATGATACAGCAGTACATGGAGTCAGTGGGAGAACTGGGGCAGCAGGTGAGGCCCTCTAGCAATAAGAGTTCTGTATTTGATGGCTGAACACACAGAACTGGCCTGCAGACATTCAGCAACACAAATCTTTTTGATTCATGTAAACTTCTGTGGGAGTAACCCCTGAGATGTAAATTGTTCTTCAAGTGCTTGCATATGTCCGTTACACTGTAGATATGTGCATATCCTGTGCACTGCTCCCATACTGTTTTCTCTGGCAGTATCTATAGGGAGGCAGCCCTGCCCATCTCCTAGCTCCTTGGGCTTCAAACAGAGGTATAAAGTATGGAACCACCCCATCTCTCCTTCAGTTCCTTCTTACGCTCCATGGTCGGTGCTCAGAGTGTCTTACTCATAAACTCGGTTTAAAGGCCAGAAGGGATCGTTATGATCATCTACTCTGACCTCCTGCATATCACAGGCCACAGAACCTCACCCACCCACCCCAGCAAGAGGCTGAGTTACTGAAGTCCTCAAATCTTCATTTAAAGAGTTCACGTTACAGAGACTCCAACATTTACTCTAATGTAGACTGGCAGGAGACCCATGCCCCATGACACAGAGGAAAGCGAAAAAGCCTGAGTGTCTCCGCTAGTCCATCCTGGAAGAAATTTCCTTCCTGACCCTAAATGTGGTCATCATTTAGACCCTGAACATGTGGTCCAGACCCACCAACCAGACACCTGAGAGAGAATTCTCAATAACTCATGGCTCTCCACACCCAGTATCTGATATCTGGCCATTGCAGATATTTGCTAATGGCAAACATGGATGAGCCATATGCCACTATAGACAAACTCGTCATATCGTCCTCTCCATAAAATTATCAAGCTCAGTCTTGAAACAAATCTTTGTTCTCTATGAACAAAGTTATTGCTGCTTGCCTACTTAGCTAGTGATACCCTGTTTTGTCCTTTATGATTTTATTTTTTCCCTTTATTTCTTATTTTGTTTTATTTTAATTTTGGTTTAGTTCAGTTTTTTACAGTCAGATGGGTCTTCAAGAATGGCCTGGGATCAGAGGAGCCTTTGTCAAAGTCCCTGGGTTTCCAGTCGTAATCGGATTTTTGGAAGCCCATGTCTGTCAGCAACAGGAATTTGCACTGTTTCCAATGCTTAGGCAAGGACTGTGTTAGAGACAGGTGCTCTATTTGTTGAGGCTTCAAGACTGGAACAGAAAAGCTGAGGAAGAACTGTCTTGATTACATCCTGATGGAGGTGGCACTTAGACTGAAGTCAGAATCGCTTTAACCATTCAAGGGAGGCTTTTTCCATGATTCCTTCTTGGAATGTTCCCCCAGCTTTGCCTGCAGATTAAAGTCATAGGAGTCCCCCATCACTGGGACCATCTTTCTCGAAGCCAAGGGCTTCAGAACATTCCAGGCCACGGGAACATGAAAAAAGTTAGCATCAGGTTTCTCAGAGATCAGGAGCTGATAGTACAGTTTCCCACTCCCTGCCAGCTCATACAGTGAGACCGGAACGGCCCCCAGGGGCCATTGAGACCAGCTGTTTCTTCAGCTATGATGAATCAGACATCTCGATCACAGCAAGATAGCCACCCGTGTCAGTACTGCTGATGCTGAAAGGCGTATGTCATGATAAGAGACTTGCTATGCCTATCGGTACCACCATCCCATTACTTCTGGATGAAGATTCAAGTCGCACTAGTGCAGGTACTGAGATCATCAGTACAAGGAGTCTTTATTTTGGCTCCAGCAGCTGCAAGCCAGGTACCTCCCTCTTCAGCGTCAGTAGTTCTGGTACCAGCCCCTCCACACATGATACTACCAGTGGCAAGGAATCCGTCCATGTTTCCTCTAGGACCACATTCCCAGCATGGCACAAGTGAGGTTCTGTCATCTGTTCCATGAGATGGTGGATGAATCAAGGCAAGGTGTGGAGGGGTGCCTTTTGTTCTGCCTCTCCCCTCTGTGAGTCTGGTAACAAGACTCTTGAGCCGTGGTTTGGGGGGGTGCGTATTGGAGATCTTCGAACTGAAGCTTTGTGAACTGCCTATGAGGCCAGTTTACATCTAATCATTTGCAAATTGCAAATAATGTTTCGTATATGTCAAAGCTCCCATCTCACTTTCAGGTTGTAGAATTTCTGATTTCATAGCTAGATCACTCTCAAAGCGTCACAGTTGCTGAGGTTCAAAATGACCTGGCAGATTACCTAAACAGACCCAACTTGGACTACAAATGGTCTCTCCACACAACCATTCCAGCTCCAGTATTCTACACAGGGTGGTTTTTTTGTCTGTCAATCTTTTTGTGACTTGGCAAACCAGAAATTGGGAGGGACACAGCCCTGGGCCAATCTCAGGTGCATTTCCATGGGACAGTGACCTGCTATATGAAAAATGGAAATGGTTCTCCATCTGGGAAGCCTCACATAATGTAACACCTACTCAGACAAAGATTCATTCAATCCTGCATGCCTCTTGAGGAATCAGGTCTAATCCTCAGCTTTGTAAGCGTGCATCTGGCTACCATCTCAGTGTCTCATCTTCGGATATATGGATGGTTTTGACTCACCCTATTACATAAGAAGCCTCGATTGTTTCTGCCTATCAGAGATCCCGCACAAATCTGGGATTCAGATTTAGTATTGTCTGCTTTGATTGGACCCTCCTTTCAAGCCCTTAGCATCATGCTTTCCCCAAAAGTGTCTTTGTTAGTGACCATCACCTGTGTTAGGAGAGGGGAAGAACTGAATGCCCCGGTCACAGATTCCCCCTTCCCTTACACAATTCTGTACAAGGATAAGATTCAGACTAGGCCACGCCCTAAGTTTCTTTCAAAGGCAGTGCCTGATTTTCCCCTAAATCAGTCTATATATTGTGACAAAGTTCCTCCTCTACCTTGGTGGGTCCCACTGTTCTACGCTTCCCTCTAAAAGTGGGTCAGAAAATTGCTTCACTTCTGAGTGTTCTTGTAGGACCTTGCTTCTTTGCTGGGGCTCTTGTCCCTTCAGTGGAACTCTGGTGGGGGGAGGGGCAGCCCCACCCTTGACTCCAGGCCCCAACCCAGGGAACCTAAAAGCTACAGCCTTGCTCTGTTGCTTCACAGAACCAGCAAGATTCCCTGGGTTACTTTCCTATACCCCCTAGAAGTGCTCTCTGGACTCTGCTCAGACAGGGGCCCTTCTTGGCCTCCTTGCTAGGGGAAGACCTTGGTCTCTGACAGCCCCACTGGGTGCAGTAGTGCCCAGCTAAATCTTCCCCTTCTAGCAGGGTCTGTTTCCCTCAAGCCTCCAGGCCTGAGAAAGGTCCTTTGTGCCCTTCGGGCAGGGATTTTTCCTTCCTGCAGTCTTTGTACCTGTAAAGCTCTTCCTGACCAGCATTCTTCTCCTTCTCCAGATCTGTCTGCCTTCCAACCACACCTTGCCTCCTCTCACACACTCCAGTAGCTCTCTTCACTCTCACACTCTAGCTACACTCTTTCTCTGGAGGGGAAAAATTTTAACAAATCCTGGGAGGGCCTTGATGAGTACCAGGTTAGCTAATTAACCTGGGGTAAATCCCTGCTCAGCTACCGGGGAAAAGGGACTTGGTGAGCCTGGGGCTGATATATTGGCTTTCCAGTACATTTTAGGAAACCCTCCAGTCCAACCCTGTCACAACGTGCACTGGATTTCTTTCTGAAGCCCACGTGCTCGCAAGGATGAACACAGCCTAGAGTTTCAGTGAGCTTTGACATTTTTACCTGGACAAGATAAAGCCCTTTCAGGGTTCTGCCAAGCTTTTTGTTTCATTTGTGAAGTGTATGGGAAGCAGAGGTTAAAGTAAGGGGGAACACACCGGAACGCAGTTCCGGGGCCCACAGATTTGAGGAGCCAGAGTTCCGGGGCCCCTAAAAATAGAAAAATCCAGCAGAACACATTTTTTGCTCTGCCCTGGCTGCTGGCAAGTCCTATGCCCCACTGTTGTTAATCACAATACTTATTGTGTTATGCAGTGTTTGCTAGTTTGTGACAATAATTGCTATAGACATAAACACCATATAAAATTATAAATATTTTTATGGAGCGATAACTGATGCATTTGGTACTGAGAAGTGGTTGCAAATGCCTACCTGGGCTGGGGCCCACACATGCATGAAGGGGGCCCAGAGATTAGGAGGGTTCCGGGGCCCATCAAATTATACTTTAACCACTGATGGGAAGCCAACCGGTTACAACATTGAGACTCTCAAAATTGATCACCAGTTGGTGTTGAGTGCATAATAAAGCCAAAATGGTAACACCTCCAGAGAAGCTGATAACATGTGACCAGAGCATGGTCAGCCTCAGAAACGTGTGTGGCATATGCCCGTTAATTCTTTCACCGGACATTATGCACTGACCACTGCAGTGGCAAATGCTGCATGCCATTGGCAGGGGCAGAGTTGGGGAGGGCAGCTCTTGGGCATTCTCAGTGGTTGCAGGATTGCTTAGGGATGGAAGTGACACTGCACCTGGGTGGGCTGGGCTGTAAGACAGGGTGTGCGCGTGGTGTAGACTTGGCTAGGGGCTGGGTCCAGGGGCTGCTGCGGGGATGCCTCCATAGGCATTTCCAGTGATGCCTAGGACCTCCCAACTCCCCTGAGCTGGGCACAACTGTTGCTATGTTTGGAAACTGCTCTGCTCTTGGTGAGTGACTCTATTTTTATTTCCCTGCTCTGGGGAAGAGGTTTGTTGGAGAAGATTTGGGCCAGAACCTGTGGAGATGCCCTCTATTGTGCATGCCATGCAAACAATTTCTAGCGCCTCCCAGCCCCTGCATCAAGAAATGTAGGCAAAGTAGTCCTACAGTCCCTCTTCCTGTGAGACTCCAAGTCTCACCACTTGGTGTAGCAGTTTGGGAGGTTCCTAAAGTGTAATGGATGTATGCAAGCACTTGAAGAATTAAAAACAGTTACTCACCTTCTCCTAACAGTTGTTCTTCAAGAGATGTTGCAGATGTCCACCACACAACACAACTCTTTCCCCAGGCCACTAGAGTCAATTAGTGGTTTCCAGTGCTAAGGAACTGAAGGAGGGGTGAGGGGGTTCCCAACCTTTTTGTCTCGAGGGCCACAGATACAATTTTTACAGCCCTGAAGAGCCAGCAGCCCCCGCTTCCCCCCAGCAATTTGCCTCCTTGCTTGCTGGTCTCCCATCTTCTTGGCTGCAGAAAGGAAACTATACACATCCTGCAGTTCTTCACACACTATCTGGGTCCCAAGGCAATGGCTCCCTTCTGCAGCCAGAGGGACGGAAGATCAATGCTTCCATTCCCTTCCTCTGGCTCCAGCAAGAACCCTAGCACCTATGGATCCAGGCAGAGTGATTTGCAGTGCTCCCTGCTACAGCCAGGGGGATGAGAGCACTAATCTCCTATCCCATTGTCTGCAGCAAGGAGCCTGCATCGGTCTTTTAGCCCTGCAGAAACACACTTCACCTGAGTCCTTAAGCAATGACTCCATTCCAGCAGGAGGGGAGCCAAGGGCCACTTTGAAAGCCCCCAAGGGCCACTTTTGGCCCCCAGAACACAGGTTGGGAACCACTGCTTTACACTGTCAGTTGGAGCAGAAGGAGGTAGGAGGTGTGTAGGGCCACCTGTACAGGTACCACTAGGGAAAACCCTCCAGCCCCAGTGCAGAGGACGAGCACACACCTTCAGTGCCATGGAGATGCACATCATGTCTTGAAGAACAACAGTTTTGAGAAAGACAACAGAGTCCTGTGGCACTTTTAAAGACTAACAGATTTATTTATCGCATGAGCTTTCGTGGGAGAAAATCCCACTTCGTCAGACGCTTTGAAGATAGCTATCTTC
>ML685764.1:2509425-2669805 GCA_007922175.1 Pelusios castaneus
TTTTGAGAAAGTGAGTGATAGTGATTGTTTTTCCTCAAACTATAGTCTGGAATTTCCTGGCAGTCCATGGCGCCTTCTTTTCCTGTCGTGTACAGGGACAGAGCCACCAGACTAGGCAGAACGCTGCAGGTAAGGTGAGGAACTGGCTGAAAGAGAAGCTGTTTCTTGAGAGAACTCTTTTTTATGAAATGATTCACAGAATGAAAATGGCAGGCTATTCCTGAGATACAGCCCCTTATTGTAGTAATGGCCCAGCAATGAGAAACATCAGAAGAGGCACCAGCTTCCCTCAAAATATACCAAACAAAGAAACAGGGTGAGAATCCTCATTCCAGGCAGAAATACAAACCCAGTTCTGGTTCCTTTCCTCTTAGCAGCTGAGACCAGAACTATTTCCAGGAGGCACAAAAATCCAGTTCCAGTGCTTCTCCTCCTATAAACCACACTGAGCCCATTTCAGTATGGTCACGAAATCCATCTCAGGTTCTTTTCCTTGCAGGAGCTGCCCCTAGAATCCACCTCCAGCCAGCACAGAAATATAGATCAATTTTTTTCTTATTTTTATTCCAAAACATTTAGCAAACAGAGGAAGTTTTCTGCCTCCTGAACACTAGGACATGTAGTTAGCAAGTGTTTTTCAGAGCTAGATTGGCAATATAGAGCTGAACTGGGTTTTCATTGTGCAAGCTGCGTTAATGGACATCCTCAGTCTGTTGGTGACGGGGGTAATTTGAATGTAGGTATACCTTGGGTGATTCATAAATGATATTTTCTCTCCTTTCACACAGTTTCCCCCACGCTCTTCCACCCATGCCCCACTCACCTGATTTTCTCTCGTTTTCTGCAGGTGGAGGTGGTGGCTGGGAAGACACCACCCTGTTTCCTCAGGCTGGGAAGTCCCTCCTGGAAGGTGGAGAGGGGGGCCAGGCCTGTCCCCAGTCACTAGCCAAGCTCCAGTGGGCCACCTCAGGTGGTTTTGGTGGAGGAGGAGGAGCTTGTACATCAGGCGGAGGTGGTGGAGGTTACAGGGGTAGGTCTGTCCTAGCATTGGGGGGAAGGGAGACTGTAGAGACTGGGGACATTGCTCTATATCTGCAGAGATATTAGCCTGTGCAGAGGGAACAGTCCATCTAATGATGATTGATTATGTAGAAAACTAACCTATTTGTGCCAAGTTAGATACCTAGGGAATGAAGGACCCTGCCAGCCGGGGATGAATGATTTCATTGTCTTCCTTGAGGACAAGAGATGCACACTTTATCTCACTAGCAAGTCCTGGTGGAATAACATATTTCAAGAAACTGATGCAAACAGGGGGGACCTTGGCATCCTGTGATCACCACACATTTGTTGTTATTTGGGACTTGGTTATGGTGACTCTTCCCTTTTTTTCCAGGTGGGTATGCGTCAGATATTGATGACATCATGGCTGATGGGGAGGATGGTGTTTCCTTTGTGAATCCAGTTGGGGAGATCTTCCTACATCCCCTGGCAGGTAAAACACACTTCCTTTATTCTCCCACAACTGTCTCTCCCACCCCTTTACTTCTTGTTTCTCCTCTCCTCCCTTCTGTCCCTCTATAATCTTTACCCATGCATATACTCTATGATGCAGCCTCAGGTAATGTAAATTGTCATTGTTCCATTGCCTTCAATGACAATTTACACTACCTGAGGATTTTTCTCCTTCAACTCTCCTAGGCTGAGAGGTGACACCGATCTTCAGGTTCACTTATACATATGCAGTCCTGGCCTTCTCCATCCCCCTTCACCATTTCACCACAAGGTTAATCTAAAGGGGTCATGCTCTTGGGAGGTGAATTTCAGTGCCTCATTCACTCCTTCTGGCCCGCCTCACATGGGCAATGTATGTTCAGTGTTATGTTGGGAGGTATGCTTTCTTAAATAGAGAGACTGGTGCTATGGCCTCCTACACTTGCTTTCTACCTGTACAACATGGAAGAAGATTAAAATAAGCCCTTCTGTTCCATCTGGCTCCTTCTCATTCAGCCATGGAGAGTCACGGTGAAGTGGAGATTCGGGTCGAACTGAACTGCAGTCACTGTCACTCGGGCAGCTGTAAACAGGGCTCTGACACCAATCTGCCGATCTGCATTTGTGAGATGGGAGCCGTGCTGGCCAGCGACAATGTCACCTGCATAGGTAATAGGTGGAGCTTTATACTCAGAGAATTTCATCTGCCTTCTTTGCATCTCCTCTTCTTCCATCTTTCTCTAAGCAAAGATATTTGCTTCATAATCTTCTCCATTGCTGGCCATCAGAGATATTTCATACATTAATGAAGTTAATTTTGCCAGCATCTCTGGGAGCTGGGTATTATCTACACTTTACAGACAGGGAAATGGAAATAGAGGGACAGATTTTAAAAGATGCTTAGGTGCCTAAAGTAGAGACAGGTAGGCACCTACTGAGATTTTCAAAAGTACCTAAGCTAGTTAGGGACCTAAATTACATTCAAATCAATGAGAATTAGCTGTCTAAACTGCTTAGATGGTGGGCACTTTTGAAAATCTCACCAGGTGCTTATCTGGATGCTTAGATGCCTTGATGTCTTTGAATGTCTGGTCCCAGAGAGGTTAAGAAGTTTACTGCAGAGCTGCGAGTCTTCTGACTGTCATTCCCCTGCTCTAACTACTAGACAGTGTTCCCTCATTGTGATGTCTTGGAGCAGCAGTTCTCTAGGTGGCTCCCAGAGGGATGGAAGCAAGTTTCAGTGGGTTCACTAAAATAAACTGTGCTTTCTATTTTTAATTTTTGTCCCCATATTATCCCTTTCTTTTCTATATTATATATATAGGTGCATTTACCTGTATGACTATGCATTTAAAACAGCTTTTAATCTACTGGTTATATAGAAAAACAGTTGTTGTGGAACAGGTGGACTATGGAGCTTTTAGAGCATGTTGCGGGGAGGGCCTCAGAAAGGAAAAGGCTGAGAACCCCTGAGTTAGAGGATAAAGCAGAAGAGAACTACTTTCAGGTTCAGCTAGTTAAGGACTTGCTATCTGGCTCATGCACCTTCTGCAGATAGTATAGTATTTGTGTATGTGTAGGACTGAAAATGGAATCGTCTCATAAGATCAAGAAAAGGTTATAGAAAGTTTTTATAAAAAGGATTGGTCATTCTTAGGCCTCCCTGGACCTGTGTTTTCTAGCTGGAATGGGGAGCAGATGTACCAGAGAACTGAGTCATTCTCCAGTACTCAGCTCATACAGAAGTAGGAAAGACTGCTCATGATATTCATGGATAACTGCTTATCTGAGCCAAACCATCTCTTCTGCCTATCAGTAGTAATGGCTCCTTCTCCCAACAAGCTGCAGGTCTGGTCTACCTGCTTAGTTATGCCCCTTTTTGAATTCTTGCCTCATTACACTGGATGGAGGGAAAGGGATGAGCCAGATAGTCTGTGTAGATGGAATGGGAAGCCTAAATGGGAATGAGCACCCATCTTTGGAGGAATGGGGGAAGACATCTCTCGATATTTAACTCTGGAGAATGCAGGATTATGAGGAATGTTGAGTATAGATAGGACTGAAAATTCCAAACACCTTCTCCTTCCCACCAGGATGAGTTGAACTATCCCATAGTCTCAAAAATGTATTGTTGTTTGGGGTTGTAGCAGATTGCAGCACAGGCTCACCAGCAGGGTGCCTCCTGGCAATATTATCAGGGAATTATTCAAGTGGTCCCCCTGCTGGCAGTCCGTGCTCTGCTCCCACACACTGGACTCAGTCCCCGAGTCCTCTTCTTGGCCCTCCGGCCGAGACCCTCGGTCCACCCCTTCTGGGGTATCACTAGGTTTCTGGCCCACTCTGCGGCAGCGGGCAAGGACTAGTCCACAGACCACTTCCCCATGGTCGTCGTTCAGCTCACCTCAACCAGCCACAGTTAAAATAGCCTAGGGTCAGCGAGCTTGTACCCCACCTGCCACCCATGCTGCTCCTGGCACACTGGGGGGAGCGGGGACGGACCTGGGCCCACCCTCTACACCAGGCCCCGGCCCAGGGACCCTATGTGCCTCCTGTGAGGCCTTCCGCCTCCCTCCAATCTCTTCACTTATCAGGCATCAATTCCCTGGGCCGCTTCCCCACTGCCCCAGTCACACCTCTCTCACCAGCTTGGATCCAGCCACTGCCCACTCCTGACTCCTTGCCCTCAGGCTGCTACTCCAGCCACTCGCCGCTGTCCACTCCCTTCAGGAGGTTTGGCTTCTCTGGGCTCCTGCTGCTCCATTGCACTCAGAGCTCTCCAGGGTCCTGAGCCCTTCAGCCTGCCAGCCCAAGAGAGACCTTCCTTCTGCAGCAGACTGACGCTCAGTCCCGCTGCTCCTAGCTTTATATTTGCTCCTGCCCTCTGATTGGCTCAGGAGTCCTTTGCAGCTGATTGGCTGCCCCTCTCCAGTCAATTAACCCCTTCCTGGCCACAGTGGAGCCACTGCTCCACTACAGGGGTGAATGCATGACATCTGTAAAAGATCTCAGTGTAAATTCCTCCGACAAGCAAACAATGCATTCTGAGAGAGCTTTGCAGCTGAAAGGTTCTCTGGTGGTGATCCAGGACAAATGATCATATTCAAGAGGGATTGTTTTACCAGTAAACATTTTGGGTTAAACACGTCTCTGGTATAACACCACCAAATAGATTGACTGAGTCACTGGAGCGCATGGAGTTACATTGGAGATGAATTTGGCCTCTTCTTTTCGCACCTGTTAATACCTGTTTGACTGATATACATTGTTATTTTCTAATATTATCTCTTGTAACTCTAAGACATGGAGCTTCCATAGGGAATTCCAGCTGGCGTTCAGTGCTATTTTCCAGTTTTCTGAACCCGAAAAACAGAGTAAAGAACGTGTTTGTTTAATCTGTTTGCATTTTTATCACTAAATAGGTTGAACAATGATTTATGAGTATTTACGACTCCCAGGGCCCCTATGGAATTTGCTGTAACATGTATATGAAGGACCTTCACCACCATCACCATGTTATTTTTTGGAAGGGGGTGGGGAGGACTGTGGTAGAGGTTCTTTAACGGGGCAGTGGTTGTCTGCTGATTAATGTCTGTGTCTTTGTTTTTGCCAGTTGCTCAGAGCCCCATCCCAGAGGGACACCTTCCTCTCTCACTCCTCCTAGCTGTGGTCACTGTGATTATAGTGCTTGGAATAGCCCTTGCTTGTGGCAGCCTATCCATCGGTAAGGAACATCTTTGGCTTGTATTACTAGACTCAGTCCTGCTGTTGTTTTTATCTTTATGGAATATATGTGCCCAAAGAGTGAAAGTTGTTAACATGACCCTGTCACCACCCAGTGTTAAGCAAGGGTCAGAGTTTGGTTTACAGAGACCTTGGTTTGCTCTGTTCTGTGCCAAACAGACTAAGAAATATACGCCGAAGTTTGGCGGTGGATTGGGCAGGATACCCATGAGAGAAGGAGCTAAAAGAAGTTATAAAGTGGTTTAGAACTGAAATTGAATAATTCTGTAAAACAGACAATCAAAATCTGCCAAAATGCCTTTTTAAAGAGAGTTTATCAGATGTCTCCTATTTCATCAGGCAAACCTTTTTGATGGGGAGGGAAGGGTTAGTTCTGCTGTTCTGAGATGTGAAAGATGATGCTTTGGACAAACAGACAGACAAAAAGGGGAGAAGAGGGAGGTTGGTAAAGGTGGGGAGAATACAGCTTTTGATGATGATGTCAGGATTTTGGGCAGCAGGTCAGTCTTGGGCAGATGCTCTAGATTTGAGGGTCGGCAGCAACACCTCTTGTCCTGGGTTCAGGCTCCTCTCCTGGTCTGGGACATCATCATCATTGTTTTCTTGGGAAGTGGCAGCAAATCCTCTTGCTCATTGATTCAGGAGAAGCTGATCCAGAGCAAAGATGATCAAGCCAAGGCTCTGTCCAGGGTCCAGGACCATGTATGGCCAATACTCCATGCTTGTGTATCACAGTCAAGAAGGAGACATTACTGCAAAGAGAAGGAGATGGGGATAATGCTGAGGATTTAAGTATTGAGTTGGGTCCATAACAGCTGACTCGGTTTCTTCTTGTTGATTGTTCTGTGCTGCTGGTGTTTTCTCCTCTGTTCTACCCACATGTTGACTTTTCATCCTCTGATTTATTTTTTATTTATTTTTTTGCTGTGTGCTACCACAGTTTATCACCGTAAGAAGCAGCAGCTGGAAGGAGCCCGGGCACGACTTCAGAGCCCAGAATATAAACTGAGCAAAATCCGCACCTCCACCATCATGACAGATTACAATCCCAACTACTGCTTCGCAGGGAAGGCTGCCACGCTGAGCGAGCTGAAGGAGATCCCCCGGAAAAACATCTCCCTGCTTCGGTAAAGCTTGCTGCTGGGCCAAATTTAGGAGGGGAGTTGTATCCTGAGGTGAAGGGGCAGGGTCACATACATATTTTGTCTGGATGTATAAAATGTGCCATGGGACATGGCGATCAAGAGACGCAGGGTTAGCTGGTTGACCTGCCATGGGAAGCTCACACTCCAGCATGGTAACACTTTTGCCCACTTTTACCTTTGCCAAGGCATCCCTTTATAAGAATTAGGCCCTGACTAAGAGGGGAGAGTACATCGGGTGGGTTCTGAGTTATTACAGAGAATTATTTCTTGGGTAACTGGCTGTTGAGACTTGCCCACGTGCTCAGGGTTTAACTGATCACCATATTTGGGGTCGGGAAGGAATTTTCCCCCAGGACTGATTGGTCTGGGCTCTGGGGGTTTTTCACCTTCCTCTGTAACACAGGGCATGGCTCACCTACCGGTGAATTCTCTGTATCTTAAAGTCCTTCAATCATGATTTAAGGAGGTAAATAACTCAGTCATAGGTTGGGGGCCTATTGCTGGAGTGGGTGGGTGAGGTCTTGAGGCCTGCATTTTGCAGGAGGTCAGACTAGATGATCATACTGGTCCCTTCTGACCTTAAAGTCTATGAGACTTAAGAACAAGTTTAACTTTAAGCTCAGGAGTCACATGCCCCGTTGACTGAGTCAGGCTCCCAATCAGAAGCAAGAAGATTCCCTGTGCTGTTCCACCCTTACACTTTTTGGATGTCCTGGGTTACTGGCCCTGCCCAGCTCCTAACAAATCCCTTCCAAACCCATGGAAACATTTCTTTTCTGCATCAGAACAGAAATGAATCACAGGGAAAGCCATCCTGGGCTGCTCTCATGGCTATGCAATCCAGCTGATGTCAGTTAAGAGGACATAAGGCAATTTTTCACTGCCCATATTTATTCAGTTACATTGCCCTTTCAGGCACCAGCCTACAGCCTTCTCTTTCTCTCTGATTCACGGGAGTCTTAATAGCACAACTACTACTGAAAGACTTGCTCTTGCACAGGTATAATTTGTGAAGTTACCTGTGTAAAAAAGCTAAAAATTGCAGAGAATTTAAAAATTGGATGGTAACTGACTGTGAATCCCAGTGATTTCATGATTCAACCTGGTAATATTCTGAACAGAGAACCCTAAGCCATGCTTGTAACTGCTTCCATCACTTCACACTGACTCAACAGACCTTTTAAGCTTCAGAATGGCCACAGAGTGACATTCCTGTAATCTTATTACACAGATAAATCCATCACCAAATCCTAGGGTGCTGGGACCAGTGTAGATTCAAGCATTTATTTACTTTGTCAGCATGCAGTAGACTCCTATGTTTTCAGCACTGCTGAAGATCAAACATCAGACATGCTTACTCTGCTCTACTGCTGTATTCCAATTATGAGAACAGGTCCAAAAGCTGTTCCTGAACTTGACAACAGCCTGAGCTATGCTGAGGCCGGGCCCACGGACACAGTAATACCCGCTCTTTCTCTTCCCTTCAGGGCATTAGGGCATGGTGCATTTGGTGAGGTTTATGAGGGGACTGTGGTAGGAATCGCAGGGGATCCCAACCCGCTCCAGGTGGCTATCAAGGTCAGTACTTGCAGCTAATGGCTTACCTTTCCTGTACGTCAGTGAAAGTCCATGAGACTTGTGTTACCCTGTGAGGGTTCTAGTTAGAAATGGATTGTTACGATTACCATATGCTCCAGGGTTAACAGTGTTACATATGCTGCTAAAGTCATGTGTCCCATTGTTTTGATTTTTAAGCCATGTAGCAATAACAGCAGATTGAAAATAAACAGCTCTTGTTTGCTGCCTGACACTGTAGTGGCTACACTTGATGGCCACAGGCAGTCTTAGCTATGGGGCAGGGTGGGCAAGGCTGGGGGAGAGGCCCCATGCCAGGGTGGGCACTGTGCTGGCTGACAGCCGGGGCAGGAGCAGCTGGGCCAAGAGCCATAGTGCCCACAGCTCCAGCCAGCCAAGCCAGGTGAGTTGGGGGGGCCAGGGAGGATGGGGAGAGGGGCGAAGGTGCGGCAGGGGAGCCTGAAATGAGAAGGCAGGGGCCCTGCCAGGCCAGGGAAGAGGTGAGGGGCAGGAGGCTGGTGGGGGGGCCGGTGGCTGGGCCCGAGGGGAGGAGGTGGGGGGCCCTGCGAGGCCAGGGGAGAGGTGTGGGCCGGGGGGGTGGGGAGAGGGGCAGGGGGCCAGCGGCAAGGCCTGAGAGGAGTAGGCAGGGGCCCCAGAAGGCTGGGGGGGCAAAAGTCAAAGAAGGGGCCCCTGCCCCAGATTCATTAAGTCCACCCCTGTTGATGGCTAATGGGGGTGGGAAGGGTTATGTTAATTTCAATGGAATAAATTGGCCCTTTGAGTCAAAGGCCTCTTCACAACTGGACCTGAAGAGAAGAATCTGTCCCCCCACTTCTGCTGCCAATGCCAGGGAGAACTCCCCCCACCCCCACATCAAATCTCAGTCACCTATCCACGTAAAGTATGTTAGCTAAAATTAACACAAAGGGCCAGATCCTCTGCTCATGTAAATAGGTGCAGCTCCACTGAAGTCGGTGTGATTTGGCTATTTGATACTAGCAGAGAGTTAGTCCTAAAAGGTGGGGTTTTGCTTGCAGTGTTTGCTGAGAACTTCTCAGTGTACCAATAATCCTGTAAATCATCTTTAGAGTATAGCTGCACTTGGAGCTGGTGATCCGATTCCAAGCTCGAGGAGACATACCTGTGCTAGCTCTCATCAACCTAGCCTGCTAAAAATAGTGTAGCTATTCCTGCCATTACTGATACTCCAGGCTTTGTGACGGGTCTTCCAGACTCCTCCTCCTTTTTAAAAAAAGGCTCCAGAGGCAATACTGGTAATTACAGGCTGATAAGCCTAACTTCATTACCAGGCAAATGGGTTGAAAGTATAGTGAAGAACAGAATTATCAGACACACAGATTAACACAATTTGTTGGGGAAGAGTCAGCCCAGCTTTTGTAAAGAGAAATCACACCTCACCATTTTATTAGAATTCTTTGAGGGAGTCAAACGAACGTGGACATGGGTGATCCAGTGGATATAGTGTACTTGGACTTTCAGAAAGCCTTTGACAAGGTCCATCACCAAAGGCTCTTAAGCAAAGTAAGCACTGATGAATTAACAGGGAAGGTCTTCTCATGGATCCGTAACTGGTAAAAAGATAAAAAGGTAAACACTGAGATAGCAAATTTCGCAGATGACACAAAATTACTCAGATAGTTAAGTCCAAAGCTGACTGTGAAAAGTTACAAAAGGATCTCAAAAATTAGGGCACCAGGCAACAAAATGGCAGATGAAATTCAGTGTTGATAAAGGGAAACATAATCCCAGCTACATATACAAAATGATGGGATCTAAATTAGTATTGCCCTGCAAATCTGTAGATATCTCCTTTATATCTTTGGATATCTGCAGACCATTTTCTCAAGAAAGAGATCTTAGAGTCATTGTGGAGAGTTCTCTGAAAGTATCCCCTCAATGTGCAGGAACAGTAAAAAAAAAAAAAAAAAAAAAAAATGAATCATTAGGAAAGGAATAGATAACACACCAGAAAATATCATAATGACACTGTATAAATCCATGGTACACCCAAATCTTGAATTCTATTTGTAGGTCTGGTCACCCCATCTCAAAAAAAATATTAGAATTGGAAAAGGCACAGAGAAGAGCAACAAAAATTATTAGGGGAATGGAACAGTTTCTGTAGTGTAGCGATTAAAAAGACTGGGACTTCGAAAAGAAACGACTAAGAGGGGATATAATAGAGATGTATAAATCAATGATATGGAGAAAGTGAAGAAGTGTTATTAACCCCTTCACATAACCCATGAACCAGGTGTCACTCAATAAAATTAATAGGTTTAAAGCAAACAAAAGGAGTACTTCTTCACACAATACATAGTCAACCTGTGCAACTTTTTGCCAGGGGATGTTGTGAAGACCAAAATTATAATGGGGTTCAAAAAAAAATTTGATGAGTTCGGGGAGGACAGGTCCATCAATGGCTATTAGCCAAGATGGGCAGGGATCCAACCCCATGCTCCAATTGATAGAAGTGTCTGGCAGTGTCTAATGTTTCGGTAAGTTGGAGCATTTGTCTACAAAAGTGGAGCGCCCCAAGATCTGAAGTGGAATGGTGTTTAGCATCTAATTTATCTATCAAAGGGCCACCATCAAGTTTTGTGGTTTAGCAGCTCCTCCTTCCTCGCCCCCAGCTTAGGCTCTGTTAACAACAACAGGTTTAAAAATCCTCTCATTAATCATGAGATTTTCATGGCTCATCTTTTAAAGAAAATGAAATTCACCTGTGTCATTTCTGTGTAAACTTTCTCGTGCAAGTGGCCTGCAGCACAGAGGACTCATCTTCTGTGCAGCATGTGGCTCAAGTCAGTACTCTCGAGGTGCTGCACTCAAGGCAGCCTGGCCCCAGTGACAGCGACCAAACTGAGGCTATGTCTGCACTTAGAAACTTAGGTCAACTTTATTAAGTCGACTTTAGGTCTACACAAGACTCTTAAGTTGACTTAAAGGTGACCTTATTAAGTCGACCTAGCAAGTCCACATTAGACCACTTGGTCCCAGAGAAGGGAGTTCAGGCTGCTGCTCCGTTCTCCCCGGGACCCAAGCGGTCCCGGCCAGAAGGGAGCCCCGCTCTCTTCTCCCTGGACCCACAGGGTCCAGGCAAGAAGGGAGCGAGCTCCAGCCGACAGGGGATCCCTGGGGTTTCCCCTGTCAGCTGGAGCGCCCGGCCCCGTGCTCCAGCTGACAGGAAACCCCGGGGATCCCTTGTCAGCTGGAATGCCGGCAATTGCCGGCTTGACCCTCCAGCTGATAGGGAAACCCCAGGAATCTGCTATCAGCTGGAGCACGGTCCCGGAGAAGGGACCACGGGGCTCCCTTCTCCCTGGGACCCCATTGTCTCGGCCAGAAGGGAGCCCGCGCTCCTTTCTCCCTAGGACCACTCGGGGCTGGCGGCTTCCTGGTCTCAGGGAGAACCAGCCCCGCATGGGACTGGCTCTCCCCGGGACAAGCGCGAGCAGCTTCCCGGGGAGAAGGGAGCCCCCGGGGCTCTCCAGCTAGGGTTCCAGGGGGGGGGGTTCCCTCCGGCTGGAGCCCTGGCTGGGGAGCCCTTCTCCCTGGGACCGCAGCTCCTCAGGCAGGAAAGCCCTGGGTCTGGGGAGAAGGGAGCAGGGGCTCCCCAGGGGACAAGGGAGCCACGGTGGTTCCCTTCTGCCAGGGAGCCATGCGGGTCTCCCTTGTCCCCCCCGCCCTAGGTCAACTTTTAGACCAAGTCGACTTAGGACATCCACACTGGCTCAAGTCGACTGAAGAAGTCGACTTAAGCTCTAGTTTGAATTAAAACGAGGTGTTATTAATGCAAACTAGTTTTTCCTTAATTCGACTTAAGGAGCAGCTTAAGTCAAATTAAGGAAAGCCCAGTGTAGACGTGGAGTAAATTAAGTCTACTTAAGCCTCCTTAAGTTGACTTAATTTCTAAGCGTAGATGCACCCCGAGTGATTGGATTGGCAAATGCTGAGTTGGAGTAACTCCACCTACTGCATCAGCACCAGGGCCGGATCACTGCAGGGGCTGAAGCCCCGATCTAAAAGGGAGCCAGCCCCTAAGGCTCCTACAAGATCCAGCCCCCTCCTGCCAGCCCACTCAGCCTTCACAGCACCGGAAGGGCTTGGGGTGGCACTGGGAGGGCCCCTGCTGCTGCTGGGAGAGTGGGGCCCTGGGGCCAGAGGCTGGGCTCCATGCTCCCTCCCCACCCCTGGGCTGGCTGGTCCTCCCCCAGCCCGGGGATGGGGTCGGCCAGTGCACGTTTGCTCTCTTCTGGGCTCGGGGCTGGCTGGTGCACGGTGTGGCCTCCAACACAACCTTCCAGGGCCCATGGCCTTGGAGGTCCGTACCAGAGGCCGCATCGCATGCCAGTAGACCAGTGGGATCGGGGTCAGAGCTGGACTGCCGCAAAGCAACACTGGAGCTTCTTTCTGCCTACCACCCCCATCCCAACGGGCCAAGTACTCTGAGTTTAAAGCATTGTTTAATTTGAGCTGGAGGTTTTTGTGTGTGAATGATCAGGGGTGACACTCGAGTTATAATTCAAGTGAATTTGCTATAAAGACACAGACTATTAAAAACCTATGGCTGACCAGTGTCAGCTGAATCAGGATCGTGGGGTGTGGCCTGTGGGACTCTCTACTTGCAGTAGAAATGTCCAGGCTCTGGCCTGAGCTCAAACTCTAGGGGTGCGTCTACACTAGCAATTTAGGTCGCCTTAAGGACACTTAAGTCGACCTAAATTACTCCAGGTCCACCAACCTTTCATTAAATCGACTGAAGGGCGTCCTTAAGTCAACTTAATAACTACCGGTCATTAGGTCGACTTAACACTTAAGTCAACCCGTTAAGTCGACCTAAAGCCGGTGTGGACGCCCTAGGTCAACTTAATTTCCTAAGTCGACCTAGGGCTGGGGAGAAGGGAGCCGCACGTCTCTCTTGTGCCGGGGAGCCCTGGCAGCTCCCTGGCAAAAAGGGACCCACACAGGTCCTGGCAAGAAGGACACCTCCGCTCCCTTCTCCCTGGGACCTGCGGGGCTCCCTTCTCGCCGGGACCCGTGGCTTCCTGGCAGAAGAGAGCCGTGGGTCCCTTCTTCGCGGCAGCCACAGGTCCCGGCGAGAAGGGAGCTGCAGGTCCCTTCTGCCGGGGACCACGGCTCCCTTCTCAGCAGGGAGCTGCGGCTCCCTTCTCAGCGGGGAGCCACGGCTCTCCGCTCTGTCTACACTTGAAAAGTTAAGTCGACTTAACTTTTCAAGTGTAGAATACCCTGGGGTACTGTGAGGTGGGAGGTTCCAGAGCAGTCTGCAGCCCTAGCCAGAATGTCTACACCACAGTTCAACAGCCACACAGTAGCCCGTGTCAGCCACAGATGTCTAATTGCAATGTAGACATATCATCCTCGACAGTAGTCGCCCTCCTGTCCTGCCCACAGTGGCAGGAGCATGCGGTAAGGTACAAGGAGCACTACACAGCCGCCTCCTGATCCTCCCGCTGGTAATGCTGGCGGTTTTCGAGGTAGGAAGCCAGATCAGGGTAGCCCATGCAGCATACACAATATCCCACTGCAGACCTGCACCTGCAGTTTGTTTCTGTCAGAGCCATTAGTACACATTGTTTTAAAGGAGCTATTCAGACCTATAGTTCCCTAGCAACTGCACTTTTCTGTATAGAATCAGGTGTGTTTTTCTCTGGCTAGAAAAGCACCGCATGTAGGGTATATACACACATAAGAATATTCTTCACATAGGTCATTCGTCTCTTTCCTATTCATTTGTTTCTTTCTCATTCATTTCCTTCTCATCAGTTGAGTCATGCAGGATCCAGTGTGTAGGGGAGTCAAAGGAGAGAGACTCTCATCATAGTATCTCATAATCATATTGTCTTCACTGGCTTTTTTATACGTCTCTAAAATACATTTGTTTCTTTGGGGGGTGTCTCCCCTTTCTTTCTTTCTTTCTTTCTTTCTTTCTTTCTTTCTCAACAGACGCTGCCAGAAATCTGCTCTGAGCAGGATGAGATGGATTTTCTGATGGAAGCACTGATAATCAGGTACATTTCTGTCTGGGGGAATCATTTTAATCATTGGATCTAGCCTGAAAATTAACTGGCTGGCTCAGGAGAGTAATAACAGGGTATAGAGACTTCCACATTTAATCCTCTGGTTCGAATACAGCCCAGGTTGATATAAATACAAATTGATACATCCAATGCCTGTTTGGTGGCCTCAGCCCAGTTTCTAATGGGCATGTTTGCCCACTTTGTACATGATACCCTTACTGGTTACCTCAGCAAAGCCGAAAGTAACTTCTCCAGTAGTGATTTGGGAAATAAGCTCTAAATTCTTTTAATAGTGTTACATTTATGTAGCACCTTTCATCTCAGGAAATCCCAGTGCCCTGGATCAAGTCGGAGTCAGATCTGCACTCCTTGTGTAAAGAAACTCTTCCTGATTGAATGGAAAAGAATCTGTGTAATGAACGAGCTACAGAATTTGGCTCTGTAGCTGTGCAGCTCTACTGAAATTCAGCCACCGCTCTGGCAGAGAGCTGCAGTCAGCTGGCACCAAACATGCTGCATGCCAGGGAGAGATTTTTCAACCCAGGACATTGAGGCAAATCCTACTCTTATTAAAAGTGCTGTGGGGTATTTAGGAGCAGACAGGTCCATGGATGGCTGCATAAGGAGAGGTTGTATGAAGCTTCTCCTTTGTGCCCTTCAAGCAGCAGCCAGCCATAACTGTAGGCCCTCTGCTCCACTAACCACAGGGATTTCTCCCTCCTAGTGCCTTCTGCAGCACTAGTCACCTCAAAGGTCCCTTGTAGTGCAGCTCTTCATCCCCTCAACGCAAGCCAACACTACTTAGTCACAATCTGTCTTTAGATGTCTGCCTAGCAGACAGGACAATAATTTATAAGGCCTGATCTGAAAGACTTTCTCACAGTGAACTATGTAGGATATAATTTATCTGCACAGGAAAGCTAGGGGGCTGAGTCACCCCTGTAATTCCATGCACTCCAGGTATTTCAAACCTGGGGTTTATGCCACTGAATCAATCTCACCTATTTAAAATGAAGTTTGAAAAGAGAGAGAGAATCTTGAAGAGCTCCCCTGACCCCTTTCACAGCACACAGCTGCTTTGCGGGAGACATAGCTCTCAGTTACCATGGCATTGCGTTGGTCTCGCCTGACAAAGCAACCTCCAGAAAAATCCAGTAGGAGCCACACCTATCAGAATTTCTTGCAAGTTTATACACAAAATAAAATGTCCGAAAGACATCTTGAAATTTATTGCCGGGGCTTATTTGTTTTTATTGCTCGTTGTCTGTCCTTGAATGCCTGGAATAAAAGCATTCCCATAGGTGTTTGTATGCGCATGACTTCATCTCCCAGTGAGGAAATGTTGCTGCTATTGATGTCGGTCCATCTCCCACAGACTGGTGGATCCCTGATTGGCAATGCAAGAGGGGGCAGTGATGAGATATAATTTTTAAAAGCAACCCACCAGATTATTTCACAGTGTTTTGATTTGTTTAGTAGTTTCCTCCATTTCTTCTCCCCCATCCCCGCCAACGTCCTCAGTTCATATGTAATCCAGGTTAGTAGTGACCAATAGTCACTACCTTCTGATCAAGTTTTGGCAGCCTATATTAAATGAGTTGATGGTCTCAACCCTGTTCCTGGGGGACAGAAGAATTATAAAAACAATTGCTACAATTGGCACTAGTTGGCCCTGTTTCTGGCAGACCGAACACTAAACTGAGACCCCCAAACTACATAACAACTTATGTACCAAACAATGAAAAAACAAATCCCCACATGACAGCATTACATTTCAAATGGCTGTAATATTTTGGATTTAAAAGCTGTAAGTTGTTGCGTTTCTTTTCTCCCAGAACCTCTGTCTCAGTAAAATCCATGAATCTTCTCTGCATTAGCGAATGGCAGGAGGTGTATGCGGTGGGAAGGCGCTGATGCATTTGGTAGCTTTTGCCAATTTTCTCCCACTTTCTGAGGGAGTAAGTTCAAATAAGTCAACGCCAAGCAGAATCTCCTTGGATTCCTTATAACTAGAGCCAAGTTGAGGACACCCTGTTTTTATTTATCTGAGGTCAGGATTTGCTTTGACAGTGTGTTTCAGAACCAAGTTCCGGCGGGGAGGCGGCGGGTTGGGTAAAAGGTTTATCCCCTCTCTGATTTTGTCTCCTCCTTCCCATGTTGCTCTGACGGTTGATTCGCAGTAAATTCAGTCACCAGAATATTGTTCGCTGCATTGGTGTGAGCCTTCAGATACTGCCTCGCTTCATTCTGCTGGAGCTCATGGCTGGTGGAGATATGAAGAGCTTTCTTCGGCAGAATCGTCCTCGAGTGGTGAGAGAATCTTTCCCCTTCTACCTGTGTCTGTTTTTATTATGGCGTTTCAGTGGGGCTGATCTCTGCTTCTCAATTTTTATAAACCCCTGGACATTTTTCCCTCTTCCCTTGATTAGAGCAGATGCCAATGATAGATAAAGATTCCTGATCACATATTCCAAAGGATCCAGTTAATTAGCAACCAAAGAGGAAATAGAGTAAAGAATGTTGTCCTGTCCCTTCCCCTGTTTTATACAGGGCCAGCTGGACAACAGTATTTGGGAATGTTCCCTCAGCCTCCATCACATCTTCTACATGCCGTGGTGTCAAATGAAGCGCTGAAATTAAAGCAATGCCCCTCGTTAATGGGAAGACGTTGCGACAGCTGTTCAGCTGACATGAAACAATATCACTGCATTGACTTCAGTGGAGCTATGTCAATTTACACCAGTTGAGGATCTGGCCCTACATGTACCAGGAATGCTGAATGAAATAGCCATTGCAAAAAAATTATGAGGTGGAATGAATCCCTGGTTTTCTACTTGTGAGTTGTTTGTGACTCAATCCTGATTTCTACAAATGTATTTGTTACTGGCAAAGGCTCCAGGAATAAACTAGATGAACAGTTTTCAGCATATTGGTTGTTCACAGACTGCTAATTTCAGCGGTTTGCTATTACTTATTCACAGTGTGTTACTGGTCATGTAAGTCACATGATATTGCTTCTGTTCCCTGAGTGGATGAGTGAAGCTTTTTAAACAAGAGAATAAGGCCTGCCCTACACCCATTTTTGTACCAGAATAGCTATATCAGTTAGGTACAGTCCCTAGTTAAGCAGTATAAAGTTGTCTAATGCAGGCATATTAGAGACAAACAGGATGAGAGAATTTCTCTGATTGGACCAAATTTTGTTGGTGAGAGAGACTCTTCTTCTGTCAGCTTGAAAGCTTTTCTCTGTCTCCCACCAACAGAAGTTGGTCTAATAGAAGATATTTTCTCATCCACCTTGTGTTGCTAATATCCTGGGACTGTCCCAGCTACAATTGCACTTCATAATGCAGGTTCAGTTTATTCCCCTTCTTGGAGTTGTACTTGAATAAATTATACGGGTATAAGTATATTCAACTACATCCACACGAAGAGGGTTGTGGGGGGGCTAGACTAACACGGCTACCCCCCTTTGGAACTACGTCAGGATAGTGGGAGTAGTACAACTTTTGTGAGGAAGGCCCATGGAACGATGAATAGCAACTAACTGACAGTGAAAAGAGAAAGTTCTTGTTTGCACACAGCAAATATGAATAATAGTGTATAGGGAACAATCATTCCCTAAAGATTTGTGTGAAAACAGACTTGTTATCAAGAATGTTTAACACCATACTAAAAGGGGCAAGAATTCAGTTGAACCAAAACAGACCTTCCAAATTCAAAGAAGCCCTTCCAATTCAAACTCAAAGGGGGAATGGTCCTGAGCATTCTTTCTGAAAAATTCAGCCAGCTCTAGATCTTGCCATGGGTTTGTATGGGCCACAGTACTAAAAGGGAAACTCCATAAGCTTCGGACAAAGGGTTCCCAAAACACACTATAACATGCTGATCTCTGCCTCTCTGTGTCTCGGACTTGTTCAGTTTCTTTCACCTTTATAAGGTACTTGTTTATAACTCTAACTAACCTTTAGTGGCAAATGTCCAAGTGTTCTGTTCCATAAAAACAAACACACTGATTAAAAGATCAACTGACAACAGCTAGAGTACTAATTACATGGTTTGAGGCTGTGAAGTGAACAAGAGAACAACATCCAGAAACGACAGGCGTAAGAGGAGCAATTTGATGTGACAGGTCCTGGGGCTATACCGAGCTTGGTAGTAATTTCTCCCCACCCTTCCCCAGAGCACTGGTAAAAGCACTTGTCATAACATCTTTCCTGGAGACACACCAAGGAATTTTCCCTGCAGGGAAGGGAACGATTGCCAGAGAAAAAAAGGGTATCACAGGGTGATCTAGTCACCACTGAAGCATCTGCTCCTGGCTACATCTGGGGATTAGCTCTGCCAGTCCAATGTCCCTCCTGTGCTCTGTCGCTTTCCCTGTCTTGCTCACTTGAGTCTCAGCTGGTCTCACTTCGTGGCTCATTCCCCCGGCCAGGTCACTCCCTTTCCAGGGTATCAAACTTTCTCTGGAGCCACCATCCTAGGCAATCTTTTCTCTCACACCATCTTAATGGCACCACTGCCCAGTGGCTGAAACCCAGGACGACTCTCTTCACTTGGTTCCAGCCCACTGGCCCTAGAACAAACAGTCATGGTCTGCACAGCCCTGAACATTACTGTGCTCTCTCTCTCTCTCTGTACATGTCTGTCTGTCCGTCCATCCCTGGGTTACATCTTATCCTGAGAGTAGCTGCAGCCTCTCACTCTGCAGCCTTTCTTCTGGGCTTTATATAGGCCCCCTCCTGTTCCTGTCCGTCTGAGCCTTGTCTCTAATTATCCTGGCTCCTCCTCCTAGGTAGAGTCTAGGCAGTTAATTGGCCCACTTGACCACCTTAACCTCTTCAGCCCTTGTGTGGGGTAGGCATCCCACCACAGTGCAACCCACCTAGAAGAGCATAACTTAATCTCATAGTGCTGGGAATGTGGATTCCTCTGGGCTAAAATCTGTACTAGGTCCGTAGTGCATTCAGCAAACCATAGACAACCAAGGTGTGTCTGTCAGTCTGGGAACTAGAGAGGGCTACCAAATCTGTATGTACAATATCCTATCCGAAATAAAGAATCCCCTTTGCATTTACCGTACCTGGGTCCTAGCTCTTTCCCAGAACAAGGGATGTTACAGGTCCAGAGTTCATTCAGATTAGGTGCTGAAACAGAGAGGGCATCCACCTGTCTTTGCTTTCTCTCTCTCTCTCTCTCTCTCTCTCTCTCTCTCTCTCTCTGGCAGTCCATTCAAAATACAGGATGGACATGTTTATTTGTTTTTAAAAGCTCACTAATTTTCCCTGTGCATTCCAATGCATTAGCATTCCAAGACTCATTCTTTAGAAGCCTGTTTATCCCTTCTCAGAATGGCTCTGTGCTTAGTTTCACCCTGCTTGCCCCAAGCAGGCAGTTCTTGTTTCACACTTTTTGATAGATGTGTTGGCCATTTTATTTAGACTGGGCCAAAAAAAAAACCCACCACACACTCAGAGGGGAATCTGGCAGACTCACGCCTCCTGTCTTGAACCTTAAATAGAAACTCACTCTTTTTGCTCTTCTCTCCTTTGACCCACCTCCCTTCCTGTTCATACCTGTTTTTTTTATTTCCTTCTCCACACTTCTGTATGTCTCTCTGTCTCCTCCTGTTCCCTATCTCTCTTACTATTCTATTTTTCCTACACACGCTCTCCCATCCCATCACCTTTCTCCTTTTCTTACCTGTGTGTATCTGTCTCTTATCCAGTATCAGCCATCCACTCTGACCATGCAGGACCTGCTGAACATAGCCAGAGACATTGCTTGTGGCTGCAAATATCTGGAGGAGAACCACTTCATTCACAGGTGAGATGGGGCCGGCCATCCCAATGAGAAGCTCCATTGGGATTATAAAGCCTCTTGTTTCCCTTTGCAAGGCAATATGTAGACCAAGTTTTCAGATTGGATTTGTGTGGCTTTACTTTTCCCATGATAGACTGAGTCTCAAGATCTCAAAGAGACA
Organism: Pelusios castaneus; assembly: GCA_007922175.1. Taxonomy (NCBI): domain Eukaryota; kingdom Metazoa; phylum Chordata; order Testudines; family Pelomedusidae; genus Pelusios; species Pelusios castaneus. The sequence continues at coordinate 2,529,429 of ML685764.1, forward strand.
CTCCAGTGAAACCATAGTGTGGACCAAGGAGTTGCTCATGTTTCTGCAGCAAAAACCAGAAGCAGGTTGATACTGGGATTGTTTTATCCGAAACATGGTCTGAAGTTACTGTGTGTCACGAAGGACAAATGCAAGCAAGGCGTCTTTTATAGTCCTAGGTAACCATTAAGATAGACTGTTGAGGTGTTGTGACAGATGACCTCCTAAGTGTACTGTCAAACAGAAGTATAACTAATGGCTAGGAAGGTCTGTGAGCGTTAGCTAATCCCTGAACATGGCACACCTAATGACTCCACTCTAATAGCAAGTAGCAGAGATGGTTCCATGTTGTAATAATGGTGTGAACTCTGCTGCTTTCATATAGCACAACATTAGGAATGAAGCTTTTCAGAGGCAAAAATGGGAGTTCGGTACCAAATCCTATTGACTTTCAATGGGAATTAGGCTCCTCGCTGCCGTTTTTACATCTAAAAATCTCCCTCCTGGGTGTGAACACTTCCAGCGGTTTGTCTGCTAGATACCCATCGCGTACACAGTTGAGATTCTTCCTGCTTTCCACTAGATGGTAGCATCACCCTACACAAATGTGGAAGGGAATCAGGAACCAGGAGTCCTGTGGCACTTTTCAAGATAAATAAAATTGTTAGTCTTTAAAATTGCCACAGAACTCCTTGTTCGTTTTGCTGAACATAGTCTAACACGGCTACCCCTCTGGAACTTGTCAACATGCAAGAGAATAAGGAGTTGCTTATTTCTCTTTAGGCCTTGCTGTATTGATTTGCTGATTGATTTATGGCAGCATCTGTGCAGAATAACCTTTGATGTTTGCCCATTGACTAGAAAAGCAGAGAGCAGGGGTATTGAGAGTAAAGCAAAGCAGGTCTTGTGCAGTATGGTGCAGTGGGTAGGGTGTTGAACAGATATATGTCTGCAGTGCAGTCATCGGTGTGACTGAGGCACGTCTAGACATAACCAAACTCCTCTGATCTAGCCAGCTCAGACAGCAACAGCAATGAACCCACAGCAGCACAAGCTGTGCCTTGGGCTATATACTCCAGCAGCTAATCCATGCTGCTATGGCGTCACTGCAGGTCAGTTCTCCTCTTTGGGCCTCAGTTTCCTTATCTGTGAAATCAGGATACTGAGATTTCCCCCTGTCCCCAGGACCTGTGGCTGAAATGCTAGAGAAGAGTTAACAGTTACTACGTGGAGCTTCTAAAAATCCCCACTTGCCTGGCAGCATCTCTTGGTTCCAGCTGAGAAGTAGTTTCAGTTTCTGGAATTCCCAGTTATAGCACCTTTCTGAATAGAGCTCTGAAAGCGACAGATGAAAAGTCCAGCATGTGCCCTGCTCAGGTCAGCAGAAGGAGCAGGGGACCCACCCACGGGGATGGAGTAGGCTCTTAAATAAGGGTAGGTCTGCATTAGCACTGGAAGTGTAGTTTCCATCTCAGGCAGACATATTTGTGCTAACGCTGGGCAAGCTTGCATGCTACAATTAGCAGTGTATGTGGCTGCATACGTGGTGGGACAAGCCAGCCACACAATATGTGCTCAGGGCCAAGAAAATCAATTATTGTTTTCTTAAGGTCCAAATTTCTTGGTTAAGATGTAGTCATGGTCCAGACTCCAGAGAAGAAAATAAATAAATAATAACTAGATAAAAACATTTTAGAGTCCATTCAAAAGTGTCTGGCAGTCTGGATTTGGTCCATGGTCTGCTCATTGACTTCCCCAGTCTAGGATTTCAAATGGGATTGTACTCAAGGTAGCTAGCCTGTCCTACTGCAGGTGCAGCCATCGTGACTCTGCTCTTTTTAGCAGACTAGCTCAGTCAAAGCTGGTTTGGGTACATCTCTGGCTCCAGTACAGACATGCCCATGTTCTGTGCCACACAGTAATGGTGCAGCTTCAGTTATGCAATGAAGAGGAGGCCTCTGTATCTCTCTCTCTCACACACACACACCCCTTTCTGCAGAGCAAACCAGCAATGCGAGTAGGGAACTCTGAGACTGGTGTTTTGCGGAGAAAGTGCTGGGGTGCTGTTACCAGTTCTGCCACTGATACAACATGTGGCCTCGCTCAAGTCACTTCATGTCTCTGTGCCTCAGTTTCCCGTCTCTCTAAACTGGATATAATAAGGGATATGATGAAGTTTAACAAATACAAAGCACTTGGAGGTCCTCAGATGAATGATACTATAAATGGATTATTATTATTACTTAATAGTAGTACAGAAGCAAAGTACAACAGCTAGAAATTATAATCGTTTCTCCTCAATGTAAAACCACATTTTACAATTACACACAAATTAAAAAGGCTGTTAACAACTCAGGACTGTGCTCTCTTGCCAGTTTACTGACCTATGGCAGGATTGTGACTGTGCAAGGGAGTGATGGGGTATAAAACCCCACCCTAATCCCTCGCACAGCTGTGCAGGACCCATCCAAGCATGGAAGGGAGAGAGGGGATCTGTGAGCCCAAGGAGGCAGAAAAAGGCAGGGAGTGAATCGATCCAGGACTCTGCCGCCCTCTCTTGTGTACCCCTATGCTAGCCAGTCAAGCGGCTGGTTGTGAAGGGCTATGAATAATCATCCAACACAGAATAGTCTACCTTCTGCACAAAGCAGGAACTCCAGAAGAATTCTAGCTCAGAGGGGTGTCCTGAGTCACACTTCCTTTCTCCTGAGGTGATACACACATGTAGCATTCCTGACTCAACATAAGCCATACCGTGTGACAAAGGATGTGCTCATCAGAAGATGACTCATAGAATATTAAGGGTTGGGAGGAACCTTAGGAGGCCATCTACTCCAGTGTTTCTCAACTTTTTTTATTCCGGCGGCTGGCTTGCTATACTATGTCAGGGAGATCTCAGGGACTGGTGCTGGTCATTGAGAAACGCTGATCTAGTCCTGCCCCTTGCTCAAAGCAGGACCAACCCCTCTCCTCACAGTTAAACCATCCCAGCTAGGGCTTTGTCAAGCCACACCTCAAACACCTCTCGGGGGAGATTCCACCACCTCCCTCGATAACACATTCCAGTGCTTCACCACCCTCCTAATGCAAAAAATTTCCTAATATCCAACGTACATTTCCCCCACTGCAACTTGAGGCCATTGCTCCTAGTTGTGTCATCTGTTACCACTGACAACAGCCTAGCTCCATCCTCTGTGGAACCGCCGTTCAGATAGCTGAAGTCCACTATCAAATCTCCCCTCATTCTTCTCTTCTGCAAATTAAACAAGCTTAGTTCCCTCAGCCTCTCCTCATAAATCATGTGTTCCAACCCCCTCATCATTTTTGTTGCGCTCCACTAGTATATCTCCAGTTTGTCCACATGCTTCCTGTAGTGGGGGAATCCAAAACTGGACACGATACTCCAAATGTGGCTTCACCAGTGCTGAATAGAGGGAAATAATCACTTCCCTCAATCTACCGGCAATATTCCTACTAATGCTATCCAATATGCCTTCTTGGCAATCAGGGCACACTGCTGACTCAAATCCTGTTTTTGCTCTGAGCTTCGGTTTCAGACCAGCCCTTGGGAAGAACTCCCCAGAATTCTCTACCTTCAAGTGGTGCAGGTGGCAGAGTCCAGGGCTCCCTCTGGAGCAGACCTTGTACAGGATTTGTGAAAGACATCACTATCTCTCAATTCCTTCACTGTCCTCAAGGTTTAGCACTAAGGGAATGCAGACTAGATCTGCTAGCTTTTGGGTGCATATCTAACCACCTTGGAAGCCTTTTGATGAACTTCTTTGTACCCAGATCCAATTGGAGAAGCAAAAGAGGTGAGGAGACATTTGAAAGCAGAGGTGGTTGGTCCTCTTATCTTATAAGTGGGCTAAAAGGTCTACTTTATACACCTTTCCTTCCTCTTTACACCTTTCCTTTATACACCTTTCCTACTGAAACCAAAGACAGTGAAGAAGATTCTGAAAGGACAGGCCACAGTGATTAACCTCTTCTCAAAAACTCTGAGGACTTGATTCTCAGACCTGATTTATAGACGCTCAACCCTTCTCTCAAACTCCCAACACATAGGCCTTGTTTATACTAGGAAGTCAACATTTGCCGACAAAACTGCCCTGTTTTGCTGACAAAATAAAACCATCTGAACAAGCGGCATAGGGCTTTCAACAGCAAAGCTGTGGACACTGTGCCCTCTTAGAGGGGTGGAGAGCTGTCAGACTTAATTTCACTGCACTAACAGAGCAGTGAAATTGACTAGGACAGGGGAGATTCTGGGGGTAGTTGCCTGGGCTCCCCCATCCTGGCGGGCGGTGTGGGGGGGACAGTGTGGTTTCAGTTGCTCTGGGCTCGCCCAGCTCCCGGGCAGCAGGGGGGCTAGCCGCCAAGGCTGCATGCCCTGGGTGGCTGTGCTGAGCTGCCGCTGGGACCCGGATGAGTTCTCAGTGGTTGCCGCCCCCACCCCGCACCGCTGGGACCTGGGGTTGGCCGAGCCCTGGCGGCTGAAACCCCATATCCACCAGGGACATGCGAGCCCAGGGCAGCTGCCCGTATCTTCCCTCCCCCGCACCATCACCCCTGCTGCCGGGGGCCCAGGGGGAGCCCCAGTGGCAGCTGAAGTACTATTGCTTCCTGCCCCCCACCTCAGGGGATACACAAGCTCCAGCAACTGCCACCCCCTGCCGCCCGCTAGTTATAGTGGTGGCTGTCTGCCAGCAAAACTTCTGCCAGCAGAAGTCTCTAGTGTAAACATAGTCATACACAGGACAGAACACAATATGGACCTATCCTGAGCCCATATCCAGCCCTGCCTGACCCATCTGTTGGGAAGCTGAGAAGAAAGAGCTGTAATCTCTCATTCTGAGACGCTGATGAACACCCTCCTAGCACGTGAGAGGACATTCACAAATGAGGTATGTGGGTAACGTACAGCGTGGATGTTGGTGTTACAAGGGACACAGGTCAGGTCGAAGTCAGCTGACGCAAAGGACGTTCTCGTGGTTTTATAAGATGGTCTGACCCCCAAGGCTCAAGGCCAATGCTGCAGATTCAGCCATATTGCACTGTTAGAAATTCAGGAGACTCTCCTTTCACTGTCACATGAAATTCATGAGGACACTCATGCCAGAGGACTGACAGGATACTTCTCTAGCAATACACAGATCCTGTCATAATCTTGCTACGTGTGTAGGATACACAAGTCCACATAGAACTATCTGTCATTTTCACAGTTGGTCGATGTCTTCCTCCTCTCACTGAAACTAACTTGTCTACTCCCCACCTCCTGGTCCAAGGGACTGCAGAGTTTGGTATGCTCTCAGTGATACCTCAGTTACACTTTCTGCCACACAGGGCACTGCTGTGAACTACCCAGGCCTCTATCTCCAAGGCCACCACAATCTGCCTCATGTAATAGGAAATGGCGGTGGTCCCCTTTTGAATGAAGCCAAGCATGTGAAGGACGTAGAAATGCATCAGTTAGATGTGAACAGAGGAATAAAGGTTTATATAATAAAGGCATTCAAAGCCTCAGGTACAGCTATGCTCATTACTATGCACGCTCTGAAAAGAGCAGCAGTTTTGTGGGTGGAGAAATCACACATCTCCTATGAGGTGGTCTGACAGGCTACAACAGGGTCTTTCCATCACCTTTTCTCAAATACTTCAGACTTGACATCCTCACCTGTGCAGCTGCAGTGTTTGATATAGGAGCGTTTTGGAACAGGGAGCCTCCATAACCTTTAAATTCTTTTTCAATTCTACATGTGTAAATTTAACCTCTCCCTATGGGTGATTTATGTCTTTCTACACCCCACTATGAAGGCTGCCTGACACAGATGGCACTGAGAAATAGCTATTTCTGTCTTAACCCCTGAATTTTCATTCTGGGACCCTCCATGTCAGACAGTCTGACCCTTCCTTGGAGGACTACATTGTATCTTGGGGTTTTGTTCTGGCTGTTGCTCACTTGAGAAATAGTTTGAAATGCTAGGTGTTGTTCTAGGAAATCTTTAAATTGTATATCAAGGCTCTGCTGTAAAGAGTTTGAGTTGAATGGTATTTTGATCCAGTTGGTAGTTTTCGGTACTGTCTTTCTGGGGAGATCTTCCTGAGGGGTGGCCATAATTCCAGCTTCAGAGCACAGATTTGGTCTGCCTCCAGTTCACCATGGAATCAGGCAGCTCCCCACTGGGAAGACCATCTGACATGGAGGGTCCTAGAATGAAAATTCTCAGGTAATACAGAAGCAGGCAAGTTATTTTTGCTTGTTTTCAAGTACATTGTATTAGAATGCTATTAGTGTAACATGGGTGCAGTCTAAACGGTAGTTTTTATATAGCGAGACACACTCACACTTTTCTAGCCAATAGCAGAACTTGCCTTAAAATGCCCTTCCGTTCAGAAAAGTGACTATATAAAAGACACCTTCCCACTCAGCAGATCTGCCCCCTGTGTGTAATCAGAGTCCAATCTGCTGATTTTCCCGACTAAAATAAGCTGTTTTCACCACTGCAGAGCCAGAACATGTACGAGAGAACAGTATATATATCCTATTTCTTTGTGTACATCATCAATAAAAGAATTGTTTACTAGCTTCAATCAATTACACTTAGCTAAACCCACAGAAGACAGGGTGTTGCACAAGTGGCTCTGAGGGCATAATTTGTCCTGGAGCAACTTTATAACTGTGGCAAGGAGCATAAGGGAAAACCCCAGCTTGTTTTTCAGATGCAGGGGGAGTTTTCAAGACTGGCAGTAAGAAGAAATATTTTACTTTTAAAGCACATTTTTATGGCCACCAAAAAGACACAATCCCCACAGTGCCATTATTTTTAACATGTCACTTTTCAAAGCACAATGGTATTTTAAGACAAACACAAATCCTTCAGCCTCTCTCATGCTTTCATCTCCTCCCTGTGTCACAAATTAAAGATCTAGTCCTGCAGAGTTACTCCCTTAAATTTCAGTAGGGCTAAGGACAGGCATAAACCTACGTGTAGGAGTAATGATTTGCTAGATCCAGCCTCAAGGAAATATAAATAACATCCTTCTGGGAAATACCAGGCAAATGGCATTTCACATGAAAGGAGACAGCACTGAGAGTTACGGACACAGTGAAGGAGTCACAGATAGGAAGGGAGGCCATGTTATCAGATGCTAAAGCAAGAGAAGTGGTTCCGTCCTGACTCTAATACTGACTCACTGTGTGACTCTGAGTGCTGAAGTTTCCCAGTGTATATACTGGAGATGGTGCTCATGCTTTGAGAGTTTTGGATGAAAATCTCCAGTAAGGTGCTCTGTATTAATTACCATTAATAAGAATGATAACAAGGATTAATTTCAGTGTGGTCACTTGTGGGAGTAAGGATTACTCATGTGAGGCTCACAAGATGGGCTTCTATGGTCCTTTTTGAAAAAAAAAACCCAACTAAATATTTCTTAAGATGTGACAGAAATGGATCTGATATGTAATCATGATTCATGTGATGAACACTGAGATCTGGGAGGTAAGAATCTAAAACCATTGATAAGTAACCTAGTTACTGGGAGAGGCTGTGTAACTTAAACCGGAGTTATAAAAATTGCCTGTGTGAATATATTGATTTCACTTAATTAAAGTCTGCCAAGAACAAACAGAGGAGAACATCTAGGTGCATGCTAGAAAGACAATGGGTTTCAGCTGTTAGCTTCAGAGACTCTGTATCTGGTCTCCTATGCATTTTGTTTGCCAGGCTGGGAACTAGAGAGCAAGAGAAAAGCCTCAGTTCAGAGAAAATGGTGAAGGTGACTTATTGGGGAGCTACTGTTAAGGCAGGCAGGCAGGCTGGTCCAGGTAAACTTTGAAGAGGGAGTCTAACATAATTGGGCCTGTTCAGATCCGGGGAATAGTAAGCCTTAGGGGAACAGACAATTTGCCAGTAGACTGGTTTATTGCTTTTTAGGATATGCTTTTTCTCAAATGCTTTTGTTCTATATAAATGATACTTTACTTGAAGGAAGCTGCTTGATCACTAATTACCACTGTCATCGTCCCCAGGGGACAAGCACTGCACAGTCTGAGCCCAAGTCAGGTCTGTTACAGTGATCACTGTTTTTACAGAGGACTGCCATCTGGCCTGAGAATGAGAGAAATGCATGTTTCCACCATAAGAAAGAGGTGATGCCATGAGGGCTGACACCTAATATGAGTGGCACCTGGAGAGATCAAGATGTGTAGGAAGTGCATTTAGCCAGCTAACTATTTCATAAGGTATTATAATTAATAAATTCATTCCTTTTTAAAGGGACATCGCCGCAAGGAATTGCTTGCTGACCTGCACTGGGATAGGACGGGTAGCCAAAATTGGTGATTTTGGAATGGCCCGAGATATCTACAGGTAAGGGGTGAGAGAGTTGGATTTGCTTGGAGAAAAGTGAATGAAATGACATCGCCAACGTGTAGAAGGATCATATGTCTGTCTAAAAAATCTGAACTGTCTTGTGGGAGCTGAGCTAGAATCATTCCCTCCCAATGGAACCGGCTATTACCTTCAGGATAGTTGTCTACAGTAGAATATTTACTCCCGTTAATTGCTTGTCACTTAACTGCAGTTGGCTAACACAGTGGCTTTCAACCCCTGGGGATTCGCCGACTCTGTCTAAGGGGTCCACAAAAGGTTGTCATTACCATAGAACAGTGATTTGCAACCTGTGAGCCATACACCCCTGGCTTTCCAACCTGTGGTCCACAGACCCCTGGCTTTCCAACCTGTGAGCCATACACCCCTGGCTTTCCAACCTGTGGTCCACAGACCCCTGGCTTTCCAACCTGTGATCCATACACCCCTGGCTTTCCAACCTGTGGTCCACAGACCCCTGGCTTTCCATAGACCATGTCTAAGATTTCCAAAGGGGTCAGCATTTCCATTCAAAATTTTTAGGGATTGGCAAATGAAAAATGGTTGAAAACCACTGAGCTAACACATTTGCATATGCTAGTTTAGACATTCCATGTGTGTTTGTTCCAGGCTGGTCTTGAGGCATACCACTAATGTTTGTGGTATGCAGACTAAAATGCACAAATGTATTTGCCATTTCCAGCTTACCGGCAATCAGTGCAATTAAAAAACCCACGGTGTTTCGAGTAAACATGGTTGCATTTGAGATCCGCTTCCCATTTGGTGTCCACCGGTCTAGGTGACCACACAAAGAGCAGGCGACGGGGGAAAACCAGGCCCAGGGAATCATTTGGGAACCAGTCTCTGCAGTAGAGTTTCAATGCTAGGAAAACCAGATTAAAAGCCAAGCATTCATCTGGCAGCCCAAAAATAAGTGAATAACTAAAAGCAACGTGTTATTGACTAGGCCCTGGTTCAGTTGTTACCTTCTTCCATCACTGAACCAGAGGCCAAGCTTCTTGAACTGGTGGAAAGACCTGTTTCTCCCAGGAATCATCTTTAAAGAATTCGTTTTAGTCTCTTTTATCCACAATGAGAGTTACAAAGTTCTTGCTTACCAGTTCTCACACAGAACCATCTGGATTTATTTTGCCCCCCGTTGAGATGGAGTGGGAAAGACCCATTATTCATCTAAGCCCCTTTTGGCCCATATGGGATTTGATTCTAACCCTTTAATTCTCCTTGAATTTGGTCTTCCCAGGGCAAGCTACTACCGCAAAGGAGGGAGAGCCATGTTACCTGTCAAGTGGATGCCGCCAGAGGCTTTCCTAGAGGGGATCTTCACCTCCAAGACTGATACCTGGTGATGATTATTTTTTAGGCCTCTCTGCAAGCTGTGTTCCCTCTAAGCTGCGTGGGTCCGCGGCTGCGCAGCGGCCGTCGCACCCCCCGCGCAGCAATGAGGGACCCCCCACGCAGCCCAGCAGCCCCCGCTGCTCCCTCCACCCCCCGGGGCAGCGGCTCTGCCGCGGCACACCTGGCCTGCGCCCGGCCTCTGGGCTGGCCCTCCCCACCCCCAGGGCGGGACAGGCAGGCTCAGGCTAGGGTCAGGAGCGCGGGTATGCCTGCCTGCCCCACGCGGCTGGGGCAGTGGGGTGGCTGTGGCCACGGCCGGCTCCCGGGCTCCCACCCGCCGACCGCCTCGACTTCCCGGCCCGGGGCCGGGCTAATCCACGGCCTCGGCCTCCCAGCACGGGGCCGGGATCAGCCTCCGGGGCTGGGGTCTGCTCCACCTCACCGGTGGCTTCCGAGGGCCGTGGTAGGGTCCTCCCCCGCCAGCGGCCTTGGCTTCTTTCTTTCTTTCTTTCTTTCTTTCTTTCTTTCTTTCTTTCTTTCTTTCTTTCTTTGCCTGCCTTCTTTTTTCTTTCTTCCTCCCTCTCTTTCTCTTCCTTCTTTCTCTTTTCCTTATTTGTCTTCCTTTTTCTTTCCTTTTTTTCTTTCTCTTCTTTCCTTCCTCTTTCTTCTCTTCCTTCTTTTTTCTCTTTCTTTCTTTCTTTCCCCTTCCTTCCTTCCTCCTTCTTTCTCTTCCTGTTTCCTCTTCTTTCCTTCTTTCTCTTTCTTTGCTTCCTTCCTTCCTCTTCCTTCTCTTTTTTCTTTCTCTCTTCCTTCTCTTTTTTCTTTCTTTGCTTCCTTCCTTTCTCTTCCTTCTCTTCTTTCCTTCCCCTTTCTTCTTTTCTTCTTTTTCTTCCTTCTTTCTCTTCCTTTCTCTTCCTTCCTTCTTTCTCTCCCTTTCTCTTCCTTCCTTCTTTCTCTCCCTTTCTCTTCTTTGCCTGACTTCTTTTTTCTTTCTTCCTCTCTTTCTTTCTTTCTTTCTCTTTTTTCCTTATTTGTCTTCCTTTTTCTTTCCTTCTTTTTTCTTTCTTTCTCTTCTTTCCTTCCTCTTTCTTCTTTCTCTTCCTTCTTTCCTCCTCTTTCCTTCTCTCTTCCTTCCTTTTTCTCTCTCTTTTCCTTCCTTCTCTCTTTTCCTTCCTTCCTTCCTTCCTTAAAAAAAAACTTTTAAAAAATTAATTTTAAATAAAAACCTTTCTAAAAATTAAATTTCAATTCAAAATTCATTCAAATTCAATTAAACACAATTAATTAATTCTATTTACAATTACTTTAACTTCAGTTAATGCCTATAATTTCTGTCATGTGAGTTTACACAAAAATTTTATTCAGAAAAAGTTTTGCACACGGCTTGAAAATTTTGCACACAAGCCACCAAACCTTAGAGGGAACATTGTCTGCAAGCAGAGGGTGGGGTTAGGGAGTCCAGTGCACATGCGGAGACATCAGCTGCTCATCAGAAATTAGGGTCTTGTCACAGAGAAAGCTTTAAACATGTCTAAGTTGCCCAAAGTCCTAATGGGGGGAATCAAGAAATCTTTGACTTCAATTAGAGTTTTGCCTAAATGAGTCGAGTGAGAAGTGACTGTTATTGAAAACCAGGGCCATGCTTATTTGGATTTTAAAACTGTGCTTTAATATTAGGCATTTAAAGAGCCCCCCTTTTCCACACTAGGCTGCCCTATACCGCAAACATACAGTCTTGCAGTTGGCTTTTGCAGCCTGGGCCAGCCCCACCGCTAGTACCTTAGCACAGTGTTAGGGCATTTCAAGACTGACAGAGATGCTGGGGCCAGTTCCCTCCTTCCACAGACTGCAGCCCCTGGCAGTGGAAAGCTCTGCTAGAACAGGGGACAGTGGTGAAAACCTCCTGCAAGTCCTGCTCTGCGAGGTGGCCCAGAACCTTCTGGATCAGCTCATAAAGTGAGCAGGACTGGACTGAAATAAAGCAGGGCCAGCACACTTGGAAATACACTGCTTAAGCAAATCTTCCTGGTCAGTGGGGTCCCTTGCCACATGGAGAATAGCAGCATCAAACTTTGCTGTGCCTTGGACTATAAATTATAAACTCCCATAGTAGAATAGGAAGGGGTGCTGCACACCTGTTTTCAAAGATATGTGTGTGTGTGTTTATTCTGTTTACAGTGGGGCAACCCTTAAATTCTAACTTGTCAACGCTCAACATCTGTCACTCAGCACCTATTGCTGACAAGACAGCTTGTCTGCTTAGATGCTGCTAGTTCTGTAATCACACAGGATTAGTCTTCTGCTTTGGTATTATTTTAACACTGAGACACTGACATGTACAATGATTTAAGCAGAAGCTCCAGCTTGTTTTTGAGGACGTGCATTTCTATAACTGCCTTTCTTATCAACTTCTTTCAGTTTTAAATAAACAGCTTCAGGCTCCAGCATTTGTGAAAAGGTAGTGGGAAATAGGAGGTGTCCAGTCTGTCAAGAACTGTCTTTCAAAACAGTATCCTCTTAAAGATAGACTGGCACATTGCCTCCAATGCCACACTGACCCAGTTCCCTGAAGATGTATTCCGTTAGCAATGCCTAGCCCTCCAAAGGATTAGGAATAGATTATCTGTCATATCAGACCAGGCCAGTCAGTGGCCAGGACCAGATATTTCAAAAGGAAGGTGTACAATGCCAGCAATGGGCAATTAAAGATAGCCTCTCGATAGAAGAAATTTCTTCTTAGTCCCCTTCAAGTAAATGCTGGAGAAATTCTGGTGCAATGGAAATCAATGGCAAAACTCCTATTGACTTCAGTGGGGCCATTATTTCACCCTTGGTCTCGAAGGCTATGTCTACACTAGAAAAGTTAAGTCAACTTTGTTAAGTCGACTTAATAAGGTCGATTTAAAGTCGACCTTATTAAGTTGAATTAACAAAGTCGACTTAACTTTTTCTAGTGCAGACATGCCCTAAGTCGACCGTATTAACGCTTTAAATCAACTTAACAAGGTTGATTTAGGTGCCAACCCCATCCACACTGGCTTTAAATTGATTTAAGGAGTCGACTTAAGGCTTAAGTCGACCTCAAATGAGTTGTTATTAAGCCGACTTAAGCTTTCCTTAAGTCGATCTAACTTGCCAGTATACACGCACCCAATAATATTTTGTGACAGGGAGTTTGTTAGGTGGCTACTTATCCAAACATTTTAAGTCTTCAGAAGAGAGTTGGAAATCTCATGCAATGTCTGATACTTCATGTTGTCAGTTAGGCCAGATATGCCAGTGAAATCACTTCCTTAATTGTGCTTTGGGGTTTCTACTGCCAGAGCCAGCCAGAACCATGTAGTGAGGAAAGAAACAACATTTTAAACCAGAGTTTTTGTAACGTTTTGGAACCTCCACCACGTTAGGTTTCAGGTTTAGTTGACTGTCCAGATTGACTCTAAGGGTTTGTATACACTTGGATTCATTCTGGAATGGCCATTGTGCTTTAAATTCACACCCCCACTTCCTCCAAATTAACTTTGAAGTGCAGACAGATCCTTATTTTAGTCACTCTGACCTTCCATCCATCTGATTAATCTGGAGCTTTAGAATGTGGCATCCAGATAAAGTTGCCTGAAGGCATTTTACACCAAGCGCTAAAGCCAGCAGGGTATGAATCAAAGCCTAATAGGCATTGCTGGCTGCTTTCTGTGGCAGGTCCTTTGGCGTGCTGTTGTGGGAGATCTTCTCTTTAGGCTACATGCCCTACCCTTGCAAAACCAACCAGGAGGTGCTGGAATTTGTCACAAGTGGAGGCAGAATGGATCCACCAAAGAACTGTCCAGGGCCTGTGTGAGTATCACTTCATCCTTAGACACATGTCGAAGGCCAGGAAATATTCAGACTGGCTAGTCAAAGATGGCCACCACCTCCTCCACAACGGTTTACCCTAGGTTTCCCCAAAGGCTAGCAGAAATTTAAGCTGAGATACCATTAACTGGATTCCGTTTTGGCAGCCTCAGCAGAAAGGCCTAGAGTTCAATGGGAATGGGAGATGTCGCCACACGTTTGCCCCGTAGGGAGGAGGCCTTTCAAAAACATGACTGGGGCACACAGGGGGGGCAAAGCAAAGAAGGTTATATTGCTATTTCTATGTTATACTTGTTCTGTGAATAAAACAAAGATTTCTACGCAGGGCTGGTAATCTGACAACTTTTACCACCAGTAAACTTCGGTACAATTAAAAATACAGGCTCCACTTCTGGGGTCCTGTACAGGCCCTCTGTACTAGCAGATTTCCCTGATGTGATGAATACCCACTTGATGTAGATCCTGCACATATCGCCTGCCTTAGGAAGCATATCTAGTGTGTGGCCAGAGGACAGAGAACATGACTGGAGCATGTACTGATGCTCTTCAGAGATTCCCCTGCTTACCAGAATGTCCCCATGGAACTATTACCAGCTGGGCACAAATTAGAACAGCACTGAGTTTGCTTTAAATTACAGCTCCTAGATGGCCCCAGGATCAGAGAACATGAAAATAACACACAGCCAATGTTGTCCTTTCCTGTTGTGTCCTGTGCTAAGTGCTGGTCTTCTGGACTCGAGAAATAGGCTCAAAGGCATATCTGAGAAATGAATGCCTCTTGATTTGTGTTTTTGTTTTATCATATGTATTATTGATTGGCACACATATTCATTTATTTCTCAAGTTACCGGATCATGACACAATGTTGGCAGCACAGTCCAGAGAGCCGACCCAATTTCTCTACCATTCTGGAAAGAATCAAGTACTGCACACAGGTATTGGCCTCTAAGGATTTAAGTCCTCACTTGTTTATGGCATCCAGACCATTCTCTGATACAAACATTATTACCCAAAACAGAAGGAATGGATCATTCTGATTGGCTATCTATTTAGTTTCCCAATTCCCTTTGGCTATGTCTACACTTACTAAAATTAGTTCGAATTATTTAGTTCGAACTAATTTTAGTTAGTTCGAATTAGCTTAATTTGAACTAGAAAAAATTGCTTAGTTCGACTTAGCGATCTCCATTGATTTCAATGGGCTGGTTAGTTCGAACTAACATGGCCACATTGGTTAATTCGAACTAACTAGTTCGAATTAACCCTTACTTCTAATACCCTATTCGAAGTTATTAGTTCGAATTAAGGAAGCCCTTAATTCGAACTAATTAAATCTTAGTGTAGCCATGGCTTTAGTTAGTTCAAATTACGCTTCCTTAATTCGAACTAACTTGCCAGTGTAGACATAGCCACTGTGTCTGGTCTGTAGTTCAGTCAGTCTTTTCATTTGTGTTTCTGTATGTCTATCTCATCTTACCTACCTCCACCCTACCAGTATGCACACAGAAGTATTTTACAATCCCTTCCTGTGAAAAGTGTATTCTTCCACCTGTCAGCTCAGAGTTCTCTCAGTTAAGAGTATTTGCTATGTCTACACTAGAAAAAGTTAGGTCGACTTTGTTAAGTCGACTTAATAAGGTCAACTTTAAGTTGACTTAAAGTCAACCTTATTAAGTCGACTTTACAAAGTGGTTACCCTGAACAGGGACTTAGTTAGTCAACCTAACGGCCCTTAAGTCGACTTAATAAAGTCGAATTAAGGGTTAATCCATGTCCACACTGTGCTTAAGTCGATCTAAGTAGTCGACTTAAGGGTTAGGTCGACCTAACCGGCGGTTCTTACTAAGTCGACCTAAGCTTTCATTAAGTTGACGTAAGCAATTTCTTAAGTCGACTTAATGAAAGTCCAGTGTGGACGGGGAGTAATTTAGGTCAACTTAAGGCTACTAAAGTCGACCTAAATTGCCAGTGTAGACATACCCTTTGATTTTGTGATGGAAACTTGGGAAGGTTTTCAGAGCCCAGTGTCTATGGCCCATATTTCACTCTTCAGCAACTTTTTTCAACCTTCCTTGAAAGCTGCAGCTGAACTGACATGAAAGAAGGGGATGAGATAGCACAATGGTTTGATAAGCTGCTAGCCTTTTGCTGCTGGAGACCTGGATCCAAATCTAATTTAAGATGCAAGAGGAAATTATTAGATGTTGATGACTTCTGCCTACTCATTAAGATCAATAAGGCATCAGAAAATGACAGACCTAAAATGAAATAAGCATTGACAAATCATTAGCGAGATGCACTATCAAAATGGCATGTGGCAGCTCGCACAATGCATGGCTGTGTTACACATGCATTTTTCTGACCACTTTCCTGAAAGAGCTTGTGTAAAAGTCACAACTGGGCATGCTCAGGATGTAAAATGCAATTATTGAATCCTTTCTGTTTCAGGACCCTGACGTGATCAACACAGAGCTGCCCATTGAATGTGGACCAGCATCAGAGGATGAAGGGAGCACTGTGATGTGCCCAAATAGTTCCAATGGGATGGTCCCTTTCCTGGTGAGCCCATCCCTGACAGCTCAGCTGGATCCCATGGCATTAGAAACCCATCATGCAGGACATAAAGCTGCACAAAGTCCACAGGAGCTGCTGGTGGAGAACCTTGGCCTACCAGGCCTCCCAGATTCCAGCAGTGGGCCATGGTTCCAACAGAGCTTGAACCAGAGGCTGGAATCAAGCAATCAGTCAGTGCACAGATCACACAAAACCAAAAACCTTTGGAACCCTACCTATGGATCCTGGGTGCTGGAGAATATCTGCCAATCCTGTCCCAACGCCAAGCTCAAAGGGACCACAGAGCGAGAAGATTCGGGTTTTGATGGGAACTGCAGCTCTTCCCCTAGCTCTCGGGCGTCTCCAGCATCTCCAAGCAGAAGCCACTGTCCTCACAGGAATATCGGTGGGATCGAACTGGTGAAGCTCCAGGCGTTCCCCTGTGGCAATGTGAATTATGCATATGACGATCTCTGCTATGTCACTGACCGGCCTTCAGCGTTGGCAGTGGATAGAGCAGCTGTGCTGAGGAGTACCAGTCTGCACAGGGATGGGAAGCCTTTTTGTAAGCCAGAAAAAACATCAAGAGAGAGAGACTCTGGCCTTTCCTTGTCAGATGACCTGAGTATTACACCTGTATAACAGGAGATGTTCTTCCAAAGGTCAGGCCCTCACACTGGGAGTGTGTGCATCTGAAAGGGCAAATTGGAACTGCTCCTTTGGTCTCTTACGTCTTTCATTCAAGTTTCTGATTCTTTGAGATGAGTATGGTTTGTCATCAGAAGTGTTCTGCTGCATCCTCCAACACGCTGGATTCCTACTCCAATGAGGGAACTGCATTTGTTCCCTTCTACTGAACCAGTGCCGCTGATTTCAGGATATAAATAACAATGGCTTTTGCCGCACTGACTCAGAGCCCGGATGATCATGAAAGGAGTCGCTTTCAGTCTGCTCAGGTGAAAAAAAACAAAAAAAACAACCTACCATCCAATTGTTACAGTTGGCTGGAAATGACAAACAACATAACCACTCTTTTGATCTAACACACCAAAAATTGTGCTGTGGCAGCAGCTATTAACTTAGAAGGGCCATCGTGTTCCCCCGAGCTCTGCACATTCCGGCGACGCTGGTGCGCTGACAAGGAAGTAACCAAATACAGCCAGGTTTGCACTAGCGTTTTTGGCAGAACCACCAGAGAAATATTAAACAGAAATCCATGCCTGAAGAGAAAAAAATTGAAATGGGAGGGGAAAATATTATTTCAGGCTCTGTATGTTTTTAAAAACACGAAGAGGAAACAAATTAAGTATTTTTAAAAATAACTAATGAAGTTGACTGCATCCCTTTGACTGGTGAAGAAAATGTGCTTCTCACCTAACTTACCTCATACTTCCAGGCCCTGGGGTTTGGACAAAGTTCTGATCAGTGCTCAACTACACTGTCACGAGAGCTGGAATTGTCCTTTCTTTAGCTGGACTTTACATGGGATGAGCTTTAATTTTAAAAATACTCTAGTATTCAGTAGCAATCGCTGTGTTAAAGTGGCACCGCTGGTGTGAACTGAAGATTTAGGGCCATTACTGTACAATGTTGGGTTCTTGATGGTTTTTTTAAATACGTAATATAGAAACGCCTCTGAGGTGGACGTAACTGAGACAAGAAGTGCAACAAGAAGTGTTTCATTTGAACATAAATCTTAAAATGCCTCTTCATAATGCAGGATTGAGTGTTTCAGCCATCTTGGAAGTCCAAACAACAGCTTGGCCTTCTGCACCTGTCTCTCCTTGTGGGGAGTGCTTGCAGCAGAATATGGTTTCCTTTTGGCCTCTTAAAAGTACAGCCCTGTCAGTTAAGGAGGCAGTTCCTTGTTCTGGAAGAAGCGTGGTTATTTAAAAGACTTCCTACTGTAATCTGCTATTTACTGGGTAGAGCCTGCCAAACAAGGAGACTGAAGAGGTAAAAGACCCGAAAACATTTCAGAAATGTTTGCCCTGGTGCCATTTCTGAATAGCTGGCTGCCAACATTCAGGTAATGGGAGGTTTAGCTGTGTGAAGGGAGGGTGGAAAGGATGTCCCAAAATCTTATTGCTCTATCGAGCCTATCAGAAGAGCAGCTTCTTTAATCACCATCTTTATGGTTCGTGAGGAGGGCGAGCCCCCAAGGATACACACGAGGTTCATAAAGTAGCTGTTCTCTTCAGACAGGAAATGAAAGTGTGACATCTCTACCCTATGTTTCCTGAGTGAAGAAGGGCTGCTGCGTGGGTGCCATTCATAGTCGTCCGTATTACCTCCCACATCTGCGTATAGTCTGTCCGCACAATTTGGAATAACGAGCAGTCTCCTTACAGGAGATGGTTAACTGTAAGCCCAGATTTCATTTCCTCTGCAGCAACAACTGATACGTGTTGTGGAGACGCACAGCGCCGAAGTGGTTGCGTTCCATTTCACAACTGGCAACAAGTGCCAGGTGTCTCCAACTCAGGGTTCAGGTCAGGCCATGAGTTAAGGTTTGTCTCGTAGCTTCCCCCACTTTACAGGACCTCTGGCTATGGAATGGGTAGCTTCAAACACCATCACTTCTAAACCCCTTCGGTGTTGATAGGGGCCACCTCTCCCACTGGACCGTGCATTGAGGAAACCGAATCCATGTTATGGAATAATAGATTCTGAGGGCCAAAAATAATGCCTGAGTGTGAGATAAACAGATGTAAAGAGACACGTATCTCCCCAGTGGGTGGGATTGTTCCAGGAGGGAGGGGGGGAAATGAAATGATTTACTAACCGTTCGTTCTTGAAAGTGAACATTGTCCTCCCTTGCTCCCTTCCACTATTGGCTTCGTCTCAGAGTTCTGTGTACCTAGCTTTTTGTCCACTTTCCTCCCACAGCTTTGAGGCCCTGCAGCCTGGCGGGGGGGGGGGCAAGTAATGGTTAGTGTCTGTGTGTGGATCTTCTCAGTGCAGATCCTGGACTAGCAGCGTTATTATTGAGCAATTCTTCCTCTTCCCAGAGGCTGCGCATATTTTCTGTCATTCTTCTAGCGCTACATGGCCAGCTATGGTGTATTCCAGTGAAAAGCAACTACCCCTCTGGACTAGACTGAATCTGTAAACTTTGAGTCCCCCTGTCTCCTTTCTGCCTCCATTAAGTAACAGGCTTCTGCACTGCATTCAACACGTTCCCCTTTCATCTTTCCCTACTACTCCCCTGTTTCACTATGGGCTGTTTCCCCACAGATACACTAGCAAAAGCTCAAATTGCTGGCACTTGTAGTAACAATATCTCTTCTGTGGCTGCATGCATCCCATCGGGGGGTGGGGGGTGGGTCAGGACCCAGCACAGTGCATTTTCTTCAGCTTTTAAGTCAGCTGCAGTGGAGGTTGAGTGCCCACCCTGTTGTGACTCACATACATGATGATCTTTACTTGCTGGTTCTGATCACATTTCTGGATGCCAGCTACGCCTACCACTTTCCAAGGTCTCTGACCTCCATCATTCCAGTGGGACGTCTCAAGGAGAAGCTGTTATGCAGAAAACAGAGCCGGGCGGAGGGGGGATGAAGGCATAACATACTGTCTTTCCTTGCTGGGCCATTTTCTAGTACAAGTCCTCATAAGCAAAACTGACCAAGCCCTAGGGAGGCTGTTGTGCTTTGTTTCAAAGTGGAGATGCCTACAGAGGCCACACATTCTAGTTCCAGCCCACACTCCTCCAAACTTATTTCTGAGCCTCACTGTCACATTATTGAGCTGAGCGAAGAATGCCTCTCCCCCTAAAGAGGTACTGCATTAATTCACGTATTCAGAAAGTGAGATAGTGATTAAAAATAGGAAATGAGGGGAAGGCTAAGAGTGGCACACTAACCCCCATCGGTGTTTGTTAGGGCCCCCCCCCCGGCCCATCACCGTACCACCTAGGTGCTATTATCCAAATGTAACTGCAAGTCCTTCTAGGAAAAGAACCCAGCTCTTCTCCCTTCTCCCTTGGATAAAAGTCACTTATGAATAGTTGATTCTAGGTGGAGTCTTCCAGGATCAGGAAAGAATGTGGAGCTGCACATATGAACCAGTGAGTTACCAACAACAGTTAATTTTGGGAGAAGGGGGGAGAGAACCGGTCCCACGCATCTGAGTTAAGTGTACCAATTCCATTAAAGGTCAAAATGTTATATGTGCCTAACTCGCTTAGCTGCCTTTGAAAACTCCACCCACTGGTATGGTCGACTCTACTGGAGACGATCTGTTACTACTACACCCACTAGAATATAGCAATTGCATCGCCAATCCAAAAATCTTATTATTCCAGGCTAAATTAACCATACCCATGGCGCACACCAGGCTTAAGCTGCTGCGAGGCACTTGAGCTTCTGAATCCATAGGATCAGATTGCCCAAATTACAGGATTACAAATAACCAATTTTTAATTGTGTATATTTAGTTTATTTTTAAAAAAAACCCAACAACCCCCTCCCTCCACTAGTGAATGACTAACCCCCACATGGTCAGCATTGGGCTGGTTTAGCATGGTAGTCAAAGCCCCAAAGGAGAGGGTTCTGGCAAAGGCGACACATGAAACTGGGGCCCTGGGTTATTTCAGGCCTTCAGAGTTGCCAAACCCCAGCCCAGCAGCCACCCCTGGGAATGCTGCATAAAAATCTGGATCAGCCTCATGGGACTTTTAAGCTTTGTGCTCTAACAACAGTGTAAATCACCAACTTATTTGGAGTAGACAGATGTAGCTAAATACTATTGTGTGGCCAAGGCTTTGGGGCCCTACTCGTTCCTCCTTGAAGCTAACAAGCACCTTTCCCTTGACTGGGAGTCAGACGAGGAAGTCAGATGACCTTTGAGTCATGTGGCCAGACCACCGGCCCATGCCATGAGCTCGTGTGGTTTGGAGGAGGTAATTTAGCACTTTCTTTCCTGCTCTAGCTTATGGTGTGACACTGGGATCATTCGATAACATACTGAATTCAGGATCTACTTTCTTGCTCATGAGGTTTTAATCTCACCCTTACTTTGATTGATGTTGCTTTTTACAGCCCCTTAGTTACAGTTTAGAACGGAACCAAGTTGCCGGAGTCTAAGTTGTCATTGTTTTAGCTTTCTGTCTTTCTCTGCTTCCTTCTCACATCTCCTTTCTCTAGCTTCATTCCTCACTTCCTAAGCCTCCCTCCCCAGTTTTCCTTCACTCCTCAGAGAGTTTGCATCTTCTGCCACCTACGTTTAAATGAGCTTGAAACTAAATAGGCAATTTAAAACCAGTGCCTGAAGCTGCCCTCCCACATCCTCCTGTCTCTGGTCCTCCATTTTGGGCTGGGAGAGTGCTGCTGGGATAAGCTACAGGAATGCTTTCCATAAACGGATGCCACTTCTGCTAGTGTAGCTTATCTGTCTCACACAAGCACACGAATTGGCAGTCTCTGTATAACTGCGTCTCCCCCGGCACGTCAGTCCCACTCCTGCCTGCCACAGGTACATGCAGCAAAAGTTTGCAGTGGCAACCTGGCTCATCACTGTCACATAAGCCCATGTACACATTCAGCCCTAATTTACAGAAAAAAAAATAGATCCCATCCTTATGAAGGGCAATGCCATTGGGTACGTCCTAGTGCAATTAAACACCCATGGCTGGCCCATAGCAGCTGACGTGGGGCTTGGGCTCTGGGGCTGTAAAACTGCAGTGTAGGCATGCAAGGAGCTGAGCTCTGGGATCTTACAGCAAAGGCTCCAGCTGGACCCCAAAACATCTATACTACAAGGTTGCAGCCACACAGCTCAGGTGATCAGTGGCTGCTTAAGAGCAGTGTAGTCATACCCAAGGAGACCCTGGAGCAGTGTCTCACTTTTTATTTGTTGTTACCTCTGCTTCTAGCAGCATTCTTTGCTAACCTACCCTTTCAGTCACTGTATATAAATAGACAAGTCTGCTTCTATGCAATTTCACATCCCAGAAATGTATACATCTATATTTGCAATACAAAAATAAAGAGATGCTAACAGTCTCTATTTGGTCTCCTCTGTGTTAAAGTTAACGCCAGCTGGATACAGGGGAGAGAATGATGACTGAAAAATTGCCAGATGGTTCAAACAACAGAGCACTGCTCTTCCTCCGGTAGCACCTCGTACAGGGTTCCTGCTGGAGTTAGCTGCTCTGAGGGTGGAAAATTCATCTCAACTGCTTTAGATCATGAAGTTTAGGACACTGAAGCAGAGACCTTCCTTTCTTTCTTCTATTCCTAGGGAAGCCATCCAATTCAGTGTGGGATAGGGATACATCCAGTCCGTTTCAGGCAGGCAGAGGAATCCAGTTTGAACAAGCCTTTGTATTTCACGACTGGGGCAGATTTGTAAAGGTATCTAGGCACCTATAGACCTAGATAGGTGTCCAGTAAGATTTTTAGAAGTGTCTTGGTGCCTAAAATCAATAAGAATCAGTCACCTGTGCACCTTTGGAAGTCCTACTGGGTGCTTAGCCTACATTTTAAGGTCCCTAAACGCTTTATAAATCTGGCGCAGGGCAGGGTCTTCTTCCTCATCATGCATGAGTGTTCAGCAGCTCAGAACTTAAAGGTAGCGAGGAGCCCAACATGCAAGAGACAGTGGAGCACTGGTATCTTGAGCCAACATCAGAGAGGCACTGGGGACAGGTATTAGGATATGCTGAATTGCTATGCCCACCTGCAGCGGAGTTCGGCTGTATTTGTTTTGTGATGGCCCTGGGTCTATAGTAACCACCTGGCTAAACCAAAGCTATATGGGTTCCCCCAGGGCAGAAGGTCACTTTTCTCTATTCACAATTTCTTGGACTTCCCCAGTAAAAACAAGGTACACTGGAGATGGCATGTGCCATGTTCCACCAGGTTCTACAGAAACAGCAGCACACTCGGAGTGCTGACAAACCACTCCAGTCCCAGGCTTGTGCTCATTCAAAAATAGCAAAAATCTGTTTCTGTACTTCCCCCCATCCCTTTCAGAAACGGCAGGATCAGTAGGTCAGACACAGATGTGCTAATGTCCCTTCCAAATGCTGATAAAATCATTCTCGGGGGAAACCATAGACGAGTCTTTTCCATGGGAGACAGTAGGGTTACTTCTTCACACACTTCCCAGTTAGTGGAAGTAAATTCAGAATGATAGCACATGCTGTGACCAACTTAAAAAATATTTGTTCCGTTTTTCTCTTCTAAGATTCAGGACTCCAGTCTCCTTAGATCAAATAGGTCTGCAGTACTGAGATGCACTTTTTGTAAAAAAAATAAAAATAAAAAGATGATGGACTCCAACATCAAATGCAGTCCCTAGAATAGGTAAAGAGCAACACTGAGAACAAAATACAAGCTGTATTGTGCTCTACAAAGCAAACATAAGATACTTATCCACTCATTTTTAAAAAAAAAAAAAATCACAGCTACCAAACATTTCCTTACAGGAACTTCAAAGTGCAACAGAAACACTTGGAGAAATAAGCTCCTGCAGGGTTTCTCTGTAGAGGAGAGATAAATAAACCACACTTCACATATCAAACCATGCTGGATGGCTTTTTTCCCCCCAAACTCATTTATTTGGTAATATAAACACCTCGGAATAACAAGTACTCAACCAATACAGTCAGAATGTCAAAAATGACCTTAAGTCATAAATTGTAGTGTTCAGAACAAGATGCACTGTAGGATACAGGTCATTAGCTCTCAGTATCTTGATAACAACAACAGTAATAATACAAAAAATAAGCAAAGGCCCTCTGAGTTGTTTTAAGGGTTTGATCCCACTCCTAGTGAAATCTTTCTATTGACTTCAACAGAAATTGGATAGGCCGCAAGTGACTTCTTCCTTCTGTATATTATAAAAGGGATTTCAATTTGAACTTCTTAAGCTGAGTTTCACATCCTTCAGGGGTGGTCAATAATCTGTTTTTAAATCAGTTGAACTATATCCTCTTCATTTCTCTTTGCTTCATCTTTCTTACAAGGACCTCAAAGCACCCGATGAACAATAATTAATGAAGCCTCACAACATCCCTGTGAGGTAGGTAAGTATTATTGTTCCCATTTTACAGATGGGAAAACTGAGGCATAGGACATTTGCCCATTACCACAGAGCAAGAGAGTGACAGTGACTGGAAATTCTTTAGGAATTCTGGCTCCTAATTCCAGATTTTAACTGCTGTACAGAACGCCCTCTGTTTCTTCTTTCATATAACTGACTCCACAGTACCAGTAAATAGGAGTTAGATTGTGGCTTCTTCTAAACTAGTCCTGGTATAGGCCAAAAAGCCATTTCAAAACAACTTTGCTACAGCTATCAGTTTGAAATGGACCTGAGTTTCACAAAATTCTTCCTTTTGCTATCCTCTCCAACAAGTGCACAGGAATGGATCCATTTCCATGACAGAGCACTTTCCCCTGAGATTGTCAACTGCAATATACCCTTTCAAATGACAACTCTGTTTTAGGAGCCATTGCTTCCATGTTGCCTCCAACTGCCATTTTGAACTATAAAACCAAACAGATCTGACATGAGTCCTAGATAGATTCTGGTTTCTCAGCTCTGCTAGAAGGAAATTCATCACCAATTTTTCTCTAGAGTTTGATGTTGTGTGGGTGCAGAATGCTGGCATGTGTAATTACAAAAGAAGAATTTAACTCTCACTACCAATTAAAACTAGACAGAGCAAACCAGCAGTTAATGAATGACCATTAAGTAATAATTTTGCACTTGAAGGGAGAATAGCTGCATGACCTAAAAAGGCCTTTTTCCATCTCTAAATTCTGTGATTTTATTATTTTGGTCAAGGATAGGCGTGCCTAAAGTAACAATCACATAATGAAGGTCATGGGTTTTCTCATCCAATTACCCCCATAAGAACTCATAGATTCAAGCTGTAAAGAACTATTTGGGTTTCTTAGTCTATTACCCATTCTCCTGAACCACTGCAAGCAGGGTTGTTTTCATTAGGACTGTGGGAAAGAAGGAAAACATTTTCACCATATTTTTGGTAAATGTAATTGAAGGTCATTTGGCTTAGACAATCTCCCAACTTGGAGGCATAGAGAATAAAAACATGCATGCTTTCTACCCAAAAACTACATTTGCTTGAAAAGGGACCTAAATTTTCTGTAAGTTATATCCTATTTCAAGCAACCTTGTACCATTCTCAGCTCAAGAACAGGACCATTTTCATGGAATAAAGATTCATAAACAGGGTAAGATTTGAATTTGCAATGGAATATAAAAATTTCAGATTTCAAGCAATTCCAGGTGTCAGTGTAAAATATCCTTACTGCTCTATTTCAGTTGCTTCCTCAATATACCTTGTCTAACTGATCTCCTTGTCTAACTGATCTTCTAGGTCTTTACTGTCATGGGCAGAACTATTAACATTGATGCTTTCTTTACTGCGGATGAAAAATAACTCAGGATGTTAAGACTGACTGAGCTCCAGCTACAGAACATGAACCAAAGTGGCTTCCTTTAAGTTATCCTAGACTCCTTAATCCTTATTACAATTATTATGCATACATTTAGCTCCAAACAAGAACAGTCCAAACAGTCTCACGCATCCCATCTGGCAACACTCCTTGGCCTGGTGATTCCTTACAGAGCCACAGAATGCCTTACAATGGTTGTAAAATTCCTCAAAGTTTCTTTTGACTATGGTACTGTCAAAAGAGAGTGATTTCTAATCAACTGGTGTTTTAACATCTAAAAATCAAGTGATTTTAATGACTGCATGGTCTTGTTACATGGCTGATGGCTTCAGCTTGAGCGAAGGCATTGTCAGATATCTGGATACCAAATGAGTACAGAAATATTAATTTGTATTGGTGTAGTACCTGGGAACCCCAACCAGGGGATATGGCCTAGCACTCAGACCTCTAGTCTAGCTAATGTAATACAATGCTTTCAAGGAAGAACACCTATAACAGATGTAGCCAACAGTGTAATGCTGTCTGTGGATACAGTCCCTGTCCGGCCCCTGTGCATTCAGCCTATGTCCTAAAACTTTGGATGGGGCAAAAGAACAAACATGGCAGCACCAGGAAATCTGCCATAACCAAAAGAAGGAGAATCAGAGCCTGGGTGTAAAATAGCAAGTGGATAACTGGGCTGCTAGTAATTGTATCAATTTGGCGTTTCCTCTAAAATAACTCGGCCCCTGCCAAATAAATTTGGTCCTCCAGCCACTTGCTAAAGAGATGCCGAAAGTCACATGGTGCCTGAACACCACCACGCTATTTACTTCCTGCAGTATCTGTAACCTCATTAGGAACTACCTGAAAACGGGTAAGAATGTTCCTAGATAGAAAAGGGGTTAGGCTAGGACAGGGAGTGAGAGAAAAGGTCAACAATCGCTGTTCCTCGCAAACACTTAGGGCTGTCTTCACTTCACATTCAGGTGGCTGGTGTGTCTGCCTGCACTACAGCCTTCCTCCAGCTGATGCGAGCGCCCCACGACACTGACATAACTCCATGTCCACAGAAGGCGTGCGGCGTACGTCGGTGTAATTCGGGTGATGCACTGGCTATCGGCTGCCTTGTCAGTTTCGCGCCAGGAGCTGTGTGATTGACGAGATAGAGACCCTGCACCCCGCCAGGAGTTCTGCAGCCTTGTCTACTGGAACTGACAAAGCTGCTCGGCTCTCGGCAGGGAGCAGGTGGCAACTGAGAAACTGTGTCAGCTGGACCCCACTTTCTGGGGGGCAAGACGTGCCAGACAGCTGCTCGGAGTGGGGAAGAGGAAGTGGAGAAGCCCTAGGTGCCTTCCCTGATTCCCAGTGGGAGCCGTGAAGCCTGTGGGGCAGCCAGGCTCCCATCAGGGAGCGGCCTGGGGAGCTGAGAGACCAGGGTGTCGGCTCCTCGCACTGCCTCCTTAGGTTGCAGCAATGGTTCCTGGAGAGGAGACCCACTGACCCCAGGAAGTTAGTGTGGACATGAACCACCACAATGAATTACTGTAGCAGCTATAAGTCAACCTCTATTGCATTCCTAGTGTAGACATGCCCTCAGACAACCACAGCCAAGAACTACTGTGTAGAACCTCAGAGATACAAACGTCCCGGGAACGGAGGCTTTTCGTACCTCTGAACGCAACATTCCAGTCCAGTACCCTGCAGTCAGCATCTTCCAGCTGAGGCTGGGAGAGAACTCTGCAGCATGGCCGGGTTTGCAAGCAGCTCCCTGCCCCATTCCTGTTTCCTGCCTTTGGGCTGCCCCACACTTTTCATACTACAAGTGCCAGCCCTCAGCCGCCTCTCCCCAGAGCTCACCCTATTCTGCACTGCCCACCCCACTCCCGAGGCTGCACATGGCACCTCTGGCAGGACCCAGGCGTGCAGCCATGGGCAAAGCCTGGGCCACATCAGTGCATGGGATGTGGCCCTTTAATACTCCTCCACGGCGCAGCGTGCAGGCCTCATCTCAGACTCCGGCTCCTGCTCCAGGCCAGGCTTTGGCTGCAACAGCAGCAGCTTCCATCATAGCACTAGCAGCTTCCTTCAGTTCCTTGCAGCATCAGTAACTCAGGCTGCGGCAGCTTCTTTCCAAGGCTCAGAGTGAGCTTGCAAGCTTGTCCCCCTCTTGGCTGGGGCGGTGAGACTTACAGGAAACAGTGCAGACCCTCAGCAATGCCTGTGAACCTCAGTGTCTTCACCTCCTACCTGTAAATGGCTGCCCCTCACCTGGCAAGTGGAGCTGAAAACAGGAAACCCAGATGTGCCAATCTTTAAGATCCGATACAGGCACAGTATACCAGGAGTGGACAAACTTGGCTCACACCTAGGCACCAGCAATTTTACTTTTGGTCACCAGAGGGAGCTCCTCCATTACATTTCTGCAGTGGAACTAGAGAACAGGCTACTAAAACTGGTCACCAAGTGACCAGAAACATTAACTTGTCGAGGGCTGGTACAGAATTTGCTCTCTTTTTTTCTTTTGTCCCCCTCCCTGAAGCTGCCTTATTGCTTACTTCCAGTTCCACATGGTGTTCAGTGGACCCATCAGTCTGTACCTTTGAGGTTCTACTAGTCACCCTTCTCCCATGTTTCCTGGGCCTCATCAGTTCCCATCTCACACACTCTTGTAATAAAACACAACAGCTGGATTAGCCCTGCCTAATCTAGAACATAAATGATAGCCAAGGGACTTGTGGTTAGGAAGCAAACATTCCTACTGTTTTGATAAACCATGCCATCCACTGGAGAATTCTGCTCCCTACTTCCTCGAGCAATCTGTCATTTAATCTGGTTCACTAATGGGCAATCTAGAGTCACTTTGGTTTACCTGAAATCAGAGTCACTGTTATTTACTGTACAAACCTCCTGGAATCATGCTGGTTTAGTTCCTGAGTCTGGAGACCTTGATTCATTGAGGACCAATCCAAAGTCAATCTGATTCATTAAAGACCAATCCTGAGTCACTCTGGATTAGGAAGGGCCAATGCAGTCACTTTGCTCATGAACAATCTGGCTCGAAAGCAGCTCTATTTGCACTGCCATAAGCCCAGGGGTTTGGAGAGAATTAAAGGAGTTTCCCCCTCTAACTCAGAGATCCGAATAGAGCAGGTTACAAGGCAGTCCCAGGATTTTGTGCTCATCTCTTCTCATCTTTCAGTGATACTGACTAAAATACTAATCAAATTGTCCAATCCCAGCAGGTACCCATCCTCCCGGTTGCCCTCCTGCCAGGGGATCCTGTGGTCCAATGTCTGCCCATCAGGAAGAAGTGTTGTCTTTCCAAAATCAATCAGCCACACATTGGCAAGCCTGTTGTCATCATGCACAAAGAGTAGTGAACTTCCAATGACCTGCAGAGTAGAGATGGGTGATGATACACACAAGAGTTATTGAAGTCTCCCTCCCCTCCCACCTCCCTGCTGTGAGCAAGGCCCTATCAGCTATTCCTGTACAAAGAGATGACTGCTAGACTGCAGCGCCCATACAATGCCAAACAGTGAGCCAGCTTCTCACTGTAACATGACTGAACTGAACTGACATAAGGGACAGAACTCCAGCAGACAGAGGGAACAGACGTGAGCCTTTGGCTCACTGATGATGTATCTAGGTTATCTGGGTGGGGACATGATGTCTGGAGAGAGATCATGGCCCAAATCAATGAGTGATTAACAAAAATCCTGCCAGAGGCTAAGGGGGAATCACCGCCACCAATGTAAAATAAATCACTAACTCTCAAAGCGTCAATCAATCAAAGACACATAATCTGCACGCATCAGTGTGACCATGATTGATAGCATTGCGCCAGACACTGAAGGTCTTAGATCTGGCTCAAACTTGCATGTCCACAGATTTCATAGCGTGAAGGGCAGCACATACACCAATAATGATGAGTAGCTGCCCATGACATTACTTTCTTTACAACCCTGTTGGCAAGGAGGGCAATTATTTACACTGATGTAAATCAGGAGGAACTCTCCTGAAGTTATTAGTGTGAAATCAGAATTAGGTGCTGCCACCATATCAAATGAGAGCTCCCACATCGCCCCAGCCCCACTCCTTTGGGAAGAGACCAGGAGTGGAGTAGCTGCGTTCCTGACAGCGAACTCCTGCAGGTGGAAGCTGGGCTTGAAGGATTTATCACCTCTCAGCTGGAACTGGAACGCTCTACTCTTGGGAAGACAACTTGGAGGCTCATGTGTTATTCACGCACATCACTTCTCTCCTAGTCAGTGCCCTCCTCAAGTCCCATACCTTCCGGCTAGTCTAAAAGCTGATCTAAATGGCGAGCTGAGGTAAAAATGAGCCCCCAGGGAGCGCTGCACTCAGTCCCTAAGCGCTCACCCACAGCTCACCTCATGCCGTTTAAAGAAGTCTGAGGATTCGAGGATGATGCGGATATCATGCAGACGCTTGAGGTATTTTTTCTGAAACAGGAGGGAGAAAAAAAAAAATCCATGCACATTTTAAGGTCACTTTGCTGAGGGAAAATGAATGCAAAAAAATCCATCTCTGGTGCAATTTTACTGACATTAATGGTGTTTGTACAGGCACCAGGAATTGATTTGCCCTAAAGTTTTCACTCAGTCTTTCAGGTATAATATATGCCCCTACAAAGACTCCTCACATTGCAATGCCCGAGCCAGTCTTTAGGCAGGAGAAGGGGATTCCTTACAGTGATCATTATAATGATGGTCTTCATACTATGACACATACTCTTTAGGCTAAAAACTAACCTGCCTGTTCTCAAACGAACACAGTGCGATGGCGTAGGGCAAGGGCTTGGCGTCACATGGGTGCCCGGCTCACAATTCCAACAAACTCAGCTGTTTGGTTCTGGAAGCAGTGGTGTGTCCCCTAGCTGGAGAACCAGGATCTTAAAGCTTCGGCATCCCTCATTTCACACAGAGGAACGGATATGTTCCAATGATCCACCCTCCCTTCACAATGAGAACTGTCTTTTGGTATGAGGGGGCCAAATTTGGGGCCTGTCAAACTATTTTCCCACTGCCCGGCACTTCTGGTAAGGCCAGAAAGAAAGGAATTAATATTATTCAATCAAAGTCCAGGGCATGGGAACACAGAAGTTGCTTCTCAGACAAAGTCTCACACATGGCAGCACAATGGATCACAAAGCTCCCTCCACTCCCACTCCAGGCTTTGTCTTCACTAGATTTAATTTGTGATTCTCAAATTTTCCTGACACTCCAGAAGGCAGCCACCATGCCTTGAGGCAGAGGGCAAACCTAGTTTCGTTTGTCTAACTTTTTGCTGTCTCATGGTGGGTGCATTGAAAACACAGCCACATCCAATCACAATCATCGATGGAAGATGATCTGCCAGTCCCATCTGGATTTTCTTAGAAGTTGCAAGGTGG
The DNA here is from genome assembly GCA_007922175.1 of Pelusios castaneus. Lineage (NCBI taxonomy): Eukaryota > Metazoa > Chordata > Testudines > Pelomedusidae > Pelusios > Pelusios castaneus. Next base: position 2,560,370 of record ML685764.1, read on the forward strand.
GGGCCATGGCCACATGTCACAAAGAGGTCTGAATGGACGACAGATTAGTACCTCTCAAGACTCACCAGAATAGTCATGTTGCCCTCAATGAATTCCATAAAAACTTGGAAAACTTGCTCCCGTGTCTTAGTTGTTTTGAAGTTTGTGTTACACGTCCCATCAGCCTTCTGCACACAAACACAGAGAGAGAAAGGTTTCTTTTATGTATCAGATATCATTCAGTCAACCAGTAAACCTCCCTGAACCATCAATAGCTCAGTTCTATCTATTTTCTCCCATGAAAACTCATGCGAGAAATAAATCTGTTAGTCTTTAAAAGTGCCACAGGACTGTGTTGTTTTTCAGTTCTATCTGTCACTAATCAATAGAAGTGAGTGGCAGGATAGGAAGAGGCAATTAATCACACAAGAGCCGAAGAGGAAGAGCGAGAAAGAAACCAAATACTTCCAAATAGCACTCGGTTTCCTGTTGACTGCACTTTCAAAAGACCTTTCAGATATTGTTAATCTGTGGCAGGGTTTCCCTCTCACCTCACAAGACATTGCAACTTGCTAAAGGGTCAACCACAGGGTGCTCTTTGGCTGCATTCTTTTCTAGATTGACAGGTATCCCCCCATAGCTATGTGTAGGAGTGGATATTCTGTGGCCTCTCAAACCCAGTTTGTGTTAATTCATCTCTCTTTCAGTGGGGAAACCACAGGCTGTGGGTGAGACTCTCAGTCCCTGATAAAAATCTCTTTTTATATTGGCAAGTCCCAAGTCACAGAAGACAAAGTTATTTGCTGATAATAACTCTGTGCTTGCAACAGCGTGGTTGTGTTTGTATGAGAATGTGTGGCGATGTACAAAGTGTGTGTGTGAATTTGCAAGGAGAAATGTGTGTGGGAGCATGTATTTAACTGTGGCTGTTGTAAAACTAGGCAAATTTCTACGTGAGTTGATGTGTCCTTTGGAAGACCCTTGTGTACCTGACTAGGATACATGTTCCCCTGATTGAGAACTACTGCCTTAGGCCAAAGCACAGGTGGTGTGGCCAAGCTCAAATCACATCTGCTTTCCTTGAAGCCATACCTCTGGCAATTTCTCCATCAGCCCCTTACCATACTTCCAGTGCAAGGTCTTGCCAACCTGGGAGACTGACAGAATGACAAGAGACGGTGTGAATCTACCACACACCAAGGCCTGAGACCCCATTCAACTGTCCTCAATACACTGCACACCCCCCTGGCTGCCCTTTGCACCTTCCCATACCCTGGCTGACCAGGCATGTCAGGGGGAGCAGACTTCGCCATCCTCCAGGATGGGGCTGCTTCTGCACTCCCACTGGAGGAGACGCAGTTCTACATGGGTCCCACTACAGCGTTTTGGCTACTTGGCAACATATCACTATTTTACTACATGCCTTGCATGCAAGGATCTAAATCACCTTACAAACACGACTGAATTAAAGCTCACAGTGCCTGGGAGGAAGGGAAGTATGCGAGAACTGCAGAAACCAAGACACCAAAGGGTCAAGTGACTTTCAGTATTGCCAAGTGAGTCAGTGGTGGAATGAGGAATACAACGCCGGGCTCCCAATTCCTAGCCTTACATTTTAACCAGAAACCCATCCTTCTACCAGGAGAGACCATCTAATGGACTCCATTAGAACAGTGGAACCATCATTCCTGCAACTGATCACATTGCTCAGACCTTGCTTGAGGCTTGCAGGAATACAGATCAAATGCCATGTGCTCTAAGGCAACTCAGCAGGCTCCATTTGTCTCTAATGCAAGAGGCAGGATAGACAGGTGCAACACTGCGCTAGGGCTGAATGAATCTCGGCTTGCTTCAGGGATACAAGGATGGTGTGGGGAAACAAGAAGATGTGGAATGGATCACCCACAAGAGCAGGTATCCAGTTTAGGAGGAAGGAACCTATGTAGTCAATCTAATCTCATTTGGGTCCGCTTCACCAGACAGCCTCTATGATTTCACTCTCATTGGTTCTCACCTCAGCATGTCACAGAACAGGGATACTTTTGACTGAATTATTGGGTGATTATCTCACCACTAGATGGCGACACTCGTTCTCCCCACATATATTCCCATAAACTCAGTTTTCAAAATGGGGACATCTGGGTTTCACTGCTCTAGGAGTATGTAGAGTATCACGAGTCTATGATTTAAAAGCAGACCTGGAATGTCATAGAATCATAGAGGATTAGGGTTGGAAGAACAACAGAGTCCTGTGGCACTTTTAAAGACTAAGATTTATTTATTGCATGATGTTTCGTGGAAGAAAATCCCACTTCGTCAGACAAAGTGGGATTTTCTCCCACAAAAGCTCATGCGATAAATAAATCTGTTAGTTTTTAAAAGTGCCCCAGGACTCTGTTGTTTTTCTGCAATAGACTAACACGGCTACCCCTTTGGAACTTGACTACAAGGTAGGGTTGGAAGGGATCTCAGGAGGTCATCTATCTAACCCCCTGCTCAAAGCAGGACCAACCCCAATTAAATCATCCCAGCCAGAGCTTTGTCAAGCCGAACCCTAAAAAGCTCCAAGGGTGGAGATTCCACCACCTCCCTAAGTAATCTATTCCAGTGCTTCACCATGCACCTGGTGAAAAAGTTTTCCCTAATGTGATGTCACTGTGCTTCATATGACCAAGTTGCATACCTAGAACATACATATGCAAACAGATAGCAAATGCCAAGAAGTTAGGGCATGGGACTGGCAGCTGGTGGCATGGATTCCAAATGCAGGCTGTACAACTCATTAAACATCTCTACCACAGTTTCCCTAGCTGTAAAATAGAGATACTACTACGCAGCCAAATAGCTGACAGGAACACTGTGAAGAAAAAGGCAATGCCTGTGGAGCACGTGACTATTTCACGCACAACTGAAATGCTAAATATTATGGCCCATTCCAGTACTGTCCCACACCAGGAGAAACTCCAAGCAACATCGTGCAGTGGCCCCTGGGGAGGTGTATCATGTTTTCCAGCTCACCCAGTCAGATCTGGGAAAACCTGCTCCTGGAGATGTTATCACTAAGCATTTCCTGTGCAGTGGAAATGCCCTGTTCTGAACAGGGTGTGGCAGGAAAAGGAAAGGTTCTTTGCTTGCTCTCCTAATCTCACACCAGGGCCCAGGGCCTTATGAGTCATCTGCAGTGACTAGGATGCATTGGATTGTCTGCAGAGAGGACATGGGCAGGGAGGTGATTCCATCACAGAGGAAAACTAAAGACTGAGGTAACTAGCCTATCAATGTTACTGGATGGCTAAGGAGCTAGCGAGGAAGAGCCTACACCCATCAGAAGTGCCCAGGAATAGATATAAAGCCTGAAAGTTCCCACCAGAGCTAAGCGCAAACTTCCTTGACAGGAGCCTGTCTCAAAAAAAGCACCCATCATCCAGTTTGTTTCTGAGCTCAGTTCCTGCAGGTCAATGCTAGGGGGAGTGGTGTGGAGAAGGCCAGCCCTGCGTAAGCTTGGACACCCATTTACCCTATAAGCAGAAGAAAAAGGATAGTTTAAAAAGATTTTGTTTCTACCCTGTCTGTCCACTCTCATTCACCGGGCTTCAAAAGTGGAAGTAGGTTTTAAACTAGAAAACCCTAGTTTCAGTCTCTTATCTTGTACATGTCAAATCTATAGGCTGCCAGACAGCAGAAATATGCTCAGGAAAAATCCTGAAGTCAAACAGAGCAACTCATGGTAACTAACCCCTTATGTGTGGTCAGCAACTCATAATGGGCACTCAGGCACATGTTACCTTGTCACTTGAAAAACAAAACATTAGCGCTTGCACAAGGAGCTGGATTGGGTCTACAAGGCCCACTCAGGGGAGAGGCACCCTCCCAGACCACACCTGTTCAAAAGAAAGAAGCGAAACTAGACCAGAGAAGACCAGACCCCCCTGGGAAGGAAAAACCAATCCACACCAGCTGGGTGGGGAAGCCAGTCAAGGCCTACCTACTGGCCAATTCTCAAGCAACACTGACAGATATCCCCAATATTTGAAGGTGAAGATGGAGCCCTGCATTTTGAAGGTGGTTACCACTGAGACACTGAGGTGGCATTTGTGCACTTGACATACGCCCACAGAACATGAGGAGGGCAAACAGGCCCCAAAAGTGCAAATCATTGGAGTTCTTCTGCAACACTGAAGTAACATCATAAGATGAAAGGGCGTACCCTTCCTTGCCTGAGGAGGATTAGTGGGTTGGTTATAGCTGAAGTGGGACATTTGGGATTGTGAGTCTCCTTCCTCCCCTTGCTGGATATCTGCACAAATTGAAAGGGGAATTTGTCTAGATACTGGTAATGCTATTTGGTGTAGCTCCAATGTTTTCCCTTTGTTTCAGAAATATGTGTCGGGGAGGGAAGGTTTGGGATAAATCTGTTTTACTTCAATTCACTCAGAATAAATCTGTGTGCTCCTGGGACAGGGTAACGGTCATGGTTGAGAGTAGGAGGAAGGGATTCTTTCCCCAGTTCAGAATTCCTCCTTATATCGGTTTCACTTTCATTCTATCTACACCATGAGGTAGCGGTTTGGTTTCTTTTCTCATCATTGCTGTTGCCATTCTCAGAGCAGTTAGTGCGGACTCGACAGGTTCAACATAGTTCTTGCTTCATAATGCTTTTCTTACCATTATCATGGAAGTGCTAAAGCCACAATCAAACAGAAGGCATGCTCCAGTAGGAGGTCACGCTGTCTTTTTGGAAACCAGGCTGATGATGCACAGTGACAAGTTAATTATTCATCAAATCAAGCAAAAGGTGTGAGTCCAGTCAACAGGAAGGTCAGCAATGGGACACACGCACCTTAATCCCTTCGATCCTGAAGCCCAAGTTGGCACTGGAGCTGATGGTCTCTCTCCACTGCATGTAGCGTGGTTTGGTCACCGCGTGTTGCATGTTCTCCTCAGCCGTGGGCGCCAGAGGATCCACCTCAATCATCTTCTTGTACATGTCCTTACGCAGCTTTGGCTTCTCCCGGGCTTTAGTCAACTCTTCCTCCAGGTACGTCCTACAAAAACAGGACAGCCCAACAGGACAATGAGAACCCCTTGGAACCTGAAATAACAACATCTTGCACTTTACTGCCATCTTCCAGCACAAGATCTCGAAGCACATTACAAACTATAATGGACGACGCCTCTCTCAATGCACATCAATGAGGAAGTTAAGTATTATCACACCCCCATCACCACCCCATTTTACAGATGAAGAAACAGGAACAAGGACTAAGTGATTTTCCCAAAGTTATTTAATCAGTAAGTGGCAGAGGCCAGGACTTCTGACTCTCCATCCTTGCTCTAATTCCACCCTTAGCTATTACTAACTACTACAGCCACCCCCTAGGTCAGGGATCGGCAACCCCCCATGGCCAGGGCCGGCTCTACCCTGCCGGCAGCAGCGCGGCTCTGGGTGTGCTGGGGCAACGTGAGACGAACGGCTCCGCTCCCCTCCTGCCGTCCAGCAGGGGGCGGGGCCAGCAGGGACCATCAGCCCCGCACCGCCCCTGTAGATGGGAGCCAGTCCCAGGGCCGGGAACCGGAGGCCACCCGCCAGCTGATGCCAGCCCAGGCCCTGGCTGGCAGGGCACCTGAAGCCTGGCCCCGCCCCTGGCACCTGCTGAGGGTGCGGTGGGCAGGGCTCGCAAAGGTTGCTGACCCCTGCCCTAGGTTACTGGGCTTGGCAGAAACACCGATTCCCATCCTGCACCACGATAAGCAAAGGTCAAATAGACCAACAGTAGCAACTCCAAGACTAAAGGAGCATGGTGCAGACTGAACTTTCTCAGTTCAGGGGAAAGGAAAAACTAACTCCAGACATGGCTAATTTTCCAAGCCTCGGAAGCCTGCTGAGGCAAAATTTCCAACCAAACGCACAGAAGAGGGGAGAAAATGACTCTGAAGCAGCTGTGAATGCACTCGGAGCTCCACTGGGCTGCTTCAGCAGAAATCCTCCTCAGCGGGGCCTGGATATTCCCACCGGCTCGGCTCAGCTCCTTGATTAGGGAGAAATAACTGGCACCATCTCCCCATGAACACCATCCATGTGGGTTTCCAAAACAACAGTCACTCGGCTATGTCTTCACTGAAGGCTTAGCCCACACAACTGGCAACCCAGTCCGAGCATGCAGCTCAACCTCCCCCTCACGAGAGCATACCTAGAGCAAAGCCCTGCCCACATTATTGCTCCCTCGGGAGTTTCTGCGTGTGCCTGTGTCTCTCTGGGGGCATGCTCCCTGGCTCTGTGTGTGCAGATGCTCGAGGATTCTTCCCCGATCCCTTGTGTCAATTGCGAGAGAACCTGTCTGGCCTCCAGGGGTGGGGAGGAGGGAACTATAGGAACTGGAAGGAACTCTGAGGGACCATCAGCACCCAGGAGATTTAGCAGACATTATTGTCACTGCAAAGTGGGCAGATTCCAGCCCAAGATAATGGAGTTCAGACTCCAGTCCTCCCCGCAGCCAAGTAAGCTAGTGCAGGCTTGAAGTACTTAACACACTTATTAAGGCTTGTGTGGACACGCCTTGTGTTAAGAACTTGAGTTCACTGGCAATTAACTCCAGGCAAAAGTCTAGTGAAAAGAATGAAATAATGAGTGACGTTGACCTTTTCATTATCATCCCTGGGTGTCTGAGTCACTCGCTCACTGAGATGCACAGGACAGTTCACATTTCTCAGAGCCACTGTTCCAGGCTCTCTGCAGACTCAGCTGTTTATTGGTGGGTGGTGCTTGGTTCAGGTTTTTTTGAGGTGCTCTTCACAGTCACAACAACTAGACACTTTTTGAAACGCAAGCGGAGACTCTGGAGAACCAAATGGTGGAAGCAGAGAGGTGTCCGTTGGCAGGGGAGCACAGACCGGTGGTTTCTGAGCCCTGACTATCAGTTCTGTTCTCCAGAGCAGGAATATTTGCACTCTCCAGACTTGTTACAGCTTTGTAAAGGAGATGTCAGGAAACAGTGCAGTTATCCATGTTTGGGGAAGAGAATTTGACTCTTGATTTTTGAGCGATGTTTTGTGCTCAGAATGGTTAACGAATTGACCATCAGCGAGTGATGTCATGCCTTTTTTTTTTTTCCTTTTCTGCTTTTTACTCTCCCTAGGCCAAGCCATATCAGGCAGGTGCAAAGCAAGCTCACATCAATCTGTTCCACTAAATAATTCAGCCTTGACTGATGCAGCAGCTAAAAAAGAGAGAGAGTTTGGTGTCCAGAGTTTAGTACACTTAGGAGCTCCCTTCACACTGCACTAGGAATGATGCCACCCTTGTAAGGGGTCATTCTCCCTGTGTGCTTCAGGGTATTTTCCAAGCAGAGATCTCCAACTTCCATGCGAGGTGTTTTGTGAGTGACACCAACTAACCCATGCCTCTAGCAGGCCTTCTGCTTAGGCTTCACCGTAAATCCCCAGAACCGAGTGCTTTATCCATCAGGTGCATTATCACACCAGCCCACCATGGCCTACATTAACCACTTCCTGTATGTGGAAAGCACGTCTCCCACCTGATCCCCATCTTACAGTCCATGACACGAGGCCCTTCAAAGTCAGCAAGCAAGTCATCCAGTTGAATGTATTTCTCGCCATCTCTCTCGACAACCCCATGGAAAGCAGGGACACAGGAGCGCAAGGGATCTTTCATCAGCAGCTCAAAGCACTCCTTTTCATTCTCAGAGAAGCGCTTCAGAATTGTACCGCTGTCAGCTGCCTTGAAACTCCCTGCAAAAATTGACACATGCTGATAAGGCCAGTCTGTGTAAGAGGGAAACACCTGCACTCCCCCTTCATCCACCTCACCTTCATGCACCAGATAAAGCGTTCCCCTGAACAGGAAAGATAACACACTCCTTGTAAAAAATAAAAACACCCAAAGCAAACACAGCCGTTGGCTGTGAAAATCCATTTGGACAAGTTCCCATATAGGAATTTATTGCTCCAAAGAGTAAAGCTGGGCCAGGCCATGTTTTTTCCATGCTAACATATTCATAAGAGTATTGACATATCTAACTGCACTGAAATGCATGAGTGGACAGACTGCACTAACATTCTGAGAGGCTGGCACTTTTTAAAACTATACAACACTCCACTGTGGGCTGTGCTTCTGAATCCAGCCTAGCATTGTACCTGCAATGCCTGTGAGTAGCAGGGTGGGATCAAATCGCTCATCATTAAACAGCAATACGCAGCCAGGAGAACTGTCCCTTTAATACACACACCCCCACAGGTAAACCTCCATGTACTACAACTCCTTTGGAGCCTGGCTAATCTACAGGTGCAAAGTGTAGCTGGATTGTTTTACAACCCTGGATTTGCATGGATCCAGAGTAAACTACACAGTGCTTTCAGAGGAAGAGTGGCAGTGATTACATTGCTGCAGAGAAAGCCACGCAGGCTCTCCAGTCCTGCAGTAGGATAGTAACATCAGAGGAGAGAGGCCGTTGATCCACATTGCCTGAAACAAACTCGGGACCTTCACTTAAGCTTAATACTGGTTCTGGGCCTCACTTTTATCACACTATGATCCTGCATAGTCAGCCACTAGCAATTGATCCTTCTCTGATGGGCCCCAGAGTCCTTTGCACCAGGAGGTGCCACATTGCAGCAGAGAAGGTGCCGGGGTGACAGTGATCAGTGTGAGTCAATGGAGAGCTCTTGGAATCAGAAATTAGTTGCAAGTGATGGGTTAAATGCACCTACAGAAAACCAGAGACAGGGAACTGGAGGAGATTCATGACACCAGCTCTTCCTCCAGACAATTGATGAGGTTTGGGGATGGAACTAAAAAGGCATCCTCATCTAGGATGGTACATGCACATGCATCCTTCTTCAGACTTTCCAGAGGGGTAGTCATGTTAGTCTAGTACAGTAAAACAAACAAGACGTCCTGTGGCACTTTTAAAGACTAACAAATTTATTTATCTCATGGGAGAGATCCCACTTCTATGGGATTTCTCCCACAAAAGCTCATGTGATAAATAAATCCATTAGTCTTTAACAGTGCCACAGGACTCCTTGGCTCCCCCCCACCCCCACCCCCACCCCCACACTGCACCCCAAGGACAACACCCAGGTAAAGTTAGGAGAGGCTGATAAATGAGTGCACTGATTATTCAATTGAGGAATGAGATAGTGGACGCATTATCCTAATCAACTGGGGGGGGGGGGGGCAGGGCAGTAGGGCTACCATTTCACAGCCACTATCTTGCTGGCTTTTCCCCAATACACATTTCCCTTGCCAGGAGTGCTTTATGTGGCCACTCCTTTCAGTCTGACCTTTCCCAGCTACTTACCAGCACCTTGCTTTCCCTCAGTCCTAAAGTCTGATAGCACCCACCTGAAAAGAGATTCCTCTACTCTGCACAGGCACATGCTGCCCCATCATGGCTGGCTTTTACTGAACTGAACCCTCCAGGACGTTACCCCCACCGTGCCCAAAGGGAAGAGCCTCTCCTCCAAACCCCCATTCAACCCATCAGAAGCTGCAGGAAGGTTCTCTGCTGCCTGACAACTTCCTTGTTCTAGAGCCAAAAGTTCGGAGACTGGCCTCTCTCTCACCTGTGTGCCCAGCCAGCTGCACCCATGAATAGCGCTTCTTGAAGGGGCTGATGACTGGCAAGTTGACCATCGTTTTAATTGTACTCCATGATATTTTCTGTAATACAGAAGAGAAAAACAATTAAACAGGGCAACCTCTGATGTGCCTCTGCCCCCATGATGAACCAAGCAATCCGAAACCCGGGCACATTGCTTCACTATCCCACCTGCTCTGCCAGTGTTGTGAATGCCCAAGGCAGAGCTGGCATTATAGCCACTGAAGAGATGGGTATCAAACTGTGTGGGCTATTAAAAAGACTTGATTAACTTTTATAACGAACAAAAATACCCCCCAGGAAAACCCTGCCAGTCATAAGAAAACAGTCTGTAGGAGATTTTAAAGTGGCACTTCGTGATGCACATAGCGTAGGCCTGAGTAGACCGAGAATATGTCCACACTGGGGGGGGGGGGGGGGGCCTCACAGATCACGTCAACTGAATCAAACTCATGGAGCTTCATCTACAGATCTAAAAATAGCAGCATACAGACCTTCACACCACAGGCTGGAGTCCCGTGAAACCCGGTGAGGGGGCTGGATCTCAGAGCCTGGGCTTCAGCCCAGGTCTGAATATCTACACTGCCATTTTTAGCCCTTTGGCTGAACACTGCGGGCCCTATTATGTGATCATAGCAGCATAGGTGATGGGTTGAGCTAGCTGCTCTGAGCAGGTACCTGGATTATTCTCAGGTGGCCATTGCCACACTGCTATTTTTGAGCACTAGTACATTTATGTCTCTGTGTGTGGGAATTACACCACCCAGCTGCTGTGTGGATACACGTGTAGTGTTAGAATCACAGTGTGCATGGGATGCGAATGCTCGTGACACACACATATACATACTCCTACACAGCTGAGAAATGGACACAGGAGGTCCAACCCTACTAGCCCTCTCACAGGCCTTCAGCTTGTCTCATAGGCCTAATCCTAACTAGCAGGTGACCCACAGCGTGTCACCGGCAGACTTTCAGAGGTGCAGCTACTTATTTCAGTTCTCGTGTTGCCCAATCCCTTTCCGGTACCCATTTAAAGTAGGACTTAGACTCTTCTCCAGATGGCGGAGTTTTCTTCCTCCTCCTCCCCCTTCTATCCCACAGCCCTGTTACATTTTAACAAGGCGAATCATTGCTACTGCCACCTTACTCTGCACCCTGGGAGCAGCTGCTGTTTGAATACAATGGCAAGCAGAAGGGGAAACTGAACAGCTGGTGAGTGGACTCGCAAAAGAAAATAACCTTTAAAAAGAGAAGCCAGAAAGGTCTCACCTCCTGGAACTGAAACCGAAGTGAGTAAGAATAGCAACCCATCATAGTATTTTTTCTTTTATATCGCACTTTTTATCCTGAGGCATCCCAAAGTACTTTGCAAACTAGGTGCATCGGACTCATTTCACCCACCACTGAAATGCAGCGGGGCTCTGTAGCTGTTTCACAGCCCACAGCAAATCTAGACAACAAATGCTACTCTGCCTTTTGGTTAAGAGCTAAGTGTGATTTTCAGACATGCTCAGCACTGGTCTAAAACTGTCCCAATGAAGTCAATGGCTCTCATTGACACCAAGCAGATTTAGGCCTGGTACACACTAGAGAGTTATTGCGAAATAAACCGTCTTCCTGCAGAAAAACAAGCCCACCGTACACATCTGAATGCTCCTTGTTGCGGTACAAGTGCCCTGTTATACCAGAACAATAATACCACCTCTGTAAGGCCTTGTCTACACGATCAGATTAAAGCGCAACTTGTCAAGCGCGCTATAAGAAGCACGTGATGTTTATCGCGGTGTAGCGCATACACACGTCGCTCCTTGTAACGGAACAGAAGTCCTTGCTGTATCGTGCATTAGTGCACTGAATTCTGGGCACATATCCCAGCGTTCCATTTCCCCTGAATCCGCGTTTGGAATCATGGGATGAAGGAAAGGAGCACAAAGCACGATGGGTAAACTATATGTTTCCAGTGGTGCATTGCGTTTCCCTTGCATCTTCCGCATTGCCAATAGCAACTTGCGCCTATTTTCAACTGTATATTCACGGAGCGCGCCACTGGAAAGCAACAAAATCAGCGACAGCATGGATCCTGCTCTGGTCTCCACTCTCGCCCTCAACATGCTGAACACATCTCGGCTGGTTGCTCATTACGTTATGAGCTCCCAGTCAGAGGATGACACAGAGGAGCAGGGGCTGATCGAGGCCAGGCGGAGCAACAGCACCGCGTTGCTCTTCTCCTTCACCGACCATCTGCACACGGTGCAACGCCGTTTCTGGTCACGAGAGACGAGCACCGAGTGGTGGGATCGCATTGTTATGCAGCTGTGGGATGACGAGCAGTGGGTACAGAACTTCTGAATGCGGAAAGCAACATTTATGGAACTGTGCTCAGACTTGGCCCCTGCCCTGCGACGGAAAGACACCAACATGAGATCAGCCCTCACTGTGGAGAAGCGTGTAGCGATAGCTCTTTAAAAGATGGCGACTCCTGACTGCTACCGGTCGGTTGCAAACCAGTTTGGAGTCAGGAGGTCAACCATCGGATTAGCCCTAACACAAGTCTGCATAGCCATCAATTGCGTTCTGCTACGGAGGACGGTGACGTTGGGGAATGTTAGTGAGATTGTGGACGGCTTTGCTGCCATGGGATTCCCGAACTGCAGGGGAGCCATAGATGGCACACACATCCCTATTTTGGCACCGGACCATCTCACTACCGAGTACATAAACAGGAAGGGCTACTTCTCCATGGTGCTGCAAGCACTCGTGGATCACAAGGGGCGTTTCACTGACATCAATGCCGGGTGGTCGGGAAAGGTGCATGATGCCCACACTTTCAGGAACTCCGGTCTGTACCAGAAGCTGCAAGGGGGTACCTTTTTCCTGATCAAAAAATTACAGTGGGGGATGTGGAGATGCCCATAGTTATCCTCGGAGACCCAGCATACCCACTGATGCCATGGCTCATGAAACCCTACCCCGGTAACCTAGATCACAGCAAGGAGTGGTTCAATTACAGATTGAGCCGCTGCAGAATGACTGTGGAGTGTGCCTTTGGCCGTTTAAAAGGCCACTGGCGCTGTTTGTATGGGCGGCTGCACTTGTCGGAGGACAACATCCCCGCTGTGATTGCGTCTTGTTGTGTCCTACATAATATTTGTGGAAGTAGGGGAGAAAAGTTTTGCCCTGTGTGGGCTACGGAGGCACAGCGCCTCGAGGAGGCATACGAACAGCCAGCCACTAGGAGTATTAGGGGGGCTAAAGGGGAAGCTTCTCGCATAAGGGAGGCACTAAAGGAACATTTCAATTAGGCCCTCCTCTAGTTATCTTTTAGGACGCATCAGATGCACCTTATGGAATTATAAATGTGTACAAATAAAGCCATATTCAAATGATTTTATTCTGTTTTTATTCAAACCCAGAAGGTTGGGGTTACAGGTGTGTGTAGCTGCGGGGCTCTAGAAAGTACCGGGGGGAGAGCTTGATGTTGGAATGCCACGGTGGGACGGGTACACTTCAAAGAAATGCTTGTAAGGACTACGGGGAGTGGGAGACAGACACGGCTGAAGTGTCTGTAGTGGAGCCCGCGACTCAGTCGCCTGGTTCAGGGAAGCGAACACGCTCCTGAACAGTTCTGTTTGCTCTTTCATGACGCTTATGAGTTCCTCAGTGTGTTTCTTCCACATCTGCTGGTATTCAGCTCTGCATGCTCTATTCTCCGTGGAGGATTCCTGTGCTGCTTTCAAGGACTCCTGTGTAGCTTTCAACATGTCCTGGACCATATCCTCCCTGTTCCTTCGTGCACGCCGCCAAATGTTTCTCATTCGGTCAGCTGGGGTAGGCACCGGCCTTGTCATGGTCGGTTCTAAAGAAAGAAATAATTGTAAAGATGCTGTTAACACATAGTCATGATAAGAAAATTAACCTTCCAGTAGCACATTACTCTGGAAGGTGCAGGGCGGTCAACATCCTATGCCTCGCTGAAGCGGACAAGGTACGTCCTAGTAGACAGCTTTACTGGGGGCTAATAATCAGTGTTGGGCACAGAGATGGAACCCGATATCGCTCTCCTCAGAGTGCCCCTGCCTGCTAGAATACATCTCCTATATGCCGCCGTTTGCAAGCTGGGACCGTATGCTGCAGCACTGTTTGCTGCCATGGTTCCCAGGGCTGTGCTTTGCAGCTGGCGGGGCAGAGTGTCCGTCTTTGGGAGCGTTGACACAAATGCCATCCCATCCAACCTGAGTAGTAGGCTCTGGAGGTACATCAAGGAAACCTTCACTGACCTAAATGCAGATGATTACTTCACAATCACTGCTTGTGTTGATGCCCTTCTAATGAATGTGGAGTAAAGAGCGTGCACAGCGGGGACAGACAGCAAGCACCCCCGCAACGCACACTGAAATTTTAACGTGAGACAGAGGCTTAGCTTTACAAATTACAAACTTACCAGAACCCCCCTCAGCCGCCTCAGAGGACACGCTGCAATTAATGTCTTCTTGAGAGGACGTCTCAGCGGGGGTGCAGAACAGCTCCTGGCTACACGCTGCCGCGATTTGCCACGGGTCATCCTCCGTCTCCCCCGCCTCCTCGACAACGTCCTCATCCTGCTCTGCTGTGGCATTGACTGCTTGTGTGGTTAAAGATGTGTCCACTGTGCTGTTTGGAGTTGTTGTGGGGTCACCACTGAGGATGGCTCCGATCTCCTTATAGTACCTGCATGTAGCAGGCGCTGATCCCGAACGCCGGTTTGCCTCCTTCGCTCTCTGATAGCTGATTCTTAGCTCCTTCACCTTTGATCTACACTGCACTGTGTCTCTATCATAACCTTTCTCCGTCATTGCCCGAGAAATTATGCCAAATGTATCATAATTTCGTCTGCTGCCGTGAAGCTGCGCCTGCACAGCGGACTCTTCCCAGATGCTGATCAGGTCAAGCACCTCTGCCGTGGTCCAAAGGGGTGCGCGACTTCCGCAACGGGTCGCTATTGCTACTGGGAACGCTGCTGCACTCCACTCCACGAGGAAGAAACCAGTAAATGAAACTGACGATCAATTTGAAAATCCCGGTAATCAAATCAGGGCGGGGAGAGTTTCGTCACTGCCAAAGAGCAGGTGAGGGGAAGTCCAGAGAGGACGACTTGGGAATGCTGGGACACTTCCGGAGGCCAATCATTGCGCGGTAAGCGTACACACGAGCGCAAATGCGCAACAGATGGTCCAGAACAGCTGTTACCACTCTCATCAAAGTGGTTGTTGGATTGTGCTTCAACAAGGTACTTGACGCGCAACATCACTATTGCACGTATGTACACCGTGCTTGCTATCGCGCGGTAATGACTTTTCCTGCGCATTAAACTGATCGTGTAGACAAGGCCTTAGAGTCATAATGCCTATTGCGGAACAGCTCTTGCGGTAAAAAACGTATGTGAACACTGGCAGAATTTTCTTCCGCAATAAGCGGCCCCTGGAAATGTCCCAGAATTCCAAGCCTGACCACTGGCCACCTGCTTGGACTCCACTGCTCTGATGCAACTAGCCCCTCCCTCTTGTGAGTCCCAGGAACTTTTGAATTTTTTCCTGTTTTCCTGGGGCAACATTGAAAAAGTGCACAAGTTACTAGCAGCTACAGTGAATGATGACAAGGAAATCACAGCGTCCCAGGGGAACTTGTAAATTTACCCCCAGTGCTCAGAGCTCCTCTCTTTCTACCCAGGGTTCCTGCCACTGAAAGCTGACGAGTGGCATGGTGCCCACAATTCAATGCTCTTTCTTGCGGAAATGCGAAGAACAATGCGGACACTCCTTTGTGTTATAAGGAGCGCAATATGAATGCACAATTGCGCTATAAATACAACACATTTATTAAAGCACAAAAACTTGTTGCCTTAGGTCTATGCCAAGACCTTTGGAGAATCCCACCCTAACATCCATTATCTCCTCTATCTGGGAATTTTAACTGAGTTCAGTTTAATTTTTCAGGGTACTGATCCATCTCCAACTCCCATGTTCCCAGAAAGTCACCAATACAAAAACTGACACTGCAGAAAAAAGTCTGTGGGCAGACTGTAGTTTGACAGAACAAAATTTAGTCTGCCCACAATTTTCCACTCATGATCTTTTATCTTATTTATAATAAGGTCTTGGTCTTCCCTACTTATGCTGGTCAGTGTGTGAAAGAAAATACAAGGGATGACTTACAGGAAGTAGTGTTGGTGACATGGTAGGTGACACCCTCTCTTCTAAGGATTTGTCTACCCCAGAAAGTTTTACCAGTCTAAGGTAATGTGTGAATTTAAATGCTATAGTTATACAGTGTAACACCCACCATGGACACTGTTATTCTGGCAAAAGGCCTTTCCCAGTTTAGCTTCTGTTGCTTTGGCAGCAGTTCAAGCTAAGTACCCCCAAAAGCTACTCTTTTATTCAGAATAAATGAGTCTACATGGAGAGTTATACTGGTCTAACTACAATGATTTAACTATGCCAGTAGAAATGGAAATCCACCTATGCAGGAAGTCCTTGGTCAGTTCTGAAGAAATGTGCCAGAATGGTTTTAAGGCAATTAGGGCAGTGGTTTTCAAACTTTTTTTCCTCGGGACCCAGTTGAAAAAAAAAATCATTTATGGCCACAACCCAACAATGACATCTTTGAGCAATGTACTCCAGTCCTTTGGTGGCGGCAGCAGGGGATGCCATGACCCAGTGCCTAAGGTTCTGCGACCCACTACTGGGTCCCAACCCTAAGTTTGAAAATCACTGCCCTAGGGTGACCAAATAAGTGTGAAAAATGGGAGATGGGGTGGAGGCGGTTACAGGGGCCTATACAAGACAAGGCCCCAAATATCAGGACTGTCCCTATAAAAATCAGGGCATCTACTCATCTTTAAAAGGACATGCTGGAGGTGTTCTCCCTCAGAGGATACATTAAATTGAGGTCTCAGCTATTAGAGATCGTGAAAAATTCAACAGCATTTAATGCAAAAGCAGGGATGTATGCCCCAGTGTCCTCACCAAACTCCAGTTTAGGTACCTACACTCTGCAAATCTAAGTTCTCCTGCAATTTCCGGTGGATTTCATTATCTTTATTTTTTGTCCTAAACCGTTCTGGTGCATGACTGTTTTTAACAGCTGCTATGCTCCCTTCCCAGAGATGGCTGCACTGCAGTGGTAGGGAAAATGATTCTTGTAGATAGTTGGCAATCTGTTGTGGAATCCTTCTTGAATAAGAGGTATTGTGTAAATGTAAAGATATCTGATATTTTTCAAGTTCATAATATAGCACCCATTTCTGTAGAGTCTACTTTCCAACTTTGGCAGACATCAATTACACTCTCTCAAAATGGCAGCTACTCTCCTGTTTCCATGCCAGCCAAGTTCCTAAATTACCTACCAAGCAGTCAAAGGGCTAAGAAGACTCCTTTGGACAAAGTTTCAACAGAAATCAACCTTTTGGATCCACCTCAGCTTTCAGCACAGGCCCTCCCCTTTTCTTACCTCATCCCCCAGTGAGAAGTCAGCTGTGCTCTGCATCCCCACCATACAGATCGCACACTCATCAATCACTACGTCCCACCCTCTGCACCCCCACCATACAGATCGCACACTCATCACTATGTCCCAACCTCAAACCTGAATGCTGTGGTATGATTATATCAAAAAAATATTGAGAAGCAGAGCTTTTCTAGGAATGCCCGTCAACTCTCAATGCGAACAGCACATTCCAGTGGCTTTCTCTCCTCCCTCCCACCCAATCTGAAGCAGCTGCAGTGAACGCTTGCATTGCGAGTGCGAAAGAGACACAATGGGCCAAATTCAGCCTTACCAGCCTTAAGCCAGCATAACTGCACCCACTTAGATTAAGGCAGATTATGATCCAATGGGTTAAAGATGCTCCTGGAGTAAGTATCTGCCTTTCATTTATCACCGACACTTCCCTCTGAAGAAAGAGAAAACACGCTGAGCAGGAGAGAATTGCTGCTCTGGAATCCAGAGCCATGGGGTTTTCAGAGATGAACTGCCCCCACTACTCCCATTGGAATTTCCAGGGCTCCGCCTCACTTAAGTGTCTCTGCTGGCAAGCAGTAATTGCTGAGTGCTTTTGGAATAATGGTGTGAGTAGGAGAGCGAGCAGTGTGTGGGCCTCTTGTGGGAAGAATCTTTCTCACTTCTATTTCTTCCTGTTTGTCAGTGATCCGTTCTTCAAACTGCAGCTTCATGTAGCAATGGGAAAGGGGATTGTAGCAACTGCTTAACAACTTGCTCTCTCTTGCATCATCTATGCTCCCTTATCCCTCTGTTCTTCTAAGTTCCCGGTCCGTGGTCTATGCTACCTATACACATTCAGAGGAATGTTTCAGTTTCCCTACCCCTCTGTGACCTGAACAGGGGAAATCCTGACTCCACTGATTCACTGTTATCTACTTCATGAGATCAACATAATGCATCAATAAATTAAAAGCCCCCTAAAACCCAACATCAGAATTAGACTCTGAAATTATTACCTGCTCATGCGGGGAGCCTAGATAGCCCTAAGCAGAATGTATTGAAAAAATGGAGAGAAATTCCACATAAAAGTTTCCAGATTTTGTCTATTTTTCAACAAAATGTCAATGGAGTTGAAATTTACTAACCAGATCTAATAAGCATTTTAGTCACAAGCAACACACCAGAGTTGGTCACTAAGGCAATGATATCTATCATGTAATTAAGTTCCACATGCTCAGAAGACAGATCGTACCAAAGCTTAGAACAGTGATACAAACCTTTAAAAACAGGGATTTGAAAAATAAAAAGAGGAAGCCAATCAAGATGACTCCAAATTCAAACATGAGGAAATTATGATCCTTAGACTCAGCATGGAGGCTACTGAGGAAACCCATAACAGAGACCCAGGAGGTAGGCATACCACTGAGGAAGATAGGAAGTAGGAAGGAAAGGGAAGGGGAGGCGGACACCACCTCAGATCAGTTTCAAGCATAAAGAGATCACCTCAGGAGACAACCTTTGCACACAAGACATTCCAGTGCCACTAAGACTGGCTCTAGGAGAGCTCAAAAGAAATCATGAACTTCATGGAGTGTGATAAGTGTGTAAAAAAATCAAGCTGGCAAATGGGCACCAGTGAATCTGGCGGCTCATGGTCTGCTACAATCCTTCTTTGCTGTTCCGGATCACCTTGAGCATTCTGAAGCCCTTGATAAACAGGAAACAGTGCTCAAGGAAAGCACAGCAGTAGCCCTGCTCCAGAGGAGGTAGCATGGCAAGCTTGCTCTATCCTGGGGCTAAAACACATTGGCATGACATTGGCCATACAAGATGGGCAATTACATTGCCATCCTATTCATCCCTCAGTACACGCAGCTCCTGACTACATGCTTAAGCCATTCTGAAGCTCTGAAAACGGACAGAAAACTTCTTGTCTAGATGGCTTCCCCCACAAATGTTGCCTATGGTTGATCCATTGCTTGTGTCACCATGTTTTCTAGCCAGCATCCTAGGTTTCAAGATAGCTCAGAACATAACAGGAGTCAGCAAGAGAAGAGGAGAAAGCTGGGAGAGAGAGAGAGAGAGAGAGGGGGGAGGCTGGATATTTAAAAGAACAATACCAAGTCACTGAGCTTTCTCAATGAGTCTATAGCAGGGGTCAGCTGCAGTGGCATGTTTGCTGATTTAGAGTGGCACGCGCGCCCTCCACTGAAAGTGCAGCTCTTGCTTCAGAAAAGCAGGTGCCTCTGCTTCTTACCCCATGTCACAGAGCAGTACTGCTCTTAGTGGTGGGAGGCTGTGTACCTCTACTTGGAGGAACCTGCCACAACAGGTCCCCAGGTACCTGCCAGAAAGAAGCTGCCTGAACCTGCAATGGATTCTTTCTGGAGGTGTGCCCGGCACACCCCTCTCCCTCACCCCACCCCCGACACTCCAACCATGGCCACCTCCTCAGCAGCCATTTTTTTCAGTGGTGGGCAGCGGAATCTGCTGAGGGTCAGGGAGGAGGTCAGCAAAGGTCTATATTAAAATGTTAAGAGGCAGATATACTCTGCTTCTAGGGGACAAAAGAGGAATGATTTCTGCTGCCTCCCACCACCGTTTTGTGAAAGGCTCACATAAACAAAGACTGCCTGTGCATAACTTTCCTCATGCCAGCAGCCCCACTGCCTTTAAGTTATACACATGCAGAAGTGTTTTCTCTGCTGAAACCGTGAAAGTCACTATACAAAACTGCTAGCTAACACACAAAGCAAACGAATGGAAAAATACTTCCCAGCCTCCCACTCCCAAGATTATTAGACCTGACAGATCTTAGGTGGTACTTGACCCTATCTAAACTAACTAAATCAACAGCGTTCCTTAAAATATTCATTCTTCCATTCTCAGCAGCAGGGTGGAGGAGTACTTTTGCCAGGGCTGTTAATTTTGCACAACAATTTTGCAAGCATGCAGTAAACACTGACCCTTGGATCCTTTTCCCCACAAAAACCTCAGCAACTCTTTTGTCTGCTGCCTTTTTATGCCGGGAGAACTCATGGTACATAGTGCAAGCCTACACAAGCCCACAAGGAGCTATTATGACAGCAAGAAACAAAAGGAAGGGGGAGGATTTTCTTTATAATTTTTTTTTAAAGTTTTAGAGAGTAAAAGTACACTCTCTGTAGAAGAGAGGGAGACTAATTGTCATCCATCATCATTTATATTCTCTTCATCTCTTTACATCATTTGAGCTGCATGCATGGGTAACTTTTAGGCCCTGGTCCTGGAAACTGGATCCATGCAGGTGGATCTCTGTACCTCGCAGAGCCCCACTGACCTGAACAAGGCTATGTATGGTCCTGGGGTACTTCCGTGTGGATTCAGCTGCAGGATCAGGACCTATAATTGTCAAAGGATAACAATGCTGGTCTCGGGTTAATACTTAATAGACGAGTGTTCACATGACACAAATCGTGAATTGTGAAACCAGCAGCAAGTGGCACTCTGCTGGAAGTCTCTGGAGAGAAGCTAACACTTAAACGTGCATATAGGAGGCTAATCTACCTACACATCTTTGGAGCTGGTCCTATGATTGCAAAATAATAATTTTTTCACATTAGAAAAAGTAGTATAAAAGGATTGCTCAGACCGTTAACAGAAACCATATAGTCTGAGCAGGAAATGGGTAGGTAATCATGAAGAATTCCATTACATTTGGGGATCAGTGCTATGTTATGTGTATGCAATATTACTCCTAGTCCAATGTCTCTTTTCCTCTTGTACCCATTTCGTCTTTCTCTTCTGCTCTTCATCTTCATTATGGGATAGACCAGGGGTGGGCAAACTGTTTGGCCTGAGGGCCCCATCTTCTCTAGATGGGCCAGAAAGGGGTAAGGAAAGAGGCGGGGCTGGGAGAGGGGAGTGGCCGCCACACACCAGGCAGGGCACCCCCACTGGACCCATGGGGGGGGGGGAGGACAGGCGAAGGGAGCAGCCACTGCACTCTGGCCAGGATGCTGCTGCTGGGCCCATGTAGTGGAAGAGGGGCAGCTGCCGTACTCTGTCCAGAATGCCACCGCTGCACACAGTGCAAGGGGATGGGGCTAGGAGAGAGAAGAGGCCACCATACTCCAGCCAGGTCACCCCTGGGCCCACATGGCAGAAGTGGCCAGGAGTTGGGAGCAGCTGCCATACTCTGGAAAGGCCCAGCTGGAAGGCTGATGTATGACTCCCACCAGCCTCCTCTAGCCCACAGACCATAGCTTGCCAGACCCTCAGAGATGCTGCTACCTTTACTCATTCTGAGTATTCAAAATTATATAGGAAAACAAATTTGAGGGAGAGAGGGAGGAATTGGAAAAAGTACAAAAAATTGCAACAAAAATGATAAGAGGTATGGAACAGTTTCCACATCAGGAGAGACTAAGGAGGGATAGAATAGAGGTCTCTAAAATCACAACTGATGTGAAGAAAGTAAATAAGGAAAAGTTATTTACTTCTCATAATGCAATAACTAGGGGGTCACCAAATGAAATCAATAAGCAGCAGGTTTAAAATGAACAAAAGGAAGTATTTCTTCACACAATGCTGTTAACCGGTGGAACTCCTTGCCAGAGAATGTTGTGAAGGCCAAGACTATAACAGGGCTAAAAAAAAGAGCTAGATAAATTCATGGAGAATAGGTCCATCTATGGCTATTAATCAGGAGATGCAGGAATTGCTGTTTGACAGAAGCTGGAAATGGGCAAAGGGAAGGTTCACTTGATAATTACCTGTTCTGTTTGTTCCCTCTGAACCACCTGGCCCTGGCCACTGGTGGGAGGCAGGATACTTGGCTAGGTGGACCATTTTTCTGACTCAATACGACCATTCTTATGCTCTGCAAGCACGTCCATTGAAATCAATGGAGCTATTCATGAAGAAAGCTACTTCTTATCGTGAATAGAGTGGAAGGATCTACCTCTATATAATTTAGTCTTTTTTAAAATTTGCACTGGAAATTATAGCTCTTTTGAACTTTGCATGCTTTTTAGAGTTTTATTATTATATTATTATAACCTGGGGGTTAATGGTGGATGGGAAGCTGGATATGAGCCAACAGTGTGCCCTTGTTGCCAAAAAGGCCAATGGCATATTGGGCTGTATCAGTAGGAGTGTTGCCAGCAGATCAAGGGATGTGATAATTCCCCTCTATTCGGCACTGGTGAGGCCGCATCTGGAATACTGTGTCCAGTTTTGGGCTCCCCACTACAGAAAGGATGTGGACAAATTAGAAAGAATCCAGCGGAAGGCAACAAAAGTTATTAGGGGGCTGGGGCACATGACTTACGAGGAGGGACTGAAGGAACTAGGCTTATTTAGTTTACAGAAGAGTAGATTGAGGGGAGATTTGATAGCAACCTTCAACTACTTGAAGGGGTGCTCCAAAGAGGAGGGAGCGAGGCTGTTCTCGGTGGTAACAGAGGACAGAACAAGGAGCAATGGTTTCAAATTACAGCTGGGGAGGTTGAGGTTGGATATTAGAAAAAACTTCCTCACTAGGAGGGTGGTGAAGCATTGGAATGGGCTACCTAGGGAGGTGGTAGAATCTCCATCTTTGGAGATATTTAAGATCCGGTTAGACAAAACCCTGGCTGGGGTGATTTGGTGGGAGTGGTCCTGCTCTTAGCAGGGGGTTGGACTGGATGACCTTATGAGGTCCCTTCCAGCCCTATGATTTACTTAAGTTTTACTGTATGTACTTTTCCTTATTTAAAAAAAAAAAAACAGTGAAGCTAACTTTATTTTTTAGAAAAACATATAAATCTGAATAAAAATGATTTAACCATGTCTAAAAAAATTTCTTAATTGTTTTGCTACTATCGTTTTATTATATTTAAAGTGAAATCATTCTGAAATCTAGTTTATTTTTCATCATTTATGCAATTTATCTTCTACCTTTAATTCAGTTTGTACATTGAAACTAATCTGATCAGTTACATTCCGCTTCAAGGCATTCTCTCTCTCTTTGTGGTTCTCACATATTAGCTGAGAGCTACAATGTTGGACTTGCAAATGCACAAAACCTAAATATGGAGCAAAGTTACTATGTTCCTTTAAAGAAATTAAAACTAACCAGGTCAAATTTGGCATATCAGACATCTCACTGAATATACATCTCACTGAATATACATCTACAGTGAACCCAAAAATGTTTCCAGAGAAGCCCATTGGGACTGGACAGTTACGAAGTCCAGTGAGGCACTAACTTAAACAAATTGTAACTGTATCTGTCTACCTATGATTGAATACGATCATTTCACTGCAGCATTACACCTAGAGTCAGTTGGGAAAATTCCAATGAAATAAATTTTTCATTGGAATTTGCCGATTTGTCAAAAATGAAATGTTCCACAGAGAGAGTTCAGTCCCATTGCCTGTGGGTTAAACAAAGACTATGGATTTTTTCTCATTACAACAGGTGATTTGACCCACCTTCCTCTATGTGCTGTTCCCCAGTGTTTGAATCCCAACACCTATTTTGATTTGCTGTTACAGCCTGGCCTGATCCTGTGTCATACGTTTCCCTGCATTTAACTTCCGCCCATTCTGGAAGTTCCCCATCTTCAAAGCATCTGACAAAATGGGATTTTCTCCCTTGAAAGCTCATGCGATAAATACATTTGTTAGTCTTTAAAAGTGCCACAGGACTCCTTGTTTGTTTTGCTGACCAAGACTAACACAGCTATCCCTTTGGACCATGTCCAAAACAGAAAACAAGCCCATGGGCACAAACACTGAGTTTTCTGATTTCGGTAGCCAGTTTCCCCTTATTAAAGGACTCCAGCAACCATGCTTGAGGAGTGCCTAGCTGCCAAGCAGGCTGTCACCTTGTTTGAATCAGAAAAGGAATCACAGATTTTGGGACCTAAATTCTTTATGGGCAGGATGCGGAGGAGTGAGTCAGTAGCAACAGTGCGCTAGGGCAAGCTCCAACAAGAACATGTGAGCACACAAAAATCAAGGCTGCAAGCTGAGCAACAGAACCAGTTCCCAAGACAGGCCAGGGCTTACCCAGCAAATGACTTATGTTATTAGCACACCTTGGTTCCTTCCTGTCACTAAGAAAGAGAGGAGGAGAAACAGGTAGCCAATACACAAAAGCCAAGAGAATTATTCCTCAGCGCCTTCCTGGGTGAGCCTATTCGACCCCAGACAAGAGAGAGGTAGGCTGAGCCATTCAAAGTCTATTCCATGCTGACTTTCAAGCGCAGAGAGTCAGGCACAGAGCCCTAATATCAGAGGGGGAAAAAAATCTACTGGAATTGGAGGGTTGGGGCTGTAAATAATGGGCCACAGGCTGAGCTGTCAAACACCCACGTAGCCAATTTACAGCAGCTGAGGATCAGACCTAATAACTTCAGCCTACTTTCTGCCAGGGACCAGTGCTACCCCATAGCGGCTGGCACTGACCAGGGAGCGAGCCAAGTTCAGGATGGCTGGATGATGTGCTGATTCAAACAGATCTGCTGGTGGGACACCTTTGCAACCCTAACCACACTTGCATCTGATCCTCATGCTAGAAACCCCAACGGAGAGGAGGTGACATGAACATTGGCTCCTTCCAACTGAGTGAATACCCCTGTGGTGCAGGGGTGCTGTAGCAGGGAGGTTTAATTTACACCACCCTTTGCCAATGTGGCTGAATTTAGCATAATCCGAAGGAAGGATGGACGGTGTAGGAAAAAAAATACAATTGTCTGTATCATAGGGGGGCATCTTGCTGATGGCTATCTCTATTCTGACCACTAAGCAAAGTGTTATTACCGCTCAACCTCTCTCTTTATCACCATCCAGCTTGTGAAGATATTAACAAAAAGGGTGCTTAGACTGCACTCAATCTTTGATGCTTCCGGCTTCTGCACTCAGCCACGACTAAAGGATACAGTTGCTACACAACCTTTGGCAGGTGTATCCTCTGTCTGTGGGGTTCTCGTTTCCTGTTTGTACCACAGTCAAGACGGGCTGCCTAGTTCTTCAGAGTGACAAGAAATAGTCAGCGATATGTGCCAAAAAAAAAAAAAAATTGCAATACACAAGACTCACAGCCCCACATTTCCCCCTTCTTCCACTCCTCCCCTCCCCCTGCCATGACTCTCAGTGCATTACTTAGCACAGTACATAACCCCTTTGATGTTCTGCTTTTATGAATGCTTGGCAAATCTGCAGAACACTCACAGTGTCTATGGAAAGTAGGACATTCTGGAAAGAAATACTGAGTGATAAGTGGGGAAGAGAAATTGATGTTTGGTACGGGGCAGTGTTCCTAAGAGTGTGTTATCTCAGTTCCCAGCACTCACCTGGGGTCATTCCATAATTCCAGATGCACTTTTCCCCTCCATACTAGAGAAATATTAGAGCATGGGCATAGATTGCTACTCAGGAATTCTGGAACATTACCTGCTCCCTGAACAGAGCCTGGGGTAAAAATGTGATGACTTATTTAGTTAAGATTCATAAGTAGATTATTAAGTTTCTCCTGCACATGTAGCATACAAACAAACCCCACAGGTTTTTACAAGTGTCACCTCTAATGAACTCCTTCAAAAATCACCAACTTCATTCACCCCACCATTACCCTCCTCAAATAATAAATGAGCCTCACATCATGTCCTGATGATGGTCAACAAACTAGAGTACTGTTGTTGGTCCAATAGGGAAGCAAGCTCCAGAGCTGATGGCCCTCCTGTCTCTAGTCCCTCAGAGATGAAATCTAGGGCCTGCTTGCACAGGGGTTTATCTCAAAAGCCTCAATGGCACAGAGGGAGAGAAGTGGACTCTAAGGTAACTTCGGAATAGCTGGGGCAGAAACCATCTTTATCATATCTTCAAAATGCTCCCCTTTCTCTCTCATTATCAGGTTCAAGTTGTCTGACACAATCTCTATCCAAGATTATTTCACCCAGGAACTGGGGGAAAAAAAGAAACAGCATTGTTCAGATCCAAAGAAAAACACAAAGCTAAGTGCCCTCAGCCCCGCCATCCCACTGTCTCCCAAAGTGGCATCCTGTCTATGTTGAAGAGGAGGCTTGGCAGAATGATATCCCATGCACTCAGCATGAGAGCCACCAAGCAGATGCCTTCATTGTCTAAAAACCAAGGGTCTGCAACCCGCGGCTCCGGAGCTGCATGTGGCTCTTTGGATGCCCCCTTGTGGCTCCAGGGATCCTGCGGGTGGCCTGCTCCTGGTTCCAGGCTCCCCCTCCCCACCAGGGGACCCTGTGGCAGGCATCCTGGCCCAGCTCCCTGCCTCCCCCACACCTCCCCTCCCCCATCAGGAGGCTACACACACTGCGGCTCTCAAAACACTTGGTTAGTGAAGGAATTTTTTTTTAAATGGCTCTTCTTACCTTTTGGGTTGCTGAGCCCTGGTAAACGCTACAATATAAATGGACAGATAAATGTGCAACTTCCCATAGGGCCTTCCAGAAGGAAAGAACAGAGCAAGACTCCATCCACCATTACTAGTACAACAGGAAAGTCAACAAAACTCTCTTGATCAATAATAAAGGGCACTGACTGATCTAAAGCAAACATGGATACTTGATCTTTGTCCGTCACTAATAGTATGTGTAAAATACAGCAGCACAGCTATGAAGCTGTAGCCCTGTAGAGTGGACACTTCCTACATGGACAGAAGTGGTTTTTCCATCCATATAGTTAATGTTTCCCCCCCAGAGGCAGTAGTTAGGCTGATAGAAGAATTCTGTTAAGCTGTCCACATCTACACTGACAGAGGATGTCGACCTAACTGCATCACAGAGGTTATGAAATATTTCACAACCTTCAGCGATGAAGCTAGGTTCATCCAATACTTAAGTGCAGACCAGCCCTAAGCATGCCTTAGCAAGTGAAACCACAGTGCCTGTATCAAACCAAGGCCAAAAGCCAAATAAGTCTAAGGACTTTGTGTGGCCCCAAAGCAATAAAATTTTCTTTCGTTGGCCTACAGAGGATATTAAAGACAGTGTAATTACCAGGCTAGCCTATTGATAGCCAGAGTGTATGCACGTGCAAAAGAAAGACTTTCTTCGGCTAGGGCCAACAGTTGCTCATTTGAAGAAAGTTGATACTTCCCACGCTCAGATGAAGGCAAACGCATTCACTGCCACCACCATTACCACCACTTGCATTAACATGCTGTAATAGGCATCAGTCAGTTGTAGTTACAGGATGGGCCACTCCCATCACCCCTAGAACCTCAGCAAAACTGAATAAAATTGATCCAGAGAAGCCTCCTCCTAACATGGTCATGGTAACACAGCAATGGTCAATCTTGCCAGAAACGACTGAAAAATACACAAGGCAACGATGGAAAATTCCTCACAACCAGAAACAAGTTGATTCATGTCAGGGCAGAGGTAGTCAGGATTTATCCAGGACGTCCACAAGCTGAATTGGTTTTGCTGGTAAACTGATCATCATCATTTAGCAGATGGCAAGTAAAATTCTTCCTAAACTTCAAAATAGTTACAGCACAAGACTTCTGCCACACTGAAACACTGAAAGTTTCTTAACTTTATGACTGCTTCTGTGCTCCGTGCACTTCATCTGTCACAGATCATCTCATGCCATGATAATCTGAGAGAGAGGGAAGTTTAGGAGAGGCTACATTGATAGTCAAGAACAAAATATCATAATGTCCTACTATGCCACTGAAAGAATGGACCACTAGCTATGTAGTGTAATGCCTTAGAGATGTGTGAAATACTAACAGGGCCATCATTCTCCATGGGCACACCAAGAGAATAGGTCCAATTGCCAACACCACCAGGAGTTTTCAGGGTGGGACGACAACATATGCAAACTCGAATACATACGTACTTTCTACAAAGTGCCAGTCCACTTCAATAAGGTGTTGGCCTTACAGAACATTCAGCGATATGGCGCATGGGCAATGAGCCAGGAAAGATCCTCAGAAGGCATAATCTGCCCAGGGTTTTGTTCAGTGCACGTGACAGGAGGAGGATGTGCTTTCTGCATCATTTGCTAAGACGGTGCAGATTGCACCCGCAGGCACATTGGAGTTAATGCCCCAGGGGAACAGAACTGGGGGATAAGCCACAGTCCTGCCCCCTCTGGGCCACTCTGTGGGCCATTGGCCTGCCATGAAGAAAGCTGTAGTTAAGGTAGAATGTTGATGAAAAGTGAGGAAATTCCCAGTTCTTACTACTGCCCCATTACCTTTGAATATACTTCCCCCATCTGTCACTCAAATACGTGTCACATACCAACATTAGCAAAGAGAGAACTTTGCCATTTCCAAGCCCAGATGATCTCATCAACTGCTTATGGACCAGAGTCACTGGCCTTCGCAACCCTAGCAACATGGCCTAGAAACCACACTTCATATTTCACCTGCTAACTATACAGCAGGTGCTGCTTCCATCCAGCCTCCTGAAATGGATACAGGCCACAAAGTAGTCAGTTCAACTTCTCCATATTGACATACACAGTAGAGACTAACCACTATCATGTCCACCCTAGACACATGGGCCCTAAATATATAGAGTAGCATACATACTCTCACAATACCTGAGTTCTCCCTGTACCTAAAAGGAGGGTGGGGGACATGTGGGTTATAAAATCATACAATGAAAGATTGCATACATGAATTACAATACCGTAATAGGAAAAGCTGGAGAAGAATGGGGACAGGCTACCATAAAAATTTTACAATTCATATTCCTAACATTTTTATCATTAGTTTGTTTTGATAACTTTAATGTTCCAAAACATTGTACTAAATAAATGGTCCATTTACAACTTTAACTCTCTCCAACAAGATTCATCTGTAAATTATAAATTTTTAAAAAAATAATTGTAAATATGTGGAGAGGTTGTGCATAGGTGCATTCCAAAAAAAATCTAAATACATAAATATGGGATTTTTCTTCCCAAGTACAGTAAACAAACTCCATTAACAAGTGTCCAAGAGTTACTGCAGGGGAATAGATGTCAAGATTTCTGGGCTGTAATCAGAGCTCTGCCACTGACTAACTGTGACCCTGGACAAGTCACATATTCTCTCTACACTGTAGTTTCACAAATTAGGGGTAACAAACACCTATTTCACAAGTGTGCTGACCAGATTGATTTATTAGTTCCTGTAAATAACTTTGAGACTTTCAAACAGAAGTCAGTATACAGTGTAAGCACAAAGTGTTATTCAAATCTAAAAAAATGCTGTGAAAGGGGCCGATGAGACATGCAGAAAGTATTAACAGTTCTCCCTCTGCTATGCTAATCCACCAAATGGCAAAGTTCAATATTCCATCTCATTTCTCCTCTTTTGCATCCTCCATCAGTCAGACCAAAACCCCACACCCCTCTGAAAGGTCACAAATAGCTACTGTTTCAGTACTCTAGTGTATAAATAGGAGCCAGCTCTCTGGAAAGGAATGCTATTGTCAACACACCATGACAGTTATCTAATGGGGTGTGGTATTTACCTACAGGAAAACCACAACCTTCAGCAATCATTTTGCTTAATAACCCACCACTTTACCTTGGTCACTGAGTGAGTATTCCAAACCACTGTATTAAAAGGGATTTGTATTACTTACTCATACTGAAATATTCAGTTTTATGACAGAATAGGGTGAGCAAGTCCACTAACAGCAGTGAGGAGCTGGGGTTCCTAACTTAAGCATCATGATGGGCAGGAAAAACAGAGTTAAGTGATTATGGACAACTACCAGAGAAGAGAGCAGTTCTTCCAGGTCAGCAAGTAAGGGTATATACTGGAGCAGCACAGACAGGTTGAGTTCATCTCTCCCAAGTAGAAAGCGGAACCCTTGTCACATTCCGGGGGGCAATCCAGACGAGTGACAATGACAATGGTATGTCATCACCTGCCCCACAACCTTGGGGGCCTCAAACGAACAAACAAAAACATGCCAATCACACCCTACGGGCTTGCCTACACTTAGAACACT
The DNA here is from genome assembly GCA_007922175.1 of Pelusios castaneus. Classification (NCBI taxonomy): domain Eukaryota; kingdom Metazoa; phylum Chordata; order Testudines; family Pelomedusidae; genus Pelusios; species Pelusios castaneus. The sequence goes on from ML685764.1 coordinate 2,590,407, forward strand.
GCAGCTGCACAGCTGAGCTACTGTACTGCTTCCTGAGCCAACTATGCCAACAGGAAGACTTCTCTCATTGGTATAGGTACTCTACTTCCCCAAGAGAAGGTACCAAGGTCAATGGGTGGATTTTTCACACCCCTTCAGTAACATAGTTATACCAACCCAATTTCTAGTATACCCTTGACCGAAGAAGGATACTTCTCTATGGGGAAGTCGGGAAGGTTGCCCTCTTCAAGTGTAGACCAAGCCTGAGTCTGTGTATAGCTGCATTCTACTGCACCAACCTGTCAGCAACACACCAGTCAAGTATCTGGTTTCCGCTCACCTTAGGCAATACTTGCAGATTGACCCCAATACATTCCTAGTCCTGAATTTTCCCAAAAACTTGTTCTCTGCATTGTTCAGTCCTGTCCTGGACAGTTCAAATATTAAGTTCTGTTGTCCCTGTAAGGCAACAGTTTGTTACTTTAACTGGCATTACCAACACAGTTCAGTTTAAACACAGAACTGGATTGGTTTAAGATCAGTGGTTTTCAAACCACAGGTTGGGACTCATACTGGGTGGCAGACCCTCAGGTACTGGGTCACGGCATCCCCTGCTGCTGCCATCGAAAGGCTGGAATGCATTGCTCGAAGATGTAGTTGTTGGGTTACGGACAGAAATGATCTTTTCAACTGAGTCTCGGAAAAAAAAAGTTTGAAAACCACTGGTTTAGATTAAAGGTAAAACAAGTTTATTAACAAAAGAAGATAGGATTCTAAGTGATTTCACGTATGAGAGGGAAAGTTAGAAACTATTACAAGAACTAAAAGGGAAAACATGCACCCAAAAAATCTAAAACTTAAAGCAAGCAAGTTTTGGTTCAATGCTTTCTTTTTTGAAGTGCCTGTCTCACCCAAAAGTCTTCCAGCAAGATGGTGACCTTTCCTTGGTCAGGATCTCTCCTGAAGGCCCAAGAGTGCTGGTCTCTTTGTCTTCTTAGGTGAACGAGACAGAACGTGGAGTTCCCATCTCCTTTCTTTTATAGTCCAGTGAACCCCTGAAGTGGACTCTTCTGAGGGTTAGCCTCCAATACAAAGTTTATTCAAGTGAGAAAGAAGGTGACACAGAGTCTGCTGGTGAAGGAGGCTTCCTTGCTCTCTCTCCTCACCTGTGTTTGCTGAAATGCAAATTTGCTTTGTCTCTGGCCATCTCCTCCTGCGGTCTCAAGGACCCTGTTTCCTACTTACAGATAAATTGAGGTAACACCCACTCCATTGTTTAGGATAGACCTGTTGAACAGCTTTTGCCTAAGCAGCACCCTGTTGTTTTGAACGTGTGCTAACATCATCACTCATACAGAGGTTCCGAAGGGGTAGCCGTGTTAGTCTGTTGCAGAAAAACAACAGAGTCCTGGGGCACTTTTCAAGACTAACAGATAGTCTTTAAAAGTGCCACAGGACTCCGTTGTTAATCATATAGGGGGATTTCATAACTTTACCTATAATGCTGCTATATCCATTTCACCATGATGTTATTGACCTACAAGTTAAGATTCAAATGATGTTGCAATAAGGCATATTTTGTACAAAGATTATTACAATGATGTGCATACAGGCATGCTTTTGGTCACATCTCCCCACAGAGAACAAACAGAATAGCAGGATTCCTGTAAAGAAGGGGTGGTCAAACTCGGTTGGTATGGCAGGCCAGATTTGACTTAAATGTACTTCAAGTGAGCCGTATATACCATAAACCGAAATACTAGGTGCTCTCATGGCATCGTGGAGTGCTGTGTATGTGAAACTGCGCTCTGCGATACCTCTCTCTCTGTTAGGGAGAGTGTGGTCTCACGGAGCACAGTCTCGCATACCCAGCGTTCCATGATGTCGCAAAACCTGACACTCTCGCAGCATTGCAGTGTGCTGGGTATGCAAGACCACAGCCTCTCTCTCTCTTTATGTTAGGAAAAGAGTGTAGTCCTGACAGAGCGCCGTCACGGGCCTGATGGAAGAGGTTCACAGGCTGCATTTGGCCCATGGGGTGCATATTTGACATGCCTGACTGGACCAGTGAGGTCAGGGCTAGATTCTGTTAATGGAATAACAGAGGAAAGAGAGGCCAAAGTCCCCTGCTACTCCAGGAGCAAGTGGCCCTGTCAAGTCAAGAATTATTTAAAATGTTCCCTTCCAGACAATAGCTTTCATACAAGAGGTTAATTCAGAACTCACATAAGTGGCTGTGACTCAGCTGAAGTCAAGAAATCACACCTGCTTGCATCAGATCTGATATTGACGCAAGGTGTCTGGGTCTCCGAGATATAGTGGGGGTGTGTGTGGCTGTTGCTGTTGTAATGAGAAGTACCTCCTCTGCCCTATAGGTAAACAAGGGGTTTTACCATCAGGATCCTGGGGATTCCTCACCTTTTACAAACACAAATATGAATTGCAAATTATTAAGAACATCTGTTTACCCAGCAAAGAAAGTAAACACATATAGCTTACACATGCTACTACCTACCTATCATTCCATACTTCACCCTTGCAATAAAACAGACAAACAGACACAAACACACATGGCCTCCTGGCAAGAGAATCACAAGCCAAGTTCAGCCTGCCTTATGGAACCACACATAGGTGCTGTCACTAAGGATGCTGGGCATGCTGTTACACCCCATGGCTTGAAGTGGTTTCCATTCTATACAGGGCTTACAGCTTGGTTCAATGGTTCTCATCACCTCACTATACAAATTGTTCTGTACCCCTAGAAACCCACAACCTACTTGACTGAAAATCTGAAATGAGAAACAGTCTGTATACCAGGCCAGATGCAGATAGCAGAATCCAACAGTGAACAGCAACAATACTTCGAAGCACAGTAGCTGAGGAAAGGGAAAATAAGGCAACACACAAAATGTCACTGCAGATGGCTGATGTTTGTGGTGCATGCAGGGAACAAGCAGGCTACATCTCAAACCAAGACTGAGTTCGCTGCCCTGTTCTTATTGTTTTTCTTACTTAGTGCAACAAAGAAAATAACTTGCCTGACTTCATTCATTCCATGGCCATTCTACCTCCTCCTCCCTTCAACGTCATCATCACACCCAGCTCCTGACAAATAGAACTGCTAAAGCAAGATTGGGACTATGTATTTCTGTGGTGAATGGGAAACAAATTCTAGACAGACAGAGGCTGCAGGAATGGTTGGAGAGAAAGAAGAACATTAGAGCATGAATTCCTTCCCACTCCAGTATGGCTGCCAGGTGAGAGAAAATGCATCATCTGACCTTAGAGTGGGAGTCTGGGCCCAGCTGGGACTTGGCAAACCAGGGCAGGATCACTGAGATCCTAAAAGCATGTGGTTTTCCCTAGTCTCTGGTCTCCCTTTGGTCCTGCCACCATCCTTGGAGAATCCAGTCAAGAATTTCCGAGACTGCCATAGGTCCCTAAAAGAGCAGAGCTGCAAATAGCCATTTGAGTTGTTTGTGCCAAAGACCAACCCTGATTATTAGGCTGAAGAGATCCTCATAGCTCTGAAAAGCATTTATTAAAGGTTTTATCTTGTCTGCCAAGTCATTCTGGGACATCCCAGGGCTTGGGATAATAGTCAGGAGAGGGTGCCAGGGAACCAGCAATTTCATCCTCCAGGGCCCTCTCCTACCACAGGAAGGGATGATCTGGCCCTAAGTGAGGACTTTATTAGTTAGTCATTTAATGTAATTTTATTAATCAGTTTGGATTTATACAAAGAAAGTAAAAGAGGTGTCCATTCCGAGACTACAGATCCCCTCCCCGAAGAGTGAACAATCAAAGTGGATCAATTGCAAATCCAGCCTGTTTGATGCCTGGCATTTTGCACTGTGTTAAGCCGAAGGTTGTCTTGTTGCTGCAAACAGATTAACTCTCCTTTAAATAGAGCTGACCCACTGAGGAACCAGTATCTGTTTCCTTCTTGTGTGGCTTGAAAAGGTAGAGAATCAAGATTATGCTGGATCTGATGTCTATGGCAAACAGAGCTTACCATGAATGAAAAATTCGGGTCAAGCGCACACTCATTTACTCCATCCAAGGTCCACAGACAACAGGATTTCTATTAGCAAACAGCCAACTTGCATGTTATAGGTGCTGTTTGCATGCCCAAATTCTGTCCTTTTCATCCTCATCTGATACACACATACATAGCTGTAGGGACATATTCTGAGCCCTTTTTTCAATATCTACCACTCTATCATCGCCGGCTCTTGATGAATGCACGGTGAGGAAGGCCCAAGGAACCTACTGGTGCTCATCACAACCCCATTAGTCGCGGTGGTATGTGCCTTATAACTCTTAGCTTAGTAGTTACAGCACTCCTTGGGGAGATGGAAGACCCAGGTTCCATTTCCCCCTTCTCTGCCAACAGGGAGAAAAGATCTGAATGGGGTCCCCATCCTCTTGAGGATGTGCTAACCACCAAGTTTTGGGATATTCTGGTGTGGGGCTCCCTCCATCTCCCCTCGTGAAGCTGTTCCACTGTGGCTAAATAGGGGGACTGGACCTCTATCTTCCCGGCAAATGACCTTACCATGGGGCTAGAGAGTTGTCCTCTCTATGGACCCATAGCTAGCTGCATCAGAATTACCAAAAGGTTAAATGATTTGTTCCAGGTCACAAAATGAGTCAGGAATGGAAGTAGAAGTTGTTGGGTCCTAATCCGTCGCTCTAATCACCAGACAGCACTCCTTTTAGTTATATGTATTGCATGGCACCACTTTTCATGAGTATTCTGTGCCCACACTGTAACCCAAGCCTAACACATAAGAAATCTGCCCAGAGGCTTTTTTTAAAGGACTGACCCCACCTCCTTATACATTGCTACATCTCCTTGTGATGCAGACATGTTATTTTCCGCCCCATGCTCCAGAAACACCACACCTTGCAAACAGGTTTCAACAGCACTATGAAAATACTAGGAAGAAAACAAACCTCTCAATCTTTCTATTAAGAGTTACACAACAGTACTGTATCTGCTCCTCTCAATTCATCCTGCTAAGCCAGGCAGGAACTGGGACCTTCCACATTTTTACAACAAAAATTGTAACAAGAGATTGAATGACTTAGGGGTTTAATAATGGAGTAAAGCATCTTTTAACTTCAAATCCATCACAGGTTGGAAATATCTAAAAGGCTAATGGAACTGAGGGCTATTTAGTAGACACGGGGTTCTCAACCCCTGAAGCTTCGCTACACAGCTGGAACCAACTCCAGCGGTGCACTGCACAGGTGCTGCTGCTGGGGCTCCCTCCACCGCCCAGGTTTCGCCCCAGTGGCAGCACCCCCACCAAAGAAAATCTTCCTGGCGGAGCAATTTTGGCAGCAGAAGTCAGCAGGAGCAGCCCCCGCTGTTACAAAAACCCACTGCTGGTGTCAATTTCAGTGGCAGCTCTTAAAGGCACTGCAGTCTGCTGCCAAAAGCTCTCCTCACTTTCGGCTGCAGGCTGATTTGCGCTGACACACTCGGCTGCTGAGCTGCAACACACTTTTGTGTTGAGAATTGCTGTACTAGACTGTTCGAAGTGAGTTGCTGGGTCTTAGTTCAGCTCCAGCTGGACAAACGCCCACATTAAAAATAAGAGACCACAATTTAAGAACACAAGAACCAGCCATACTGGGTTACCCCAATAGTCGGGCGGGCCCATGTCTTTGGCACCCCCTCTCCATGTGTTATAAGAGATAACAGATTAATGTATTTTTTTAAATAGAGGGAAAAAATTCACTTCCATTTAATTTGGTACCCCAAACGACCACCTACTTCCCCTATATGGTTGGGCCAGCCCTGCTAATAGTCCATCTAGCCCAGCATCCTGTCTTCTAACAGTGGCGAATGTCAGGTGCTTCAGAGAGAAGGGACAGAAAAGGCAATCACTGACGGCTCCATCCCCGGTCATGTACTCTCAGCTTCTGGTGGTCAGAGATTAGGGACACGCACAGCATGGGGTTGGACCCTTGACCATCCTGGGCAATAGCCATTGATGGACCTGTGTTCCATGAACTTATCTAGTTCTTGGAACCAGTTAGCCTCCAGACTGCTGGCATGTCAGTAGAGGGCCATCATTTAAGTATGCCATGGAAACTAAACTATCCTCATGTCAAAAGACACAATTCCAGGTTGAGGCACATTAACAGAGTAATGGGGGAATGCACGCACTGCTGTTGTTCACGTCATACTTGGTCTGTCGATAGAGAGAGGACTTCAGAGTACAGGACTGTCACAGTCAATCCAGCATCCCTGGGAAGCTGAAGTTCACACAATGTACAAAAGAAAAAAAAGCCCAAAAAGCCCATTAGGGTCCTGTCCCATCTCAGTTTAAAAATAAAAATTCTTCTCTTCTCGATTAGTTTATGTAATCTGCTCTTGAGTCAAAACCGCTCAGACTTTCAGTCCTTAATTATGAAACATATGTCTATTTTAAGATACTTTATTAAGGATGAAAGAGGAAGAGAGTGAAAGGATCAGCCAAAACAAATAAGCTTTTCATTAAATAGCCTTCTAACTGTCCCCCACCTCCCGAAGAACTTCAGGGTTACCATCAATCCAGGCAAGAATCTAATGCTTCCTCCTCCTTCTTGGCGGTCAGCAGTTCTCATGGTTACAGGAATTTGTGGTTTGTATATTTGGCATATTTTTATGTAGTAAATCACATTCCTCTGTTAACATAACAAGGGGCCTCTGCACCACATCATGTCACCTTGAGCAAAACTCTCTAAAGGGATGCTGTCAAACAGGGAAGTCCTAACCTGACCTATTTTTCCTTGTCTCTGTTCTAAACCATTTTTCAACATACTTGTGATTGTTTGACTCACTCCATATCTGTAAGTGGTTTGACTGGTCTCTTAGTGGAAGTTACCGTAGTACATACACTTTCCAATAGGGATCTCCTATCAAATGAGGCAAAGTAGGAATATGAACTGCCGAGTCCATGTGAACACACAGGAAAGCAGGGACTTTTATAGCTGACATAAGGGAAGATCCATCGTGTATTTTAATAGTTGATTATTTTAAAACCTATTGCTTAATTAACCAAAAAATTTAGCTGCCAAGTAACTGTGCAGCTCCATGTATGACATTTTATGCAGATTTAGTAACTTGTACACAGCTACAAATGCTGGCTAACAGACCAGCAACAGAACACGCTTCCCTTACATACACCCCAGCCACAATGCCCCAACCCTGATTTGGGGGACCGTCCCCTAGGGATCACCAGGATAATTTGGTTTCCAGGGCCCGTGCAGTCCTCTAATCTAAGTTTGTCAATTAATACAAAGTGAAGTCGTGAGTTTGGGAGGTGTGAGCTGGAACTTGGACCTACCAAGCTCATCTCATAGTGGGGCCAGTAAACCTCCATCAGATGGAAACAACTTTTAATTCCTAACCAATGACCTACAGCAAAAAGAGGCTCTAAAGCTCAGTAGAGGTGCACCTGTTCCTTGTTACACCTTCAAGAGTGAAGTTTCTTTTTGGTAAAGGTAAGTTTAATAAATCAAGTTCTGACCTCTCTCATGCAAACAACAGTAGGGTCTTCTTCCCTCTGCACACACAAGCGAGATCTCCCCCAGGCACTGCTCTCAATCTCCTTCAAACAAACCCTGTTCTTAAAAGGGCAGCTCACATTAACCAAAATAAACACTAACTACAACAGAATAAATATTAACAACATCCAAATTCACCTCTAACTGTAAGGTTTGGCAATATAAAGTCATTTCACCTGTTATCTCAAGGTCCTCCCACTAACAGGCATGTATTTCACCCCATGAATCACAAGACAGCCTTAAACCCACAACCTTGAGATACACACCACCACAAAATTCTACCAATTCTGTTATCAGGGGAAGGGGGAGTTCATATTTTTCTCTACGGAGAACAGGCCATAAAAGGACACGGAACTTTTGCACACATTTTCTATTTACTTAGTGGGTCACAACTATTTGCGAACTAGCACTGGAGAGCTGGCTATCCAGATTCCTGGCTCTGGGAACAGAGTATGGTTTCGTCTAGTGATTAGAAAGACTATAGGAAGCAAAATATGGCCCAAACATGGCCATTCTGCCAGGATCAACCTGGGATATAAAAGCATGCACTGTAACCATTTGAGCTGAAGGGCAATGCCTATTAGCATGTATATAGTAGAAGATTCATAAACCCCTAGATAGGGTCCAACCACGATAGACAAAGTACCATACTCAGTACATCTACATCTACATTTACACCCTAAGAGGTCTAATTCCCAGCTCAGGAACATGTACATACCCTAGCTTTTCTCCAGCTGGTGTACTAAAAGGAGCAGCATAAGTTAGCTGCTCAATTATTTACCTAGAATTTCAGATAGGATTCAATGCACTCAGGCTGATAGCCTGACCCACCCCCCCATGCCACAAAACCCCTTTTAGTGAAGTAGCACAGGTACATCTTCCTGAGCTGGGAATTACACCTCTCAGCCACAGTGCAGAGATAGCCACTCTTTTAGACAGGCACACAATTTGGTCCACTTCACCTAAAAGGTGATATGGAAAAGCTGATCAGCTTTGGGTCTGTCATAAGAGAGTCTGAGATTCTAGTTGCAGCTTTGCCTACAACTAGCTTGTCCATCCTCCCTTATCTGTAGAATGGGCTGTCTCCCCAGTGGAGGGATCATGAGGCATTGGTTAATAAGGGGGTGCAAAGTATTAAACCCAGTCACAAGAAGGGCTTGGATTAGAATGCGTGGATTCTTGGTAAGTAGCTCAGTACACCTTCCCCCTAGGCTATAGGCTCTGGTGAGGAGGTCTTCTCTCACCAAAAAATGTGACTTTTTCTTCTGTTCTGTGGGAATCCATGACACTTGCCAGGGCTGCAAAAGCATTTCAAAGAAACAGAACTTATTTTAATACCTGGGAAGTCCCTGATTTCCCATGCACTCCAGTGGAATCTGTCTCCCTCCATCCCATCAGCACTCGAAACATTTAAGATAACTACTTTCTATTTTATAAATCCTTTTTTCACCTTAGCTAGTATTTTTAATTATTTTTTTCTGTTTGTAATTAGACTCAGTGCTTCCTCTGAGCCCTGTCTAGATTTAAATAGTGTTAACAAATTTCATAGGATTTAATGAGGGTAACAGTTCACATCCATAATGTACACTTAGGTACCATGTTTTTACAATGTACTATGCAGTGTGACTAATGATTTGGGGCCTGATACTGCACCCACAATGGTGCAGGACCTGGACATAATTGCATCCAACATGCTTGGAGGATAGTGTTGCTTCAGACCATTCTCAGAGATAAGTTAACCTAGGGCCAGCACAGATAGCATCTGGTTCTCTGTGTTGCTGAAGCATTAGTATCTGTTCTCTATTAACCACGAATCCAACCTACACCTTTCAGTGATGGATGTTCAGAGCTAACTGTGTTCCATCATTCCCACTCACCGCCTGCAACAGCAGGCAGGAAGGAACTAGATGATCTAATATTCCCTCACTACCACTGCCACCTTTAATTTCTATTATTCTACAACTCAAAATCAAGTCAGATGTCATGGGCCATAATACTTGTATTATCTATATTTGACATAACTGGAAAACTGAGGCACAGAAGTCAATTTCCCGAAGGTAACAAAGCAAGTCTTTGGGAATAGAATTACTGTTGCATAATTCCTTGGCCTGTACTGTAGCCACTCAAGCATGCTTCCTCTAGTTTACCAATCCTAAAACTGTCAAGAAAAGAATCCAGCTGGACCAATTACCTATAATAGTGTGTCATTACTTGTGTTTTGTAACAAGATAAAAATGTCATTTTTCCTGATTCAATTCATAGTCAGTGATCAAGCAGCCATGAATAACCCTATAATAATAATTAAAAAAAAAAAAAACATTGGTAGTCTCAAGAATGGTGAATGGGGGAATTTGCTAAGGAAATTTCTTTTCAGTTTCCAAGGTCCCAAAGATTTGTTATAAATGCTAAGAAAAACATGAATTAACACTATGAAAAATAACAACTGCATGTCTTCAAAACTGCCCTTTATATGTACGAGCAGCTGCCAAATTACATAAGGGATTTACTGGGAAGAGTGTATTACTGCCAAAATGGACAAAAGCATGCATGTTAATAATTCCACGGTCCTCCCAGTTCCCTATCAAGTTCACAGCAAGAAGTGGCTCAGAAACTGATAACCGGAGATTCGGGTGCTGGGAAAGGTAGAAATACCTGCTGGTAGGCACCTGGAAAAAATGTTAGTTTTAAGAGCCAACAAGAGAGGCTGAAAAATGCCTGCGATCCAAAAATGTCAAGAATAAGATTTTGTGTTTTAAGAGGTGGGTGGCAATTTCACAGAACAGAAGAGAAGCCCTGGCAGCACCCGCTTGGGTCTCAAGAGCCTCGGCTCCCCAGCAACGTTGTAACCCAGAAATCGTGTAGCATCGTCACGGATCAGCAGGGTGGTTTTTCCGAGTGTATGTGATTGGGTAAGGGGAAAGCTCTCCCTTAGGTCACTGAAACCTCGTGTCAAACACCCGACTGGTGAGAGCTCAGTGACCCCGCGCACATTCTGCGGCCACGAGACTGTAGGACCTAGGCTGGATGGTGTATTTCCCCACGCCCACAGGCAGGACACGCTGCTCTTCGCAGTACAGCGCCAGGATAACAAACTCCCCTAGCTGGCTAGTGCCTGCTGCTGCAGGGGGGAGGGAAGGATGTGTTGTCAAGCTGGTGTTTACAAGGGAGTGAGGTGCAGCCGAGAGCCACAGAGAGCCTTTGGGCTCAGATTAGGGCAGCTATTTTCTTTTGAGCAGAGTCCTCAGTTACAATTAACGTAGTGCCAGATCCATAGCCCCAGAAGCGCAGCGGAGGCCTCCCCTACCACAGCTCTCCGGCCCCAAGCTTGCCCATCACCGTGGTATCCGCCCCCCGGCCGGCTCTCCCCGCCGCTTCCAGAGCTGCGGGGGCGACACGTGGAGGCTTCTCCCAAGCGCCAGTCCCCGGGGGCGGTGGGATCGGGAAGCAGTGGGCCGCCCAGGCTGGCTGCCGCGGTGCTCGGCACAGGGGCCCCCTACCTGGTTGGTGTCCTCGCCATGCTCCAGTTGCACGATGCCCTGGCTCCTGCCCTCCGTGTCGCTCAGCAGGTCGTCCTCGGAGTCCTCGAAGACGGACGAGGAGCCGGTGGAGGACAGCGAGGAGTTGGAGAGCCGGCGGGACTGCAGCAGGTGCAGCGAGCTGCCAGTCCCCAGCCAGCCGCTCTCCGGGTCGGGCGGGGGCCCTCGGGGGCTGCCCTGTGCCTCCTCGCTCTCCTCGGCGGTGACTGTCAGCTGGGGGATGACCGGCTGCAGCAGCCCGTTGGGGGGGCGGCAGCTCCGCTTGGCCGGGTCTGGCAGCTCCCTGGCGGCCGCCGCGGCGCAGCGAGCCTCGAAGAGCAAGCGCAGCTCCCCGACACTCAGCCGCTTGCCCCTGGCCAGCTCCGGGCTGCTCTGCCGGCTCCACCTAGAGTCCATAGCGGGGCCGGTGCGGGGCGCCTCCTTGGCACCGCTGCGGAGCCAGCGGTTGTGCGGGTGCATGCGGGGAGCGCGGCGCCGCCTCCGCCACCCCCGAGCAAACTTCCTGCTGGCTGCGCCTGCCGCGCGGGGCGCCTAGAGTCATGTCCTAGCCCGCCCGCAAAGAGGCTCCCGCCGGCCGGCTCCCCTGCCTCAGCCCGACCCGCAGCTCGGTCGGTTCCTTAGGGGCTGGCTCAGCCCGCGCTGCCGCCGGAGGGAGGAGTCAGGCCCACGCCCGCTCCAGGCTGCGGCTGGTTTGGCCCCTTCTCTTTTGCTTTCAGTTTCCACGGCGCCACCCAGAGACGCCTCCGGAGAGCGCTGCGGGGGAGCCAGGCCCGGCCCACATCAGCCCGGCCTCGCAGAGCCCCTCCGTGCCAGGCCCGCCTCTGCACGCCACGCCGAGGGGTTGGTGGGTGGCTTGGCTCCCGCCTCCATGTGCCGCGCTCTGCTGCCCCACTGACACGTTCCCCAGCCCGTGCTCTCTGCCCAGGAGAGGGTCGCCGTGAGGGCTACCACGCACCACTGCTAGGCCTGGGCCCTCACCCATCTACCAGTGCCCACCTCTCACACTGTCTCGGGGCAAACCGGCCGAGGGAAACGCTCTCCCGTCTGCAAGAAACGGGGTCATTACCCTTGTCCACTGCTGCACTCCCCGCCTCAGGCTAAATCCTGTTCCTCCACCATGGCGAGTTCAGGCTCTTTTCCCCTTTAGGAAATCCATGGGCAGCCACCTACCCCTCTCACTGATCCCCCAATTTCACAGGCACATGTTTCAGTAGTTCAGTACATGCCCCCCTGGGCCCAATTCTGTAAATTCAATTACTGCCCTTTCTGGGGCCCAATTCTGTGAAAAGCTAAGTGCCCTCAACTTCCACCAACAACAGTGGGAGCTGAAGGCTCTCAGCACCTTGAAGGATCTGGCCCTGCTTTAATGTTCAAAGATGTCTCTGCTCAGGAAAATACTTGGTGACTAACTGAGTTGCGTAAAGTTAATGACCTGGTTACTCAGTCAAGCTGGATGAATTGCATTGTTTGGCTGTTGAATATACACCTGCTTTCCTGGGGGGAAAGGGGCTGTGCATTTTGGGGTTGAGCTGGATACTTCAGATGTATGTGAGGGTCTCTCATATTTCACTAGTCAAGCCGCATACTTCATCATCCTCAGGCTGCTTTCTGATAGACTAGCATACTTTGTTTTGTGAAAACTGCATAACCTGAGGTCAATTTGTACCATTAGTTCACTGCAGACCTGTTCTTAGTCCAGTTTTTCGAACCCACATCCTATCAAGATACAATTCTTTATAGAAAAGGAAGGTATCTTGTTACATGGGAATCCTTTCTACCTGGTTTTCCCACTCTCTTTTACTTAAATTGTTGTTCCATGTATTGTCTCATACACTGTAAGACCTTTGAAGCAAGGAAGGCCTTACTGTACTCAACTACAGAGTTGAATAATACAGTGAATAATCTGGGGATCAAATGGTGACATTTTTACTCAGTTTTTGCACATTTGTGTTACTCTGGTTTATTGCCCATTGAAATTCACTAGAACTAGAAGATTAGCAAATGATACAAGAGATCTCCCGTGTGACACAATCACTACTTCATTAAGTAAATGTGCAGCTTTTATTATTTGAGAGAGGTTGTCTCCTAACACAGGAGCTTAATCATTAATAATTCTGTACACTTCAATAATATCTTCATCCAAAGTTCTAGTTTTTTATCAACATTCATTAATGAAACATCACAAGACTTTTACAGCTTAAATATGCATTTTCCTTATTTTAATGGTAGTAAACTGATATATCAAATATATTAAACGCCTTGACAGAGGTCATGCAGTGATCCAGTGCCAGAGCTGTAAAGAGATCTCAGAATTTCTGACTTCCAGTGTAGGGCTCTAACCAGGAGATCATGTTCCACTCACATGGCGTTTTAAGTTTTATTCATTTTGGTCACTGATTCATTTCAGAGCTATTTCTTTTTGCTGTGGTTTTCAATTTCACAGAGTCCTGCTACAGAAGGAACTTTCTGCCTTGGTTTGAATTTGGAAACAAACAAACAAAAAAAGCCACTGCATCCATCCCCATCTAACCCCCTTTCTCAGTATCATTACTTGTAATGTATTGTTTGCTTTTACTCCTTTAATTTTTTTACTCCTTTAACAAATGAAAACACAACATTCCATTAGAAAGATAGCAAAGGAAACCTCCTTAGCAAGAAATCCCTTGTCTAGACTGGGACAAAAGGTGTGCTATTAGAGATCCAAATAACACATTTGACAAGTCTAATGTGGACAAGACAGAACTTTTATCAGGTACTGCACTAGGTGAGTTACAGTCTAGAGAGACAGAGATAGATGGGTACCCAGAAGTCAACTACTACAGGAGCCCAAGAAAGAAAACAACAGAATGCCCCTGATCATCACCTACAACCCCCCACTAAGACCTCTACAGTACATCATCAAGGATTTACAGCCTATTCTACAAGACAATCCCTCACTCTCTCAGGCCTTGGGAGGCAGACCTCTTCTCGCTTACAGACAGCCCCCCAACTATAAGCAGATACTCATCAGCAACTACAGACTTAATAACAGAAACATTAAAGCAGGCACATATCCCTGCAACAAATGCCATTGCCAATTTTGCCCACATATCTGCACAAAAGACACCATCATAGGACCTAACCAAGCCAGCTATTCCGTCAAGGGTTCATTCACCTGCTTATCCACCAATGTGATTTATGCCATCATGTGCCGGAAATGCCCCTCCGCCTTATCCACTGGACAAACAGGACAGTCTCAACACAAAAGAATAAATGGACACAAATCCGACATCAGAAATAACATCATTAAAAAGCAATAGGGGAACACTTCAATCTTCCTGATCACTCCATTAATCATCTATTAATAGCTGTACTTAGGCAAATGGATAACAAACCAAAGCTTCAAAGAGACACTGCAGAATTGGAATTCATATGCAGATTTGACACTATCAACTTAGGGTTAAATAGGGACTACATTTTATTTCTCCATTACAACAGGTAATTTTGCTTTCCTTTTTCCCCTCACTTCCATTGTTTGAATGTAACAACTGCATTGATTTGCTATTATATGACTTACACTTCCCTGCTTTTATTTTACTCGCATTCATCTGTACTGCTCCATCTTCAAGCATCTGACAAAGTGGAATTTTCTCCCACAAAAACTCATGTGAAAAATAAATGTGTTAGTCTTCAAAAGTGCCACTAGACTCTTTGTTTGTTTAGCCTAGAGAAAAGTCATCTCAGTTGATCTAACTAGCACATTTATGTGAACAATATGGTACATATACTTTAGAGTTCTCAAACATATTGGTTAGCCAATACTTAGTGACATCACAACTTCAAATTCTAGTCTACTTAGATTCTAATACAAATACATGATAATAAATAAATAAGGCCAAAAAGGATCTGAAAAGTCAGAATTCTAGTTCAGAAATAGTCAAAGGTTGCCCCCTGGTGGCTGACATTGATTAAGTTTCCAATTGGAAAGTAAAATCATATTTCTGACCCCCCCCCCAAAAAAAGAATTGTGGGTGTGTCTACACTCTGCCTATAGCAGCAAGCTTCCCAGCCCAGGTGGACAGATTTGGACTCACATGCTGCTGTGCTAGAAGTCGCTATCTAGACAGTGCTTTGAAGTTGCTGGCTGGGCTGCAAAGTCCCCCTCACTCCCTAGCTTCAGAGCCTGAGCTCCTACTCCAGCTGCATCATCTACTCAGCTATTTTTAGCATGGTAGCACAAGCCCCATGAGCCCAAATCTGTTAACCCGGGCTCTGAGGCTTGTTGCTGCAGGGTATTTAGACATACAGGGGTTTTAATCTGGAGTAATTCTGCTGAAGTCAGTGCAGGTGAATAGCTCATACATGAAAAGAGATCTGGGCTCTAAGGCCATGTCATACATAATGAAGAAAGTTGTCCATTATTGCAGAGCAGAATATGGAAGCAACAGGTTGCATTTATATTATAACTGGAGAAGGGTGTATTTACCACTGAATGTACAGTCAGATGAACCCTTTGGATGCTATCTGCCAAATCAGTTGAGGAAGAGCCTTTCAGCTATAGATGTCAGCCATTTACTCCAAAAGAGCAATAAAAGTGATCAGGAAAGTCACTTATCTAAACAGGCAATATGGCCTGTAATAACAGTTCTGCACTGATTAATTTACCTATATGGTACTGGTCTGGGTTGCTCATCAAGAGCCTGTGAGGTTAAGTCATAAATAGTATTCCAGCTGTTAGCTACAGTAAAGACTCAAAACCAGAATCTCTTGGACAGCCAAGCTGCATAAATCACTATTAAGTTCCCCAGTTCTCAGTGCAAGTTAGGGCAGCCTAAAAGTTGGTACAATTTTTCCTGTCTAGCATTGATTCCAAAAATGTGGGAAGTTTTTGAACTAAGAAAAGAGGAGAATCTGAATCTGTTGGAGCAAAGCTGTAAGATGCCTTGTTTCTGAGCCTGGGAGGTGAGGATAGGTAGGAAGGGGATTCTGAGGTTGTGGGAGTTGGACTGGAAGAAGACCAGGGGACTCGAGCGGGTTGTGAGGTGGGAAAGAACTGGGTTGGCAGGATTGTGTGGTTGCACGGGCGTGAGAATAGGTGTATCAGATGAACTGGTCAGAGAGGATGAATTGTATGTGAGAAAAGGTGGTGGATGGCAGGGAAACAGTATTTTGTACAGGTAGGATCCGAGACATAGCAAGGTAAGAACTAGATTGGAGTGGGAGAGAGAAGAGGCTGGTACTAAGCAAAAAAAGTAAAAAGGTTACAAAGGAGTAAATGTTTTCTTCCACCCTGCCCTTTATTATAAAGTGTCACAACTTTTTGTTCTCAGTAGAGTTTTTAAATCTCACTTCCCCATTGACTTCCCTCATTAACCACCAAACCAAACCTCTCTCCTTGTTGTCTCCCCAGAGGCAGCTTTGGGGGTAGGTGAAGTAGGCACACGCCTAGGGCCCCAAGCTGCAAGGGGCCCCATCACCTACCCCAAAAGTCACATCTGCCTTGGTCCACAGCAGGAGGAGAAGCTGGCCCAAGGGGCCAGGGCTGTGTAGGGGGAGTTGGGGCCGGAGTGGTGGGGGAGACAGGGTCACAGAGGGGGCCCTGAAAGCCTACATTGGGCCTTGTGGGCCTATAGGGGGACCCACAATGGGCCTTCGCCTAGGGCCCCCAATAGCCAAAGGCCACCTCTTTGCCTCCCAACAGGGTCCACTTTGTAAATCTGCCAGCCTGCAGGGCGGGGGAGGGTAGGAAGCAAAGCAAGAATGGGGTGAAGAGTACTCTGGTATCTGCCAGTCCACCTCTTATTTAGGGCAGCAGCCACTGTCAGAAGAATTGGTGAAGATTTTACCAGCATCTCTGGCTGCGGCATTCAGTCATTGGCTCATTAGTTTGATCACCTGCCCCTCTTTGTTTAGGGTTGATGCACTTGGTGGAACAACTCCTGGAAGGTTTACACCACTGTAGTCTGTGCTGTTCTGGTTCTATGGGTAAACAAAGGATTCCACTTCCAGGTCTTTCAATTCAGCACTAAATTCACTTTAAAATGTAAAAACAAAATAAGAGGAAGTCTTGTTTTCATCCAGTCAGCGTGATTAAAGGTCACACTTTATTCACAGTTCCCTGTGAATTCTGCTCTATAGGAATTTCTTTTCTTACCAGTGTGATGATTTGACTGCATGATTGTTCAGTATTTAAAAATAATCCCTCTAGCTGAAATCTGTGTCGGTCTACACCAGGGATGTCAAACTCAATCACATAAGGGGCCGAAATCTAAAACACAGGCTAAGTCGCGGGCCGAATCTTTTATTAAGATACTTAGTCTTAGTAGAAGTATAGATCCTTCCTCACCCTGAGACACCATATCACACGCCATCCTCGTGCATTAGTTCTGAAAATAACAACAAGCACAAAACAAACTGTAAGCAAAACAGTTAAATTACAAACTCAACAGTTTTTAATACATTTATCTATAATTCTATATTTGAAAGTTAGGTTTTAAAATTGCTCACCTATTTGTTTTCTGGCCAGATGTCTGAGACCGTTTTCCCCTGGTCAGTGAGTCAATGTCTGGTTTTATGTCTTGTGCTGTGGCAACCCGCAAAACAGCGTGGAGGTTGTCATCGGTGATGCGTGATCTGTGCTTGTTCTTGTTTAGATTCATTGTTGAAAACATCTGTTCGCACAGATAGGTGCTCCCAAACATGGACAGAACATGGGCAGCATGAAGTCGGAGCTGTGGCATCAAGTCAGGGGGCAGTAGACGGTAAAAGTCCTCTATCGCGACATCCTGGAACTTTGCTGTCAGGCCACTATCGGTTTGAAGCTCTATTAACTCCATCTGAAGGTGATGGGGCGCACTGTTGATGTCGGCTGTGAAAGGATTGGCAAAGATGTCAAAGCCAGAGTGCTGTGCTCTGAAGTCAGAGAAGCGCCGATTAAACTCATTAATTAACTGGCTCACTTTGGTAGCCAACCGAGCACAAAGAAAAGCACCGGAAAAGGAGGCTGAGATGCTCTGACAAACAGGAAAGTGGGCAAGATTGTCCTGTTCCAGTTGGGACTTCCATAAGAGAAGTTTACGCTGGAATGCTGTGATCATATCAGACATCTTCGTGATGACTTGTTTGTATCCCTGCAGCCTCTGATTCATTTGGGCGAGATGCTCGGTTAAATCACACATCATAGCAAAATCACAAAGCCAGGTTGGATCTGACAGTTCAGGCGAGGGCTTTCCTTTACTTTGCATGAAAAGAGCGATTTGTTCCCTGAACTCAAAAAATCGTTTGAGAGCTGTGCTCCTGCTCAGCCACCTTACTTCCGTGTGGTATGGCACGTCTCCATGCTCTGCACCCACCTCCTGTAAAAACAGCTGGAACTGGCAGTGATTCAGGCCACGCGCCCGTATAAATTTTACTGTTTTCATGACCGTGGTCATTATATCATCCATTTCCAGAACCTTACCACACATAGCTTCTTGATGGATAATGCAATGATAGGCAATCAGATGTGTGTGGCAGTCACTTTTTAGCATTTTCTCCTTCATTAGTCCAACCAAGCCTTTTTTTTTCTCCACACATTGCAGGTGCGCCATCGGTAGTTAGCCCCACCAACTTTTCCCAGGGTAATTTAATATTATTTACGGACTTCTCCACTGCCTCAAAAATGTCCTTCCTCGTTGTCATCCCATGCATGGCAGCTACATCCAAGGGTTCCTCAGTGACAGAGAGGTCCATCTTCACAGCTCGTATAAAGATGGACAACTGCACTGTATCAGTATTGTCTGTGCTTTCATCGACAGCTAATGAAAAAGCCAGATAACTGCGTGCCTCTTTGGCCAGCTATGTTGTTAGATTTCCTGCAAGATCCCGAACTCTGTCTGCAATGGTATTTCTTGACAAACTGACGTTTTGAAAAGTCTGTATCTGGTCGGGGCATACCTGCTCACACACTTTTAGCATGCATTGCTTCAAAAAGGCACCCTCTGAAAAACACCTGGAAGCTCGGGCGATTTCTTCAGCCACAATAAAGCTAGCTTTCACTGCTGCATCATTTTTGGCTGTAGCTTTAGTAAACATTTTCTGCTGCGATTGCAGTCTGCCTTTTAATTCTTGGACAATTTTATGTCTTTCTTGACGGGTATATTTAGCATACTTAGCTCCATGTTTGGTGTCAAAATGCCGACGTATATTGTACTCCTTCATCACTGACACTGCCTCATAACACAAAATACACACCGGTTTGTCTTCGCGAAGCATGAACATATATTCGCTTTCCCATCTTTCATTAAATTGTCTCCCTTCTGCATCAACTTTTCTCTTGTTGGACATTTTGGGAGTGATTGCTTTCTTGTTCTTAGCAGCTTTTTCTGAGGTAGGTGTACCTGTCATATCCTGGCCTGTCTTGGCCTGTCTATGTGAAGGGAATGGAGCCACTGACTGTGCTGAGGTGGAGGCCTGTGTCTCTGAGTCTGGAGACATTGCTACTGTAGGATCCCACTGAGACTCCATACCTGTGTAGTTGCTACTGGCAGCAGGTGCAGGATCGGGACTCTGGCACAGTCGTGCCTAGTGCTGGGTCTCGGCCGGGAAGGGGTGTGCAGAAGCAAGGATGTGAAGAAGCAACTTAGCTCACTGTTTGGGACTGGGTCCTTCTGCCTATGGCGCGGTCAGGCACTTGTGTGGAGCGCCCTGCTCCAACCTAGCTTTCTGGTACTGGGTCCTTCTGCCTGCAAATGGGTACTGAGGCAGCATGGTCAGGCGCTTGGATGCGGCACAGTCACCGCGGGCCACATAAAACGGCCAGGTGGGCCGGATTCAGCCCGCGGGCCTTGTGTTTGACATGTGTGGTCTACACTTTCAGTAACCACATTTATTATTTTTCTTAAATAACTGTCCCCAAAACAATTATTAGGCCATATTCTGCTCATTTGCACTGGTGTGAATCAGTTATTGCTACATTAAATTTTGTGGGTTTATTCCTGATTTTACACCAGTGTAATCAAGAACAAGCATAATATTGTCATGCCTGTCTACGTGTGTAGTGCCACACTGTTTCTAGTGGTCCGTGGGGAGATTTAATCCCACTCCTTAACCCATAAACAGATTGAATTATGTGGGTAGCAAGATGAGAGTGTCTCCCATTTAAAAAATATTATTTAAAAAAGTGCTAGGGTTCTGTATGAGCTACATTTGGCTCTAGGATATATAACAATTTTAACACATGGGAAATTAAGAAATGGGGCGAGGGACGAGAGGGGCCTTCAGCTCAATGAGAAAGCCCAAGATCATAATTAGCCTGGAACACCAAAATCAGTCAGGAAGTTAAAACAACATTTTCTGAGCTACGTCACAAAGCCCATTAATACTTAACATTTTCACAGTATTGACATCAACGGAACGATGATGATTTACACCAACTGAGCTCTACTCTGGTAAATGAATAGAATCGGTATGAACCAATCCTTACCATTAGGCAAATTGCTGTGGAAAATGCAGTCAGGAAAGCATGTCTAAAGCCTCAAGTATAGCGTATCTCAAAAAAAAATTGTGGGGGCTATTGGGGGACCTCCCTCTTTCAATGGCAAGACAAGAGGTTGGGGTAACTTAGAAGCTCTTTCTGAAACAATTGGATAGTTTTCTAAATTTTTTAAAAAAAAGACTGATATAAAATGGCAACCTAATGGTCTTCGTATCAATCAGTATTCGAGCAGTTCATCTGAATATGCCTTTCCCCCAAAGGCCCAGCTCTTTTTGTGAAGGAATAATTAGGCACACTGGGGAGCATAATGATGTCAAAGACAGAAGAGTATGTCTTCAGGTGAAGAATAATGAACAGGAGTAAATTAATTCTTAAATAAAGATCCTGATTTCATGGAAATGTCCCTATTTCTAAATGTTTTAGGAGATTTTCTAGGAAACAGCAGGTATTTAATCCTAGATGGGTAGCCGTGTTAGTCTGCTACAGCAAAAACAAGAGTCCTGTGGTACCTGAAAGACTAAAAAATTTCTTTGGGTATAAGCTTTCATGGGCTCCAATCCAAGCCTCTGACAAAGTGGAAAATATAAAACCTAGTATAAAGTCGACTTTACTGGCTAAATTGACTTTATTAAATCGACTTAGCCAGTGTAGATGCAGATTAGCCCTAAGTCGACTTCGACTTAAAGGGCTCCAGGGCTCCCCCGCTGCCCTCCCTGCCAGGGTGGCTGGCACAAGCAGAGACTGGCGTGCCCCCCCACAGGGCAGGACAGAGCCCTGCCCACCCTGCTCCTATGCCCTGCCAGTGTCCCTGTCCTGCTCAGCCCCCATTGTACCCAAGTACAATGTGGCAAATGCTGAGCCCCCGGCACACGGCAAGGGGGGCCTCCCATGCCACCGTGTACCAGTCCCAGGTCCATACTAGCCCCTAAAAGTCAACTTAGGCGTCCAATGTGGACGTTCTAAGTCGATTTGGCAGGGTCCCTTTAAGTCGACTGAATTTTTGAGTGTAGACATGCTAAGTTGACTTAACAAAGTGTAGACATAGCCATTTTTCAGCTATTTAATGCTCACATTCTTGGAAGTTTGTGTCCACTTGCACGTCCTAAAATCAGCATACTGATCTGCATATGCGTAGCTACCTACTTGTACATGCACTTGTCTAATTTGTGCAAACAAATGCATCACATGCTGTTGGTTAGAGCAGGAATTGTCAGGAAAACTAGATTCTATTCCCAGGTCTTTCACTGACTCGCTGTGTGACCATTGCAAGTCACTTAGCCCCAATTCTCAATGATATTTAGGTGCTTAATTCCCCTTAATTTCAATGGAAATTAGGCACCTAAATATCTTTGAGGTTATGGGCTTTAAAATCTCTCCATTCCATTTCTCAGTCTTTAAAATAGAGATAATAATTAGAGATTTTAAACTAGTATGCATAGTTTGCAAAAAAGATATCTCCATTTTCTTGGGAGAGTGGGGATAAAAATTTGAATGTTTTTGACCAGCTCAAATACTAATATTTCCTTGCCTCTGAAAACACTTAAGACTGTTTTACTTCACACGAAGTCACAGGAACAAATTCAGTTCAAATGTCAGTGAAATTCCTACTATATTCAATGGGATTGTACCAGGCCTGAATAATCTTTTTAAGGAAATAGAAGAGTTTTGCATAGAACATTTCTTTGGGTTCATCTCCAAGGGAATCATGAATAGTTTCCAGGGATACTGGGTGGATGGAAAATCTACCAAAACACTGAAGTTTGCAAAGGATATAGCACAATTAGAAAGTGATTGAAAAGGGATCCTGTACACAGCCAAATTCACTATTGACATAAGCTTGTCCCAATACACTGAGATAAAGAGGATTGTACCTGCCTATGTTTGTGATGAAACTGAGCCGACATCTCTTTTCAATAAGAGATTTAAAGCTATTACACACTCTGGAAAATTAGATGGACACTTCATGACGGACAGTGGTATGGACTGAGTACTGTTTTACTGCCACAGAATTTTTTTCCCTTTGTTACTAGATAATTTTATATGTGTTCTAAGGATCATAAAAATAACTCAAGCTTAATTTTAGCTAGCTTTACAGAGCATTCTTTTTAGTTTTGGCAATCTTTTTTGCCACTTCATAGCTTGGAATCTCATTTCAGCACCTGGGATAGCTCATGACTGTCCATATCAAAAGGGAGGTTAAATGGGTGTAAAATATAAATGCTGTACTGCAAACCAAAATCAAAGCTCCCCTCCCCCTAAAAAAGCACGCATTTAGCTAACCCCATTGTCTTTGTTATCTTCTCTAGGTATGTACTTGCAATGTTGATTGGGGAAATGGCTCTGACTTTCTCCCTCCTCCCTAAGCCATGTAAAGAACCTGGAAACATGCTTCCCATCTGTGCACATACATGGTGCTGCAGGAAACATGATACCACAATAAATCAGAGCATTCATGAGGGAACCTTGCATGGCACATTTTGCATCAAACTACACACTTACATTGCAAAAGTGAACAGAAAAATTACATAGATCATAACCTAGGGGTGCACAGATGTGCATCCTGTGACACCATGACCTCCGTGACTTAGTCTGATCCCTGGCCTGGAAAGAGTCATGACCAGAACACTGCATTATGCTGACCTCTGCTGTTAAAACAACCCTTTGGGAGCTGTTGCAGCTGGCACACCTTAAAGCAGCAGTTCTCTACTGCTGTATCGTGACACATTACTGTGTTACAACACAGCAGTAAATGAGTGGCAGAGAGCTGGCAGCCACTTGCTGGAGATGTAGTATGACAGAAGCTTCCTGATAGGCGTTGGATTCAGTGGTGAGTATGCCGGATTTGGAGGAAGGGGGATGGCCTTTGGTATTGGGGGTGCTGGATTTGGTGGGGGCTGGTGTATTCTGTAAGGTTGCACACACTGCCAAGCATGTTGCAACCCACGAAAGGTTGAGAATTGCTTCCTTAAAGAACCCCTGAAGCTGCTAAATTGTTCCACAGGACCACATAAGTGTCCAACAGATAAAAGATCAGGGAGATACAGATGGATTACAATAATTTTTGCTACTTTGTGCCCTCTCCAAGCCATGGAAGGTACCAAATAGCCAATCCTGAGGATGTGGCCCATTGATTTCAGTGGTACTACTTACATGAGTAAAGCCTGTAGGATTTGTCCTTATAATTAGGAATCACTAAGAAAGTCTTTCAAAATTGCCATGGAAATTTACAAACTCAACACAAAAATCTACTCCTCTGCCCTTTGCCACGAAGAAGGAGATAATGAAAAAAAATCAAAGGACATTTTACTCACCCATCAAAAAAGTCCTTTGCTTTGGGTAAGTAAAATTTTGCAAGGCTGCACTATGGCTGCGTCTACACTGGTAAATTAAGTCGACTTAAGCTTGCTTAAATCGACTTAATTTACCCTGCGTCTACACTATACTTTGCTTATACTTTCCAGCTACAATGGGCCCAGGGACTAAACTGATGAGCCATTAAGGACACAGTGGGCCCATATCACCTGGCACATTCCTTAACATTAAGGAGACAATGGTTTGACACAGACGCCTCTCTCAGACATTTCCATAAAATCACACAAGTTAAAGTATAGATAGAACACCAAATTCCTAACTAAACTAACTTCTAATCCAAATACAATTCCTAGACATAAACTATATAATCATTCCCAGCAAATTACTACCTTTCTATTGATACCAAACATGACATAGCTCCTATGGATTATAGAGCATTTAGGATATATGAATAGAAAATAATATCATAAATGCTTCCCTAAATCCAGACAGCATCACACCCTGCACACATGCCCTGCCAGGGTCCCTGTCCCCCTTTGCCCCATTGCACAAAAGGGGTGCTCCCCCGCCACCGTGGCCCTGCCCAAGGTCCCCCTAGTCCCTAGAAGTCGACCTAGAGCATCCAGTGGGGATGCTCTAGGTTGACTTTGTAAGTTCCCTTTTAAGTCGACATTAATTTTAAGTGTAGACACACGAAGTCAACTTAGTTAAAGTCGACTTAAAAGTGCAAGTGTAGACATAGCCTATGAGAGGAAGTGAAGAAGAATACCTGATCCTGTTAGAAACTGCAGAGGAAGATTAGGTAGGTAGAAAGTAATAATTTCCTAGGCAATACTGTTGTCAGTCAGAATGAAATACAATGTATTTGGCCTGATTTCCCCTTCCTTGTCCTTTCAGTTGAGTGATTTTAATTACTGCTACCTACAATCTGACACTTTTATCTCAAGTATCAACTAAAAAGGATTCATTTTATTCAAATATTACAAAAACACACACAAATGGATTTGGGATACATCTTCATATGAAGATAACACATTTCACAAATGGGAGTTTTGTGGCCAACATGGCATTAGTACGCTGAAATGTCGTTTCTGTGTTTTGTTCCTTTCTCATTTTGGTAACTGCAGATCCTTCACAGACAATCTTTGGTCATTTTGGAGTTAGTCTTATTTCCACTGATATTCTTCTCTGTTGATATCCAGGTACAGGCATTTCTCAAGCTTATACATTGGCTGAACATACCAACAGAAATGAAATATTTATGATTAGTATCAGGTATATTGATGCAAATGATCACTGAGTTACAGCATAAACAGAGAACCAACAATAGATATAGTCAACACATTTCAACGTGTTGCATAACACCGAGGAGCAAGTTTACTCTCTAGCTCCTATGCAAGGATCTAGATGGAAAAGGAAAAATCAAAGAAGGCAAATGTTAAATACCTTCCAAAAATGGTGGTGATGTTGATAAATTCAGTGGATCTTTGATCCTAAGTACATAAAAGAAAATTAGTGTGAACAAAACCAATTCCATCTGAATGACTGTGGATAATTGTTAATCACTAGTTACTTTCAGACTATGCAGAACCGATTTCCATCTAGTTGGACACAATGGACATTTAAGATTTTAATGATGAGTGATCTGAAAGTTCAAATTCACAAAATACCATATTATCTCTTTTGGGAAATCATCCCTTTGTATGAATCAGGGAGTGACAAGCCCAAAAGAGAGCAAACTTTAGAAACAGAAGGAAAAAAGTGAGTTAGAGGTATCAGTGACCTAGTTAGAAGTGAATCCTATGAATCAGGGCTTTTTTTATACTGGAACGCACCAGTATTGCATATGGGCACCTATTTTTCTCTGGCCAGCCACGGTGCCCAGCTGGGGGCCGGGTCAGCAGGGCAGAGGAAGGAGCGGGTTTCCTTTCCCCTGCTGACCCTCGCCCCCAGCTGGGCAAGGCAGCCAGCAGGGGCCAGAAGTGGCAGCCAGGAGCCAGAATCTGGCCCGCCAGGGGCTGGAATCCAGCCCACAGACGCCTGGGAGCTGTGGAGGAGCAGGGAAGGGGCCAGGGGTACAAAGAGGAGCAGGGAACCAGCAGGCGTGGGGGTGGGGGTGGGGGGGGGAAGAGGAGCAGGAAAGGGGTGGAGGGGCTGGGAGGCAAGAGGAACAGGGAACCAGCAGGGGGCAGGTAAGGGGTGGGGGGGGGCAAGAGGAGCAGGGAACTGGTGGAGGGTGGGGAAGGGGCTGGGGGGCTGAGAGGAGCAGGGAAGGGATCCGGGGAGCAGCAGGGGGGAAAGGCTGGGCCTGGAAAGGCTGCTTGGGGCCAGCAGTGGTGGAGGGTCCTGACACTTCCCATCCCTCCTCCCCCCCCACCCCGCACTGCTCCTGCCAGTGTACCGGCACCTGTTTGTTTTGTTTTTTTAAGAAAAAAAGCACTGCTAGGAATCATATCTCAGAGGGAAAGATCCAGTATCAAAATTCCTATAATGAAGGACTAGGGACAAGAAAAGGTCAGCCTTGTGGGAAAAGAATTAGAGATTGCACACTTCAGTTTAATAGATACATTAATTCCAGCATAGACCACAATTCACCTCCAGGTGGCTCTATGTGAATGTGGTTGAATATTTTGGTTTGGTTACTAAGAGATCTAATAAGGTAAGGAAGGCTATAGCCATGCTGGAAAACTTGCATCTGGATCCAAATTTCATACACCTCAATATTCTGGAGTGCTTGATTCGGGGGGGGTTGTTTTAATATCTACTATAAGGGGTCATGTGCCAAGTTCAGAGGCAGACCCAGTTTTTGAATTTTGAAACCCCACAGCTCACAAAATGCAGAGTGTTTGTGTCTGGGGCTTTTGTTCAGGCCCATTTTAAGGTATAGCATCTTTTAAAGATTTTTGAGCAAGTCAAAGCAATCCAATCAATTTCAAAAGAGCATTAAAGTGATCTCTAACTTCCTCCTTTTCAGGTTTGTATATTTCAGAGGCTGCCAAATTTCCAGTAAAGAAACACAGCATGCCCTTTGCCCTCCCCATGTCCAGTGAATCCAGAGTAATGTGGGTTCTTACCAGAGACGGCCTTAGCCTATCTAGGGCCCTAGGCAAAGGCTCCTTAAGGGGCACCCTAGAGGGCTCTGTGGCACTGGTCCCGCCCCTCCCCCCCCGTGGCCTCGGCATCCCACTGGGGACCCCGAAACCCTACCTGAAGCCCCGCTCCCTGTCTCCGCAGCTCCAGTGCCCCTCCTGGGTCCCCCATGGCCCCAGATCCCTGGGGTCGGCCCCCTCCGCCCCACTGGTGCCCCAACACACCCCTGCAGCCACAGTGCCCTGACCTGTGGCCCCAATGCTCCCCTCGGGGCCCATGCAGCGCCAGATCCCTACAGCCCTGGCAGGCTGGCCGGAGCCCCACACAGCCCCAGTTCCCTGTAGCTGGCCTCCTCCAGCCCTGGCTTTTCATGGCCAGCCCACTCCTCAGCTCCAGTTCCCTGTCAGAGGGAAACTGGACCTGCTGGCTCTTGGGGGCCCCAACCCTCCAGCTGCCAAAGACAACGGGCAGGGCAGAAGCGTAGCGCTGGGCCTTTGGGATGGCCCCCCCCACCCAGGGGTGGAGCAGCTGGCCCAGGGGTGGGGCTGAAGCGCGCAGCCTGCCCTCTGGGCCAACTAGTCCAGCCCGCCCTGCCCTCCTCTCCCCCCACTGCCAGGGCCCCCACAGGCTTGCCCACTCACAGCAATGCCCCGGCCCTGGCCCCCTGCCATGCATTCTGCAGAGCGGGAGGCAGACACAGCTTTTGAGGAAGGCGAAGGGGCCCCTTCCTGCTCGGGGCCCCTGGGCAGTCACCTGCTTCGCCTACCCCAAAAGCCGCCTCTGGTTCTCACTATAATGTTTCCTTGGTAAGGTAAATCCTTGGATTCACTGGCCACTTCCAGACAGAAGCAGAGGATCAGTGAAAGAATACAAAAGGGAGAGCAAGGCCGGATTAAGGGACCTCAAGGCGGTGGGCTGCCCCACTATTGTGCCCCTCCCCCCAGCCTGTAGCCCCAGTCCCCGACCTCGTGGGGCCGGCTCTCCATCATGGCTGCCTGCAGGCAGGCTGGTGCTGGGGGCGGAGGCCACGCTCCGCGGCACTCCCGGTCCAGCCCCGTTCTAGCTGCTGTGTCCCTGGAGCAGGGCCGGGGGCGGTTGGTGCATGGTTCAGCCTGTGGTGTGGCCCGAAGGCTGCCGTGCCACATTCCAGTTGGCCTCCACTCCTGGAGCAGAGCAAATATGTGCTGGCCTGGTGCTATGGGGGTTGAGTGAGGTGATGGGGGAGAGGGCTGGATCTCAGAGGGGCCACAGGGGCTGAAGTCTGCAGCCCCTTCAGGCTGGAGCCCAGGGCTGCAGTCCCTATAGCCCTTGTATTAATCTGGCCCTGAGGGAGAGGGCTTTGTTTATATAAGCTGGTCTTGACTCATCTGTGGACCTTAGAGATTTTGCTGCCCTGCTTTTCAACCGCAGATAAACATGAAAAACAGGTCTGAGCGTATCACGGTGGAGAACAATCAGTCATGTGTATCCCTGAAGAGTGTTTGCTCTTTAATGCAAATCAGAGATGTTAAGAACCAGGAACCTGTGTGTGCGTGAACTGCACCTTTTCTAAAAATTATTGTATCTGAACACAGCTGCTTCCACAGCTCACCTTTCAGAGGTGAAACATTACTGGCAGCCAGTTTTTGGCAATGGTGACAGATAATCCTGTTAGTTAGCTCCACACTGCAGCCCAAGATCAGAGGTCCTAGATGAGTGAGACATCTAAGAGATTGCAATGAACCATCAGATATCAAAACATTTACATTATAGGATCCTCGGTGGACTGGGTGGCCTACTGGTTAGTTCCCACCTAGTCATCGGGGTGGTGGTAGGGGAGCTCAGACCCACTCATTTCACCCAGGATCCTGGAAGGATAAGCGGTGTTTGTCTTCCAGGGGACACTGTCTGAGCTACCCTCCCTGCATCACTTCCTACTGCTTCTTCTGGTCCCAGTTAATGAACAACAAGGGAAATGAAAAAGGAACCAAACTGTCATCTTCATCTAGGCTCAGCGTATAAACAGGGACAAATAAACAGGGACAAGTTTTTAAAGTGCTTATACACAAATGCTAGAAGTCTACATAATAAAATGGGTGAACTAGAGTGCCTAGTGGTAAAGGAGAATATTGATATAATAGGCATCACAGAAACCTGGTGGACAGAGAGCAATCAGTGGGACACAATCATTCCGGGGTACAAAATATATCGGAAGGACAGAACAGGTCGTACGGGAGGAGGAGTGGCACTATACGTGAAAGAAAATGTAGATTCAAATGAAGTAAAAATCATAAGCGAATCCACTTGTTCCATAGAATCGCTATGGATAGAAATCTCATGCTTCCATGACAATATAACATTAGGGATCTACTATCGGCCACCTGACCAGGATAGTAAGAGCGATGATGAAATGCTAAGGGAAATTAGGGAGGTTATCAAATTAAAAAACCCAATAATGGTGGGGGATTTCAACTATCCCCATATTGACTGGGAACATTTCACTTCAGGACATATTGCAGAGAGAAAATTTCTCGATACTTTGAATGACTGCTTCATGGAGCAGCTGGTATGGGAACCCACAAGGGGAGAGGCAACTCTAGATTTAATCCTGAGTGGAGCGCAGGAGCTGGTCCGAGAGGTAACTGTAGCAGGACCGCTTGGAACTAGTGACCATAATACAATAGCATTCACCATCCCTGTGGGGGAAAGAACACCTCAACAGCCCAACACTGTGGCATTTAATTTCAAAAGGGGGAACTATACAAAAATGAGGGGGATAGTTAAACAAAAGCTAAAAGGTAGAGTGACTAAAGTGAAATCTCTGAAAACTGCATGGGCGCTTTTTAAAGACACCATAATAGAGGCCCAACTTCACTGTATACCCCAAATTAAGAAACACTGTAAAAAAACCAAAAAAGAGCCACCATGGCTCACCAACCATGTAAAAGAAGCACTGAGAGGTAAAAAGACTTCCTTTAAAAAGTGGAAGTCAAATCCTAGTGAGGCAAACAGAAAGGTGCACAAACAGTGCCAGCTTAAGTGCAAGAGTGTAATAAGAAGAGCCAAAGAGGAGTTTGAAGAACGGCTAGCCAAAAACTCCAAAGGTGGTAATAAATTGTTTTTTAAGTATATCAGAAGCAGGAAGCCTGCCAAACAACCAATCGGGCCCCTTGATGATGATAATACAAAAGGAGCGCTTAAAGATGATAGAGTCATTGCAGAGAAACTAAATGGATTCTTTGCTTCGGTTTTTACGGCTGAAGATGTTAGTGAGATTCCCAAACCTGAGCCGGCTTTTGTAGGTGACAGATCTGAGGAACTGTCACAGATTGAAGTGTCACTAGAGGAAGTTTTGGAATTAATTGATAAACTCAACATTAACAAGTCACCGGGACCAGATGGCATTCACCCAAGAGTTCTGAAAGAACTCAAATGTGAAGTCGCGGAACTGTTAACTAAGATTTGTAACCTGTCCCTTAAAATGGCTTCGGTACCCAAAGACTGGAAGTCGGCTAATGTAACGCCAATATTTAAAAAGGGCCCTAGAGGGGATCCCAGCAATTACAGACCGGTAAGTCTAACGTCGGTACCAGGCAAATTAGTTGAAACAATAGTTAAGAATAAAATTGTCAGTCACATAGAAAAACATAAACTGTTGAGCAATAGCCAACATGGTTTCTGTAAGGGGAAATCGTGTCTTACTAATCTATTAGAGTTCTTTGAAGGGGTTAACAAACATGTGGACAGGGGGGATCCAGTGGACATAGTGTACTTAGATTTCCAGAAAGCATTTGACAAGGTCCCTCACCAAAGGCTGTTATGTAAGTTAAGTTGTCATGGGATAAAAGGGAAGGTCCTTTCATGGATTGAGAACTGGTTAAAAGACAGGGAACAAAGGGTAGGAGTAAATGGTAAATTCTCAGATTGGAAAAGGGTAGCTAGTGGTGTTCCCCAAGGGTCGGTCCTAGGACCAGTCCTATTCAATTTATTCATAAATGATCTGGAGAAAGGGGTAAATAGTGAGGTAGCTAAGTTTGCAGACGATACTAAACTACTCAAGATAGTCAAGACCAAAGCAGATTGTGAAGAACTTCAAAAAGATCTCACAAAACTAAGTGATTGGGCATCCAAATGGCAAATGAAATTTAATGTGGATAAGTGTAAAGTAATGCACATTGGAAAAAATAACCCCAACTATACCTATAATATGATGGGGGCTAATTTGGCTACAACGAGTCAAGAAAAAGATCTTGGAGTCATTGTGGATAGTTCTCTGAAGATGTCCGTACAGTGTGCGGAGGCGGTCAAAAAAGCAAACAGGATGTTAGGGATCATTAAAAAGGGGATAGAAAATAAGACTGCAAATGTATTATTGCCCTTATATAAATCCATGGTACGCCCACATCTCGAATACTGTGTACAGATGTGGTCTCCTCATCTCAAAAAAGATATTCTAGCACTAGAAAAGGTTCAGAAAAGGGCAACTAAAATGATTAGGGGTTTGGAGAGTGCCTCGTATGAGGAACGATTGAAAAGGCTGGGCCTCTTCAGCTTGGAAAAGAGGAGACTGAGGGGGGACATGATAGAAGTATATAAAATTATGACTGATGTGGAAAAAGTGGACAAGGAAAAGTTGTTTAAATACTCCCATAATACAAGAACCAGGGGTCACCAAATGAAACTGATAGGTAGCAGGTTCAAAACAAATAAAAGGAAGTTCTTCTTCACACAACGCACAGTCAACTTGTGGAACTCCTTACCTGAGGAGGTTGTGAAGGCTGGGACTATAACAATATTTAAAAGGGAACTGGATAAGTTCATGGTGGCTAAGTCCATAAATGGCTATTAGCCAGAAAGGGGTTAAGAATGGTGTCCCTAGCCTCTGTTTATCAGAGGATGGAGACGGATGGCAGGAGAGTGATCACTTGATCATTGCCTGTTAGGTTCACTCCCTCTGGGGCACCTGGGCACTGGCCACTGTCGGTAGACAGATACTGGGCTAGATGGACCTCTGGTCTGACCCAGTACGGCCTTTCTTATGTTCTTATATAGTCCTGCTCCTTCAGCAAGGCTTCTCTGGTCCCGTTTGGCAGGAGCTTGCAGAGTAGGTCTGCACTCCTCTCTAGCCTTCCCCTTCTGAGCTAGGGGCTCCCTTTTAAACCTGTCCCCAGTTGGAACATGCTCTGCGGGGCTGGAGAGGTGGGACTATGTGAGTCTAGTATAGTCCTTTATCCCCTTTCAGCCCGTTGAGGGGTTTGTATATGTCATCACAATCTGCCTCAGCTCAAGTAGGAGCAGGGATTCCTGGCTGATCAGACAGAGCATTCATTTCTAACTCCTGCTGTTTTTTAGATCTCTGACTTTCAATAATCAGTAACACCCAGATGTATAAGGAGGCTTTTAAAAGAGGTTTTATAACCCCATATTTATATATTTTTTTCTTCCTCTGCGGCCTCCTCAGATCAGCTCATGAATGAATAGCTGGCTGAAGCTGAACTTGTGCAATGCAGAGGTGATGCTGGTAGGCAAAGGAAAGTATTATGAGGAATTTGCAGTTATGGTGAAGTCTCTTTCGATTGCAGGTTCTCGTTCACAAGTGCTCAGTTCAGTCCTGTCTAATAGTCTAAGAGTACTCGGATTCCTCACTGATGCCAAGCTCTCATATTGCAATGGCCATGAGTAACACTTTCTACCATCTCTACTTGCATCCTGGTGGACAAACACCAGGCCTCAGTTATTCATACCTTCTTCACCTCTCAGCTGGACTACAGCAATGCAATATAGCTAAGTATGGAATCTTCAGTACTTAGAAAACTTCAGTGGGTAGAAAACACTGGAGCATATCTTCATAAACTTCCACAAGCACATCAGACCTGTTCTCTGCTTTCTGCTTTGGGTTCCCATAGAATTTTGAATTAACTTCAAGTCCAGTTCTTATCTTCAAAATGCCCCATGGCCAAGGATCAAGCTACTTAAAGAACCTTCTAAAGCTCCAGGACAAAGCGTCAACAGCTGCGTTTCTATGGCACAAAGGAGCACCCAGCAATAAGAAGAAAGCTCATCTGTCCAGGAGAAAGCCTTTGCCAGGGTGGTCTGAAACCATGGAATAAATTCACCCAGAAACTATACACCATTACAAACCACCACTTTCTTCTCCAGGTTCAAGTCAGTTCTTTGGCCTTGCCTGCTCTATGATAAACATACAGCAATAGGTGTACTTATTTAACACATAAAAACCTTTAAAAAACAATCAAACAAGAAGCTCCCTGTAAACGTTTCTCCCTCCAAAGAGAGGATGAAAGAACAAACAAATGTGACAGCTGTGTTGTCACATTGCTTAATGCACTACTAGCAGGCACTCGGATATTGCAGGAAGAATGCGGCAATAAAACCTATGTAGAATAGAATAGAATAGAATAGAATAGAATAGAATAGAATAGAAGGAGGGACATGATAAATAATACACATTACAAAACTTAATGGCTACATCTTCAGCTATGCTAAATACCACCAGCTGAGGATGCAGTAGTGCTAAGTTTCTAAAATATTAAATTTCCAGAGGGGTAGCCATGTTACTCTGTGTACAGCAAAAACAACGAGAGTCCTGTGGCACCTTATAGACTAACAGATTTTCTTCAGCATAAGCTTTCGTGGGGTATAACCCACTTCGTCAGATGCAAAAGAGTTGGGTTATAGCCAACGAAGTGGGTTATAGCCCACGAAAGCTTATGCTGAAGAAAATCTGTTAGTCTGTAAGGCTATGTCTACTCTTAGAAATTTAGGTCGACTTTACTAAATTGACTTTAAGCTGACTTTGTTAAGTTGATTTAGCATGTCCCCACTCAAAATTTAAGTCGACTTAGAGGGGACCCTGCCAAATTGACCTACAGCGTCCACACTGGACGCCTCGGTCGACTTGTGGGGGCTAGGTGGATCTGGGACAGGTCCACGGTGGTGGTGGGGGGGCACCCCTTGCCAAGTGCCAGGGGGCTCAGACTTTGCCCCATTGTACCTTGGTACAATGGGGGCTGAGCCTGACAGGGACCCTGGCAGGGCATAGGGGCAGAGTGGGCAGGGCTCTGCCCTGCCCCGTGGGGGGGCACACCAGACTGTGGCTGTGCCAGCCACCCTGGCAGGGAGGGCAGTGGGGAAGCCCTAGAGCCCCCTAAGTCGACTTAAAGTCAACTTAGGGCTACTCCACATCCACACTGGCTAAGTCGACTTTCTAAAGTTGACTTAGCCAGCAAAGTCAACTTAAAATGAGGTTTTATAAAGTCGACTTAATTTTTCCTTACATCGACTTAAGCAGCTGCTTAAGTCGACTTAAGGAAAGTGTAGTGTGGACGCAGATTAAATTAAGTCGATTTAAGCTTGCTTAAGTTGACTTAATTTGTAAATGTAGACGCATCCTAAGGTGCCACAGGATGCTCATTGTCTTTAAAATATTAAAAATACCTGTTCCGTATGACCACATGTATAATGGAGTGTAATATCAAGCTTTTATTTGTATTAGTATGGGATGACCTGAATGAATCATTTACCAGCACAAAACAGCCCTAGTATAAAGAAGTGAAGAGTGACGAGTTCTGTATAAGCTCAAAAGCATATCTCTCTCAATAATAAAAGATACTGTGTCACCTACCTTGTCTCTCTAATGCAAAGGAGGACTTAACCCATACATAATATATAAAAATTTCACGGTAGAGTAATTTTGGTTTGTACACTATAACATACCTGACTTAAATTCACAAAAGCAAGTAATGACAAGTTAAGCCACCTAACAGTTCATATGCTCTGCTCTTTCACCCACAAGCCACGCAGCACTGCAGCTGACTCCTCTGCACCCTGCTTTATTTAGGAGCAGCTTCTTCTACACAGCACCAGTAAGTACTGTGTGTGTGGGGAGGGAGGAACCTGAAGGAGGAGGAGGAGGTGGGTGGGGGGCTTTTGGGAGCAGAGGATCAATCCCCAGGTCAGTCCAGTGGGTCTGGGGAGCAGGCTGGGGATCATCCCCTGCCCCATGGGTTGGTGACCAGCCAGAGCAGCAGCAAATTGTAGGTTTGGGATTGTCCCCCCTCCTTCTCCAGGGTGGCAGGTGGGGACTAGTCACCTTCCCCCCACCTGGTCATTTGAAGGGTGGGTGGCCTGGGGATCACCCCGCAGCCAGGAGTGCCAATGATGACCCTATTTATGAATTCTGCAGACCATATGTGCCTAAAATTTATTCTGTGCTTTGAAATGTGGTTTTCTTGTTTGTTGTTAATTAAGCAGGGGGTGGAGGGTGACTGGAGGAAACGGAGTTGTTTTTAAACTACTTTCTTGTGTTTGAGTTCCCCCCTGCCCATCCCAGGGTGTGAGTACGTAACAATTTAGGGTTGTCCTCTCTCCCACAGGTACTGGAAGGTGACTTTGGCCCCTGGTACAGGACCTGTCCCCCCACCTCTGCCCCCCTCACCTCCTGCCCAGTAATTAACCCTATCCCCTCAGTTCTGTCCCAAACCAAACCCCTTTAATTCAGGGATCAGTTCAGTCCCCCAACCCCCATCCTGAAGCCATAGTACAGCTCCCCCATCCACAGCTTTGATCCTCTTAGGGATCTTCACCCTCCCCAAGTCTGAGGGGAGATGGTTTCAAATGGAGTCCCCTCTCTCCCACTTCCCAGGCTGGTAGGGGAGCAAATGCCATGGCCTGGGAAAAAAATCCTAAGATTTGAGATTTCTATTGAGAGATCATGAGTGAAGCTTATTTTTACCTGCTAGAAATCATGTTATTTTGTGTGTTTCCATTTTGGCATGTGTTGAAAAAGCCACAGTGGCCTAATGCTTGTTATTTATGCAGGCTTAAAGTAAAAGTTTCAAATGCAAAGACTAGCCCCTGTAAGTATTTTGCAACTGCAGATCATCATACCAATTACCTTAAGCAAAAGTCCTCTCTGGTATAAGAGGCCCCAGAAATAAACTCTTTCACACTTCCAAGTGTCTTGTTATCAAACTTTCCATCCTCTCCCTTTTTCCAGGTGTGATTCTCTGAGATTCTTTGTTCCCTTCTCCTTGTTGTTAAGTGATTCTATTTATTTACATTATCTTTTGTCATGTATCCATTCTCATCAGCTTTCATGCTGAGAGACAACAGAGTCCTGTGGCACTTTTAAAGACTAACAGATTTATTTATTGCATGAGCTTTCGTGGGAGCTGTTAGTCTTTAAAAGTGCCACAGGACTCTGTTGTCTTTCTACAATAGACTAACACGGCTACCCCTTTGGAATTTGACTACATGCTGAGAGAGAGACACTCCACCCAGAGCCATATGAAATACCTGGGATGTTTCAGATCTATTGATCTATATACACATACATGTGATGCTGCAGGAAACATGATACCATAATAATGCAGAGCATGTTTATGAGCATTCAGAAAGGAACCTTGCTTGCATGGCACGTTTTTCATCAAACCACCACACAACTACATGGCAGGAGAGAAAGCAAAGTTATACAGATTATACCCCACTATGCAACATATGACAGGGCGGGCTGGGGATCACAGCCCTTCTGCGCTTTCCCCTGGCCCAAGTGGCAAGTGTGAGGTGAGGTTACCCCTCCCATCCAACCAGGGACCCCCTCTGGGCCTGGGTCCATCAATCCGGCTGGGCATCGCCCCTCCTCCCCATGCAGTGAGGTCAGTTGGGGGATGAGTGGATCATCCCCCAGCTGGGGGTGCCAATGCTGGCCTTATTTATAAAGATAAATCTGCAGACCAGCACCATATTGTGCACCTAAAATTTATTCTGTGCTTTGAAATTTGGTTTACTTGTTTGTTTGCAATTAAGTAGGGGGTGGAGGGTGACTGGAGGAAATGGAGTTGATGTTTGAGTTCCCCCTGCCCATCCTAGGGTGTGAGTATGTGACAATTTAGGGTTGCCCTCTCTCTGACAGGTACTGGAAAAGGTGATTTTGGCCCCTGGTGCAGGATCTGTCCCCCCACCCCTGTCCCCTCAGTTCTGTCCCCATTACTGTCAGCCCAATAATGCTGCATTTTTAGTTTGGACTCTGCCTTTCCTTTCCTATAAGAGCAGGCTTTCTCAGTTTTGGCTGTTGTCCTTTCTGCTTTGTCTCCCCAGGAAAGGGATTGGGAGCCTGGCAGGAGCTGTGGGGTGAGAGTAGGGAACAGTGCAGCAGCCTTCTCTGCCTTTTCTTCAGTTCACTCTGGCCTTGTATACACGATCACTGTATTGCGCAGGAAAAATCATTACCGCACGATAACAAGCTTGGTGTACATACGTGCAACGGTGATGTTGCGTGTCAAGCGCCTTGTTATAGCGCATTCCAACAACCACTCCGACGAGAGTGGTAACAGCTGTTGCAGATCATCTGTTGCGCATTTGCGCTCGTGTGTACGCTTACCACGCAATGATTGGCCTCCGGAAGTGTCCCAGCATTCCCAAGTCGTCCTCTCTGGACTTCCCCTCACCCACTCTATGGCAGTGACGAAACTGTCCCCACCCAGAGTTGATTACCGGGATTTTCAAATATTTCGTCAGTTTCATTTACTGGTCTCTTCCTTGTGGAGTGGAGTGCAGCAGCATTCCCAGTAGCAATGGTGACCCGTCGTGGAAGACGCGCACCCCTTTGGTCCACGGCAGAGGTGCTTGACCTGATCAGCATCTGGGGAGAGTCCGCTGTGCAGGCGCAGCTTCGCGGCAGCAGACGAAATTATGATACATTTGGCATGATTTCTCGGGCAATGACGGAGAAAGGTTATGATAGAGCCACATTGCAGTGTAGATTAAAGGTGAAGGAGCTAAGAATCAGCTATCAGAGAGCGAAGGAGGCAAACCGGCGATCGGGATCAGCGCCTGCTACATGCAGGTACTATCAGAAGATCGGAGCCATCCTCAGTGGTGACCCCACAACAACTCCAAACAGCACAGTGGACACATCTCTAACCACACATGCAGTCAATGACACAACAGAACTGGATGAGGACGTTGATGAGGTGGCGGGGGAGACAGAGGAGGACCCAGGGCAAAGCGCAACAACGTGTAGCCAGGAGCTGTTCTGCACCCCCGCTGATACGTCCTCTCAAGAAGACATTAATTGCAGCATGTCCTATGAGTCGGCTGAGGGGGGCTCTGGTAAGTTTCTGATTTGTAAAGCTAAAAGTATGTCTCTCGTTAAAATATCATTGTGCGTTGGGGGGGTGCTTGCTGTCTCTCCCCGCTGTGCATGCTCCTTACTCCCCATCAAGGAGAAGGGCATCAACACAAGCACTGATTGTGAAGTAATCATCTGCATTTAGGTCAGTAAATGATTCCTCAATGTACCTCCATAGCCTAGTACTCAGGTTGGATGGGATGGCGTTTGTGCCAACGCTCCCAAAGATGGACACTTTGCCCCGCCAGCTGCAAAGCACAGCCCCGGGAACCATGGCAGCAAAGACTGCTGCAGCATACGGTCCCGGCTTGCTGCCAGCGGCATGTAGGAGATGTATTCTAGCAGGCAGGGGCACTCTGAGGAGAGCGATATCAGGTTCCATCTCTGTGCCCAACGCTGATTATTAGCCCCCAGTAAAGCTGTCTACTAGGACGTACCTTGTCCGCTTCAGCAAGGCATAGGATGTTGACCGCCCTGCACCTTCCAGAGTAATGTGCTACTGGAAGTTAAATTTTCTTATCCTGGCTATATGTAAACAGCAGCTTTACAATTATTTCTTTCTTTAGAACAGACCTTGAGAAGGCTGTTGTCTACCCCC
This sequence comes from Pelusios castaneus, assembly GCA_007922175.1. Taxonomy (NCBI): domain Eukaryota; kingdom Metazoa; phylum Chordata; order Testudines; family Pelomedusidae; genus Pelusios; species Pelusios castaneus. Next base: position 2,629,067 of record ML685764.1, read on the forward strand.
GCTGCCAGAATGAGGAACATTCGGCAGCGTGCACGAAGGAACAGGGAGGATATGTTTCAGGACGTGTTGAAAGCTACACAGAAGTCCTTGAAAGCTGCACAGGATTCCTCCGCTGAGACTAGAGCATTCAGAGCTGAATACCAGCAGATGTGGAAAACACACACCGAGGAACTGATAAGCGTCATGAAGGAGCAAACAGAACTGTTCAAGAGCATGATCACTTTGCAGACCCAGGCGATTGATGTTAGGGCTCCACTACAGACACTTCAGCCGTGTCTGCCTCGCACCCCCCATAGTCCCTATAAGAATTTATTTGAAGTGCACCCGTCCCACCGTAGCATTCCAACAACTAGCTCTCCACCCCCATACTTTCTAGAGCCCCGCAGCTACACACACCTGTAACCCCAACCTTCTAGGTTTGAATAAAAACAGAATAAAATCATTTGATTATGGCTTTATTTTTACACATGGATACTTTCATAAGGTGCAGCAGATGCGTCCTAAAAGAAAACTAGGGGAGGGCGGAATTGAAATGCTCCCTGAGTGCCTCCCTTATGCGAGAAGCTTCCCCTTTAGCCCCCCTAATACTCCTACTGGCTGGCTGTTCGTATGCCTCCTCGAGGCGCTGTGCCTCCGTAGCCCACACTGGGCAATACTTTTCTCCCCGACTTTCACAAATATTATGGAGGACACAACAAGACGCAATCACAGCAGGGATGTTGTCCTCCGACAAGTGCAGCCGCCCATACAAACAGCGCCAGCGGCCTTTTAAACGGCCGAAGGCACACTCCACAGTCATTCTGCAGCGGCTCAATCTGTAATTGAACCGCTCCTTGCTTTGATCTAGGTTACCGGTGTACGGTTTCATGAGCCATGGCATCAGTGGGTATGCTGGGTCTCTGAGGATAACTGTGGGCATCTCCACATCCCCCACTGTAATTTTTTGATCAGGGAAAAAGGTACCCCCTTGCAGCTTCTGGTACAGACCGGAGTTCCTGAAAGTGTGGGCATCATGCACCTTTCCCAACCACCCAGCATTGATGTCAGTGAAACGCCCCTTGTGATCCACGAGTGCTTGCAGCACCATGGAGAAGTAGCCCTTCCTGTTGATGTACTCGGTAGCGAGATGATCCGGTGCCAAAATAGGGATGTGTGTGCCATCTATGGCTCCCCCGCAGTTCGGGAATCCCATGGCAGCAAAGGCGTCCACAATCTCACTGACATTCCCCAATGTCACCGTCCTCCGTAGCAGAACGCGATTGATGGCTGTGCATACTTGTGACAGGGGTAATCCGACGGTGGACCTCCCGACTCCAAACTGGTTTGCAACGGACCGGTAGCAGTCAGGAGTCGCCATCTTCCAAAGAGCTACTGCTACACGCTTCTGCACAGTGAGGGCTGATCTCATGTTGGTGTCTTTCTGTCGCAGGGCAGGGGCCAACTCTGAGCACAATTCCAGAAATGTTGCTTTCCGCATTCTAAAGTTCTGTACCCACTGCTTGTCATCCCACAGCTGCATAACAATGCGATCCCACCACTCGGTGCTCGTCTCTCGCGACCAGAAACAGCGTTGGACCGTGTGCAGATGGTCGGTGAAGGTGCTGAGCAACGCGGTGCTGTTGCTCTGCATGGCATCGATCAGCCGCTGCTCCTCTGTGTCATCCTCTGACTGGGAGCTCATAACGTAATGAGCAACCAGCCGAGATGTGTTTAGCATGTGGAGGGCGAGAGTGGAGACCAGAGCAGGATCCATGCTGATGCTGATTTTGTTGCTTTCCAATGGCGCGCTCCGTGCAAACACTATTAAAAATACGCGCGAGTTGCTATTGGCAACGTGGAAGACGCGAGGGAAACGCAATGCACCACGGGAAACATCTAGTTTACCCATGGTGCTTTCTGATCCTTTCCTTCATCCCATGATTCCAAGCGCGGACTCAGGGAAAATGGAACGCTGGGATATGTTCCCAGAATTCAGTGCGATAATGCGCATTACAGCAAGGAATTCTGTGACCGAACAAGGAGCGACGTGTGTATGCGCTACACCGCGATAACCATCACGTGCTTCTTATAGCGCAGTTCAGAAGTTGCGCTACAATATGATCATGTAGACAAGGCCTCTGTTGTCTTCTTTTTGGCTATTTGCAGGGGAGGCAGAAGGCTGGCAGCCTGGCTGGCTGGGTCTGCTAGTTTGGTGGGACACCGCTCATGGCACCACACTGGAAGCCCCAGGCAGTCTACCTGCTTGCCTTGTGAATTCCCCAACTTCCTCCACCTGGTTTGTATTCACCTGAAAGCTGGGACCTGGCCAGAGCCTTTTTCAATTTCCTGCCTTGCGGCATGCTCAGGGGTGTGGCCCAGGGCTGGAACAGCATGGGAAAATGAAGCTGCTGTGCTGCCTCTCCAGGTGCCCACCATCCAGCTGCACTGCTCCCCTGCCACCCTTCCCCTTCTCCCCACTATCCTGCTCCACCATCCTCCTTCCCGCTCCTGCTATTCAGCCACGGGAACCTGGAGGAGATGGGGAATGTTGTGCCTTGTCAGACAGGGAGGCACATCCTTCTGCCATGGTCTGACTTTTTAAGAAAGATTGCTTCTGTTAGAGTTCTTAATACAGATGAGTATGAAGGAGTTGTATTGCAACCCAGCATGGGGTGTGGGTTTGTTTCTGGGGGGCGGGGAGTGTGAACTGGGGGAGGGGCCTAGTGGCTTGGCCAGGTGGTGGGGCCTATCTGGGGGTGGGGCCTGGGGGTATGGCCTGGGGGGATTAGCAGGGAGTGGGCTGGGGGCCACAGCCCTGGATCTTTTTGCTATCCAGCAACACCCCTGGCACTCTGGGACATTTCCAGAGGCTGTCTACTGCGGAAAATCCATACACATGAGCACTACCATGGAACAGCTGTTCCACGGTAAGCCTTACCACTCTCGACTTGTGTGGTTTAACTGGTGTGGGGCAAGACGGTGTTGCCGCGCAACAGGGAAAACACTCGTGTGTATGTTCCAAGCTTTATTGCGCGGTAAGGAGCCTTATCGCGCAATAAAATGATCGTGTGTACATGGCCTGAGTGAACATGTCCTCCTCTTATTTCTGGACATATAGCTGCATGTGGTTTCTGTATCCTATTCACAAGGAGAGAACAGCAAATAGGCCTGTCCATTAAAATGACAATCGCTTAAAAAGTACAATGTCAGGTAAACAATACAAATCCTCACAGCAGTTATTGTAAACATTCCATACCTTTAATTATATGTATTTGTTTTCAACGGTTATAGATTTGACAAGAGGAAACAAAGCAGTAAAAAATTCCCCCAATAACATCCTGCTCCTTTATACAATGAAAATGTAAAACTGGCCATCTCTAATCTACACAGTATATTTGAAAGAAAAAGAAAGAAAGAAAGAAAGAAAGGTTTCTATATTTTAATAGAAATTTTATAGAAGTTGTGACACTGTCCAGATTTAGGGGACCGTTTAGGATACCTTTTCATAATAGTATTTCATAATTGCAATAATCCATAGGAGCTATGCCATGTTTGGTACCAATAGAAAGGTTGTAATGTGCTAGGGATGATTTAAGAGACCGTGTGGCTAGGTGGGAGCCAGAGGAGTTGATGTGCAACAAAGGGGGCTGTTTCCATTTTGTGGGGATTCAGAAACATAGTGGCTGCGTCTACACTTGTAAATTAAGTCGATTTAAGGAAAATAAAGTTGACTTAATAAAAATTAAGTCAACTTTATAACACCTCATTTTAATTCGATTTAATGCTTAAGTCAACTCCCTAGAGTCGACTTAAGCCAGTGTAGACGTGGGGTAGCCCTATGTCGACTTAGGGCTACCCCAGGACTACACCAATGCCCTCCCTGCTGGGGGGGGCACAGGGGGAGCCTGGCATGCCCCCGCACAGGGCAGGGCAGAGCTCTGCCCACCCTGCCCTTATGCCCTGCCAGGGTCCCTGACCCCTTTGCCCCATTGTACCTATGTACAATGGGGCAAAGGCTGACCCCCCCTGACAGTGGGCAAGGGGTGCCCCCCTTGCCCCCGTGGACCTACCCTAAGTCCCCCTAGCCCCACAAAGTCGACCTAGGCATCCAGTGTGGATGCTCTAGGTCGACTTTGTAAGTTCCCCCCAAAGTCGACTTTAATTTTAAGTGTAGACTCACTAAGTCGACTTAAAATTGCAAATGTAGACATAGCCCTATTGCTGCTGATTGGGAGTCTGGTTTAAGTGACACCCGTAAGTGGTTGGAGAGTTTGGCTCCCACTTTTGCAGCTTGCCCTGATTTTTGCATATTCAGGAGGTTATCCCAGGAGACCCCGGTCACAGAAGCTACTTCATCGAGGCAGAAGGGAGTTTGTTTTTAGACAAAGGTAGAAACCATTACTTAATTGACCTCTACAAGAAACTAGAGCTTATCAGAACATTTTCATCTAAATTAAATTTCAGTGAAATAAATGTATTCGTCAAAGCTGAAACATTTGATGGAGATAGTACTTGTTTCCATGAAACTTTCATGGGGCAGGTTTTGGGGTTAGAGAGAGAAATACAGTCAGCAGAAGAGTGCTGAGATACTGCTGGGGATGTGGTATTGAGTATATGTCACTCACACACACCAGTGAAGAGGGGAGCAGATTATATTTATGAGCATATGAGCAAACAAAGGGTTAAGTTTACTGCACCTCTGTCTGGTGTATGCAAAGTTTCTCTTGGATGCAGATGCCTTTTATGTGGAGCTCCTGAGAGTGTGACATTTGTTCTGAAACAGCCCCTTTAAGGATTTGCTCATATTCAATAGGAAATTCCTGTCCTGCTAATATGATGTCTGAGTTAGTTCAGGATTCTTCAGTGTTTGTTATGTGCTACAGGCCAGCAGGGGTCGGCAACCCCTGGGTTAAAACCTGGCAACACTATGAAGCCATGGTGCTGGAACAATTTGTACAGGGGCCTATTGAGAGCCACTGAACCAAATAATGAACCATGTATATGATGGAAAACACACCAAACACCTGCAGCTTAGAGGGAACATGGCTCCAGGACCCCACAACACTCCTCCATCAACCTAGCACCTGCCAGTGTGGATGCAGGCAGTTGACTGGAGTGTTTAGTGTGTACGCTCTAAGTCGACTTAACAAGGTCGACTTTAAGTCGACTTAACAGAGCCTGTAGTGTAGACATAGCCATTGTGCCTGGCCAAGAGGGAGGATGATGTGATTCTGCCCAAGAAAGGTGGCAGCAGTGAGCTGGAAATCTGAAATGGGTACTCTTGACAGACCATGAAAAGGGGAAAAACATTTGCAAATCCCTGTGAAACTGACACTTATCTATCTTATAATGGTTTCATAATAGTTTCCAAAAAGTGACTCTTCAATTATACACATTAGAGCAGAACCAGGACCACTGTATACAGTGCTGCATTGTCTCTAGAGTGCAGGAAGTTTTAAGCGTAAGACCTACCAAGAAATACCAGAACCTTGGAGAGAAAACAATTGCATTAGGGTGTAAAAAAATGCGTGTGTAGTTTTGACATAAACCTCTCCCGTCAGGAAAATGCCACCATGACTTTTCTCATATTTTTGGCAATAAGACGCAAATTAACAAATTCCATCTTGTGACTAAAATGAAATATTGCCAAGTCCCAGAGGGCTGTTTCTTTGGATTTTTTATCACCCATGCCAAATGCAGAAAATGTGAATTTCTTTTCTATTCTTTTTCATTTGCTTGAATGTGAGGGATTCTAAGCACTGAGTGAATCAGAGGCAAGTAGGCACAGTGCAAGCTCCAGCCACCCAGCTCTGCCAATGCACCTAATTTCTGAGCTTGTTCTGTCCATTTCGGGACTAAATTGGCATCAGACTTCTGGTGAAAAGTTATTGCTCCTCTTGGCCACATGTGTGGTGGAATTTTAGCTTTAAAACATACCTCAGCTTGAAGAAAAGGGAACACATAGGACTAAGTCACCCGCCCTCCTGGAGATAGAAAACTGGGAGCAAAAACCCGATGAGGATCCTGGCATGGATTTCTCCCTACATCACACTTTGATGAGAGCAAAACTTTCCCTCAAAGGTAAACCACACTCCCATCCCTCAAGTACTGTGGATCTCCTTATCTTAGGTATTGATAATGTTATCCATTATTGTAGCATCTGAGCACCTTCCACATAATTCAATAGCCATAGAAAAGTCCCTAGTGAACTTCATGGAGGCTATGATGTTTTCCTCCCTTTTCAAGGTAAAAACTCTGATTGGAATAGGGGTTTAGTTTTTCTTTTTTTCTTTTTAGACTTTACTAGTTTCCTTTTCATTTATTTTATTTTATTTTAAAGTGAGGTACGATCTGGCCCACAGTTCTGTACATTGAAGAAGAATGATTAAACCATTGGAAACATACAATGATCAGACTGTGCGCTGAATTTCTTCAAAGTGCTTTACCACTTAGACCTCCATGAGAGCAACAAAACAAGCCAAATGTGAGGTTGTGAACCTTGGCAGTTTTGAAACTAACTGAGCACCAGTGTTCTGAATTAAGAATTTTAATAGGGGCAGGTTAAATTCAAACCTCCATATCTTTAAAATCTTTGGGTTTTGTGTATTGAGGACACTAGTTTTATAGACTATGTCTACACTTGTTAATTTAAGTCGACTTTGTTAAGTTGACTTAGCGTGTCCACACTCAAAAATTAAGTCAACTTAAAGGGTACCCTGCCAAATCGACCTAGAGCATCCACACTGGACGCCTAGGTCGACTTCTAGGGGCTAAGTGGACCTGGAACAGGTCCACGGTGGCAGGGGAGGCACCCCTTGCCAAGTGCCAGGGGGCTCAGCCTTTGCCCCATTGTACGTGGGTACAATGGGGCAAAGGGGAACAGGGACCCTGGCAGGGCATAGGGGCAGGCTGGGCAGGGTTCTGTCCTGCCCTGTGGGGGGGCACACCAGGCTGTGACTGTGCCAGACACCCTGGCAGGGAGGGCAGTGGGGAAGCCCTAAAGCCCCCTAAGTTGACTTAAATTCGATTTAGGGCTACTCCACATCCACACTGGCTAAGTCGACTTTCTAAAGTTAAGTTAAGTTAAGTTAATTCGAACTAACTAAAATTAGTTTGAATTAGTTAGTTCGAATTCGAACTAGCTTTTGTAAGTGTAGACATTGCCAAGGAAACAAAAACTCCCTGGAGTCTCTGCCAATCTGCCCTGGGGGAAAATTCTTAACAGGAACTCAGTGGAACACTTGATCCATAGAGGAAAGAAATCTACCCAAAAGACTATATTGGTCCTGAAGGAGGGCTGTGGGGCTCCTGGATCAAGGAGAAAAAGGACTAGACTTGAGAAATGAAGGAATGTTGATATGCTGTAAGAGGTGTTATAAATGCAGCCCCTCAAAAGGAAATTTTAGTTTAATGTATTCTTGACTGGGAATAAGTTTACAAGAGCCCAGAGGAAACTGAGGACACTGCACATGTCATGCCAGGAGAGGGTGCTGTAATATGGCTCCCTCTGAAACCCATGCTAATGCAAAACTTTAAATGTACTTCTACTACTTGTCCATTATTATTTATTGGGCATAGATGCACTGGCTATGTCTCTCATCCGTTATGTGTTCATGGGGAAAACATGAGGTCAGATTCCAGGTTCTGTATTATAGAGAGAGAGGCTTGTCCTTGAAGATCTCTGAGGAGCAGACCTAGCAACCTTGCTCATCCGAGAACTTCTCCTGCCCACAAACCTGCTAGAGTTTTCTGGTAGGGATTGAAAATCTGAAGACTCAAAAGACGTTTATCAGCTCAACACAACAGGCAGGACTAAGAAGATTCTCCTGCAAACTAAAGGAGACATTTGAGGGAGTTTTTTTGGAGGGGTGAACTCATGGGAAGGCAATGGATGTGGGTGCAAGATGGCCCCCAACATGCTACTCTGTATGAGAAACATGAGGGGAAAAGGGTTATTGGAAGGGTGGGTGAGACAACACAAGAGAGAATGGTAGACGTGGGCAGTGTTCCCTCTAAGCTGTGTGGGTGCGCGGCTGCGCAGCGGCCGTCGCAACTCCCGCGCAGGCCGGCAGCCCCCACCGCCCCCTCCAAACCCCCGGGGCTCCGGCTTTGCCACAGCAGACCCGACCTGAGCCTGGCCTCTGGGCTGGCCCTCCCCACCCCCAGGGTGGAGCAGGCAGGCTCAGGGCCGGGGCATGTGCGTGCGCCTGCCTGCCTGCCTGCCCCATGCGGCTGGGGCAGTGGTGTGGCTGCGGCCGGGGCAGGCTCCCGGTCTCCTACCCGCCGGCCGCCTCGACTTCCCGGCTCGGGGCCGGGGTCGGCTCTGCTCCGCCAACAGCCTTGGCCTCCCGGCATGGGGCCAGGATTGGTCTCCGGTGCCGGGGTCTGCTCTGACCTGCCGGCGGCCTCCCGGGACCGCATTCGGGTCCCCGCCGCCAACGGCCTCAGCTTGTTTCTTTCTTTTTTTTTTCTTCTTTGCCTTCCTTTCTCTTCCCTTCTTTCTCTTCTTTGCCTTCCTTTTTCTTTCCTTCTTTCTCTTCCTTCTTTTTTCTTTCTCTTCTTTGTCTTCCTCTTCTTTCCTTCCTTTCTTCTTTCTCTTCCTTCTTTCCTTCTCATTTTTCTCTTCCTTCTTTCTCTTCCTTCTCTTTCTTTCTTTGCTTCCTTCCTTTCTCTTACTTCTTTTTTCTTTTTCTCCTCCTTCCTTCTCTCTTTTTTCTTTCTCTTCCTTCCTTCCTTCCTTCCTTCCTTCCTTCCTTCCTTCCTTCCTTCCTAAAAAGCTTTTTAAAAATTAATTTTAACTAAAAACTTTTCTAAAAATTAAATTTCAATTCAAAATTCATTCAAATTCAATTAATTAAACACAATTAATTAATTCTGTTTACAATCACTTTAACTTCAATTAGTGCCTATAATTTCTGTCGTGTGAGTTTGCACAAAAATTTTATTCAGAAAAATTTTTGCACACGGCTTGAAAATTTTGCACACAAGCCGCCAAACCTTAGAGGGAACATTGGACGTGGGCTATGTCTACACTTGTTAGGTCGACTTAGCATGTCCACACCTAAATTTTAAGTCGACATAGGGGGGACCCTACAAAGTCGACCTAGAGCATCCACACTGGATGCCTAGGTCAACTTGCAGGGGCTAGGTGGACCTGGGACAGGTCCACAGTGGCAGGGGGGGCACCCCTTGCCAAGTGCCAGGGGGCTCAGCCTTTGCCCCATTGTACCTGGGTACAATGGGGCGAAGGGGAACAGGGACCCTGGCAGGGAATAGGGGCAGGGTAGGCAGGGCTCTGCCCTACCCTGTGGGGGGGGCATGCCAGGATCTCCCTGTGCCACCCCCCTGACAGGGAGGGCAGTGGGGGAGTCCTGGAGAGCCCTAAGTCGACTTAGAGTCGACTTAGGGCTACTCCACATCTACACTGGCTTAAGTCGACTTTCTAAAGCCAAACAAGGTTTTAAAAAGTCGACTTAATTTTCCTTAAGTCGACTTAAGCAGCTTGCTTAAGTCGACTTAAGGAAAGTGTAGTGTAGATGCAGAGTAAATTAAATTGACTTAAGCAAGCTTAAGTCGACTTAATTTACAAGTGTAGACGCACCCATGGGGAATAAATAGCAATATGGAAGATCTGTGGGGGGACAGGTGTATCTCCCCATTACTAGCCCTCATTAATGGTCCTCCCCTATATTTCCTTGCTGTGCCTCTAGTCTAAGGTCATGCTTCTCTTCAGTTCTGTTGACCCTGCCATCAACCACCTGTAACCACCTTTGGAGACTACTACATATGATTTATTATGAATAAAAATGCCTTCTTGTTCTCAAATAGTTCATTTTTGAATCATAAGGATAATTGAACAAGGCGAAATCCATCTGGTACAGCTTCTTGATCTTTTGAATTTGCTCTGAGCTCAGCTGCCCAAGGTATTCCCGAGTAATATCATCACTAGTACTTTTCTCAGAGTCATACTTCTTAAAGTTAGGGTACTGCAGATCCTCTGGTGCCCCAATGCTCCTGAGAACATGTTCAGCATCTTCCTCCAAGGTCTCAAACTTCCCTAGGATATCATAGTGAATGTTGCAAGGGTCACAAAGTAGAAACATTGGTTTCCAATGAATGTCCAAATCATCTTGCTTTTTTGTCAGAGTAAACTTAACAAACTCCTGGAAAGTCACTTTTTTGGTAGAATTTTTGTTTTCCCTGACCATGGCCTTGATCTCATTTGCAACCGTGATACTATAATAGGGCTCAGAGTGCAGGAACTTGTCTCTGTATGCTGAAACCAACCGTTCCAGAGGATCTCTGGTGAACATCACTTTGGTGTAACTGGTCAGCAATTTCTCTTGGTAATCAGAAGAGTAAGAACTCAGCCTCTTTATCAATGGGGTTTGATGGACGAAGTCATGGCTTACTTCACCAGCCTGTCTGCTCAGGTTCATTGTGAGGAGCAGAATGATTTTCTTCCAATTGGAGCAGCCCACTTTGGGCACCTCACAGTAGAGGAACTTGTGGGTATGCTCCACAAAGATCTGTCTTGCAACTTTATGGTTCAGTTTGCTTTGTGAATGAGAGAGGTTGTTCTTTAGGCAGGTTGAGTTCAGTGTGTCTCTGCGATAGTGTTGACTCGTTGGCCAGTCTTCCTTAGGAACTGGAAGAGCAGATGTGTGCAAGAAAGGAAGATAAATCATCAGTGTGAAAATGTCATGGAATCCTCTTTTCAGCCATAAAATCACAGAACTCAAATTAACCGCCTAGAGAACTAAAATTGCAGCTCCGGTTTAACCCAGATCTCTAGTTCACTGTCACTTATCTACTCTATTACAGGCATGCAGCACGAGTTGCCATGATTATTAAAAGGCTGCTAGAAGGAGAACCTGGGAAATGAGTCGCAGGAGGGTTATTCTTAGTGAGAATCATGCTGTCAATCTTCAGATACTTACTTTCAATGGCTAATGTTGCCTTTTATGGCATTCTTTTTCCTACGGATGCCAGGATAACCAAGAATCTGCCATGCCCTGCCCCTCAGATATTTTATTATTATTTATTATTATTTTATTATTTGTACTACGTATTTACGATTTCACCCACATTGTGCTAGGTGTTTTTCATACTCTCAGAAAAGATGGTCTCTGTTCCAAAAAGCACAAAATCCTTCTATTTATATAGTCTTTACTCACCCATCTTTTCTGTTTGCCATCTGTAGAATATCCCAAAAAGAAGAATTACAAGAATGAGATTTAGGACAAGGAAAATGAACAGTTTCCGGAGCACTTTCTCTGCCATGTTTTTCCAGGAAGGAGAAGGATGTGGTCTCTATGCAGGGAATCTGTCTTCCTATCTACAAGAAAATGAGAAACAGTTTTTATGTATGAGTTTTGCTACAAAAATATCTCATGTGACAGAGTATAAGCAGTCAGAGAGTCAGTGAGTTGCAAAAATATGCTGTAGAGAGGGTATTTATTCTAATCAGTGTATATTATGTTATGTATTTTCTGTGATAAAAATGCCTCATGAAGTCCTATATCTCCTCCAGATGGCACAGGTCTATCCTTCCTGAATTAAATCACAGTCCAACCCCTGGCTCAAAGTAGGACCAACCCCAACTAAATCATCCCAGCCAAGGTTTTGGCAAGCAGATCATAAAAATCTCCAAGGAAGGACATTCCACCACCTCTCTTGATAACCCACTCACCTAGGGTGCGTCTACACTTGTAAATTAAGTCGACTTAAGCTTGCTTAAGTCGACTTAATTTACTCTGCGTCTACACTACACTTTCCTTAAGTCAACTTAAGCAAGCTGCTTAAGTTGACTTAAGGAAAATTAAGTCGACTTTGTTAAACCTCATTTAAAGTCGACTTTAGGCTTAAGTCGACTTTAGAAAGTCGACTTAAGCCAGTGTAGACGTGGAGTAGCCCTAAGTCGACTTTAAGTCGACTTAGGGGGCTCCAGGGCTTTCTTATTGCCCGTTACAATGGGGCAAAGGCTGAGCCCCCTGGCACTTGGCAAGGGGTGCCCCCCCTGCCACTGTGGGCCTATCCAAGGTCTCTCTATCCCCTACAAGTCGACCTAGGTGTCCAGTGTGGATGCTCTAGATCGACTTTGCAGGGTCCCCCCTATGTCGACTTAAAATTTAGGTGTGGACATGCTAAGTCGACTTAACTAAGTCAACTTAAAGTCGACTTTGTTAAGTCGACTTAGCTAAGTCAACCTAAATTTACAAGTGTAGACATAGCCCTAGTGAGAAAGATTTTCTCATACCCAACCTAATCCACCCCTACTGTATCTTGAGAGACCCTTGTTCCTTCTTCTTGCATCTGCCACCACAGAGATCAATTTATCTCTGGCTTGTCCAACCTACGGCCCGCAGGCCAGTACAGCCCACCAAGGGCTCTTATCAAACCTGAGGAGCCACTGCCTGTTTCTGGGAGCTGGGGTCAACCAGGGTCTTTTTAAATTTCCCACTCTGCGCATACCCAGGCACGTGGTCCAGGGCGGGAATGGTCTGGCCAGAGAACTGACTCCAGCTGCTGGATTTAGTCCTTTTGAGCCAGGTAAGGAGGTGGGCTCAGGGAGCCAGCACAGGGCCTGGGAAGAGGAAAGGGAAGGGGTCGGGGAGCTCGCATGGTGCTGGGCTGGGGAAGAGCTCAGGGAGCCCACGCGGTGCAGGGTTGGGGAAGGGATTGCGGTTTGGTTGCCTGCACAGCGCCGCATCATGCCAGGCTGAGCTGGGGAAGGAAAAGGGAGCACACTGGGCTGGAGCAGAGGAAGGGGAGCCCACAGGGAAAGGGGAGGGAAGCCTACGCAGCAGAGAAAGGGGTTGGGAAGTCCGCACTGCACAGGGCTGGGGAGGGGGTCAGGGAACCTACGCGGTGCCAGGGTGGTGGGGGAAGGGGTCAGGGAGCCCACAGAGCAGGGGAAAGAGAAGGGAAGCCCATGTAATGTGGGGCTGGGGAAGGGGTCAGGGAGCCTACGCAGCATGGGACAGGGATCATGGAGTCAATGAGATGTGGGAGAGTAAGGGAAGTAGCGGGGGTCTCACCACCCAGCTGTATTGCTCCCCACCCCTCCCCTTCCTTGTTACCCCTGCCAAGCTTCCCTGCCACACTCCTCTGCCATCCCATCCCTGACTTTCCAGGCTCCCTACACTTCCCATTGCCACCCCATATGGCCATCCCTGTCCTCCTTTGGCCTGCCATATGCCCCACCACCTGTACACACTGACGCTTTCTGGGGGGAAAAAGTAAGCCCTTTTCAAGTTTTCACAAAATGGGGTTTAATTAACAAGCAAAAACTTGTTTGCAGTTGTGAAAGTGTCACTTACCTAAAGATTGCTGTAGGGAGGATGGATATTATTTGAGAATTGTGATTAGGTATGAAATGTAAGTTTCCACCTTTATAGCAGTTTGTAAAATGGTATTTATTTTTTGACTGTTTTAAATTTTATTAATAGTAAGATCAATTTCTACTATGCCTTATCTATCCAATATTTGCTCACCGGTCCCCCAAGTGAGAACAGAATTGCAATATGGCCCCCCTCACCCAAAAAAGGTTGGACACCCCAATCTAGCTCCATCCCCTGTGGAACTCCCCCTTCAGGTAGTTAAAGGCTGCTCAGATCCCCCCTTACTCTTCTCTTCTACAGACTAAAGAAACCCAGTTCCCTCAGTCTCTCATAAGTCATGTGCCCCAGCCCCCAATCAATTTTGTTGCCCTCCACTGGGCTCTTTCCAATTTGTCCACATCCTTTCTGTAACGGAGGGCTCAAAACTAGACACAACACTCCAGATATGGCCTCCCCAGTACCATATAGGGGGGAATAATCACTTCCCTCGTTCTTCTGGCAATGCTCCTACTAATGCAGCCCAATATGCCATTAACCTTTTTGGAAACAGCGGCACATTGTTGACTCATAACTGATTTGTTGTCCACTCTAACCCTGAAGTCCTTTTCTGCAGAACTGCTGCCTAGCCAGCTGGTCCCCAGCTTATAGCAGTAATTGGGATTCCTCCATCCTAAATGGAGGACTCTGCATTGTGCTTGTTCAACTTCATCACATTTCTTTTGGCCCAATCTTCCAATTTGTCTAGGTCACTCTGTATCCACTCTGTGCCCTCCAACATATTTTCCACTCCCCCCACTTTAGTATCATTTGCAAACTTGCTCAGGCTGCAACCAACCCATCATCCAGATCATTAATGAAGATACTGAACAAAACCAGACACACTAATGGTCCCCTGGGGCACTCTGATACCAGCTGCCACCTAGACATCAAGCTGTTGATCACTAACTGTTGAGCCCGACAACCAAGCCAAATTTCTATCCACCTTATAGTCCATTCATCCAAACCCATGGTTTTTTTTTTACCTTGCTGGCAGGAATATTGTGAGAGACTCTGTCAGTCTGAGCCCACGTTTCCTCATACCTGGCTTGTAGTCCATGTCTAGTCTACAAACTGTGATCAGGGCAAGTTAGTAGGGGTACATCCGCTGAAGTAATGATGTTGCTTGTGTGTGTACACACTTGGCTACTTGCATCGGCATGTCGCATACTCACGAAGAGTGCTTGTGTCAAAGCAAAGTGCAATGCACCATGCGCAGGTATTCCAGTCTACCCACCATCCTCCTCTGCAGTGCCCCTTGGGGAATTTTTGCAATCATTTGTAGGGCACATATGAGTCACACAGAAGGGACTAGGAGCAAGGTGGTCAAGTTCTCATAGACTCATAGACTTTAAGGTCAGAAGGGACCAGTACGATCATCTAGTCTGACCTCCTGCAAAATGCAGGCCTCAAGACCTCACCCACCCACTCCAGCAATAGGCCACCAACCTATGACTGAGTTATTTATCTCCTTTAATCATGATTTAAGGTCTTTAAGATTCAGAGAATTCTCAGCATGCAACTTTCTCTATTCCATAATGCCTCCCCATACCATAATTTTTGCACCTTTAAACAAAAAAATCTCATAAACACATGCAGTTCTTACCATAGCCTGCCATCTTTGATTAAATCATGGAGCCCACGCAGCTCTGCACTATTATCATGAGTGAACAAATGATCCTCCAGTATTCACAGAGTCACAGGAAGTACCACAACAGTGGGGACAAGACAGTTTCTGGGAGTATAAATTACCAACTGACATTGCAAAGACTAACTTAAGGTTCTTGCTGGCATTCATAGAGCAGCTGCAGAGAGTGGCGCACTGCTTCTGGGCTTGAGAAGCAAGCACTGATTGGTGGGATCGCATTGTAATGCAGGGCTGGGACAACGGGCAGTGGCTGCATTTCTGGATGCACAAGGCCATCTTCCTGGCTCTGTGTGCTGAGTTTACCGCTGCCTGCCTGCCAGCACAGGGCCAGCTGAATGAAAGATGGTCTGGCAGTGGAGAAGCAAATGGCGATCACACTGTGGAAGCTTCCTGCTCCGGATTGCAACCAGTCAAGGGAAAATCATTTTGGAGCTGGAAAATCCATAGTGTGGGCCATTGTTATGCAAAAGTACAGGGCTATCAATCGTATTCTGCTGTGCAAGACTGTGCCTCTCAGCAATGTACTGCACACGAGTGATGAATTTGCAGCTCTGTGGTTCCCAAATTGCAGTGGAGCCACAAACACCATGCATGACCTATTTTTGGGCACCATCCCCCTAGTCACAGAATAAATCAACAGAAAGGGTTACTTTTCGGTGGTGTAGGGGGGTGGCCCGAGCCGGCTGCCCTCCCCAGTCCAGCCGGCGAATCCCTCAGCCGCCGAACCTGGCCATTTTAATATGTCCATTTCACTGCTCAGCTGGAAATTCCCCAGACTGAATGTCTACCCAGCCATTGTCACCTTAATGGCCCATTAAGGAAGCTCCCAGGTACAATGGGCCCAGGGAGAAACCTGTTGAGCCACTAGGACTTGAACATGTGACTCAACTCCATTTTGATTGGAAAGAACTGCATACATGGAGAAGGCCAAAGGTGATAAAAGGCAGCAGCCCCGACTCCATCTTGTCTCAAATCCCCAGTCTACAGCCAACACCCATCTCTGAAACTATTCCTCTGAGACTGGAAAAGGATTGAGGCTCACCCGGGTGCTGCGTGTTTACCAGAGGAACAAGCCTGCAAACTCCAGAGGAACAAGCCTGCAAACTGCTTTACATGAATTTTAAATCATTCATATGTATGTGATTCGCTTTGACCCTTTAACATCTCTCGTATTTTGCTTCTTTTCATTTTATATGAAACCTTTAGTTGTAGTTGCTAAAGGTTTGGCTACCGGTGTGGTATTTTGGGTAAGATCCAAACCTATATTGTCCTGTGTGCTGTGGCTGGCCCTTTGGGGTTAGGAGAACCTATTTCTTTAAGGGACCATGTGGCTAGGTGGGAGCTGGAGGAGCTGGAGTGCAATAAAGGAAGCTGTTTCTATTTTGGGCAGATTTCTTGGTACCCAGTGTGGGGAACCAGAAGCCTGGTTGTGACTGATAGGGAGACTGGTTTAAGTACCACCCATCAGTGTGTGGGGAGTTTGGCTCCCGGTTTTGCAGTTTGCCCTGATTTTTGCACGTCCAGGAGGGCATCCCAGGAGGCCCTGGTCACAATAGCCTTACTGCCTAACATGACAGAGGCTCCATCTACACCTAAACCAATCCAATTATCCTTGAGAAATTCCTCCATGAACCCATGTGCTGTAAAACACTGCAGCAAAGCTAATACTACGCCATCAGCATCATTGCTACCTAGTTCAACCAGATCAAGAAAAATGTAGCAGGATCAATGTTAGCATCAAAAGTTATGCGCAAGTAAATTAAAAGACAAGAAAGTTTACTTAAACTTGTATTCATCAATTAAAACAGAAATTTTACTGAGAAATGATACTAGAACACAAACTATGTTTCATCTTCACAGTTATATGGTCTATTGTGTGAGCACAAACAACATTGGTATGCAAAATACAACCCATATCAACACCATTTAACTGCTGTAAGTAATAAGGTGAATGACCACCACCCAAATAAATGATGTTAAATGCATGCTAACCTAATAACACTATCTACAGGGGGTCACAAACTCAAATCTCCACAAGGACCACATGAGGACTAGGATACTGGCCCAAGGGCTGTGTCACTAAAATCTTTTCACATGAGGAGTTATTATTAGAACTAGAGACAGCACTGCCTAGGTAGCCTTATGACATCTTTCTAGGGGCCTGAACAAAACACACATTTACTTTTAGAATTACTTCTATTCAAGATCCAAAGGGGTAGCCATGTTAGTCTAGATCAGCCAAACAAAAAAAGAATCCTGTGGCACTTAAAGACTCACAAATTAACAACTACATTTATTAGTCTTTAAATGTGCCAGAGGACTCCTATCCCCCCCCCCCGCCCTCCCAGATAGCAGTATCATTAGAAAGACAAAGAATAAGCAAATGAACACACTTAAAATTTTGCATTATAAATCAGTAGTTCTCAGCCTTTTCGGTTGAGGGATCAAAATACAGTTTTCAAAACCTTGAATGGCTACCAGTTTATTTAATTAAAAATAAATTAAAAATTAATTAATTGAATTAAAATTGATTGTAATTAAAATTAATTTGGTTCAATTTTTAATTAATTGAATTTGTATTAATTTTAATTGAAATTTAATTTTAGAAAGGTTTTTAAAAAACCTTTTATAAAGGTTTTTAATTAAAATTAATTTTTAAAGGTAGTTTTTTTAAAAAATAAAGGAAGAAGAAAAGGAAAGAAAGAAGAGACAGAAAGGGCTGCTTGCATCCCCAAGCCCAGAGGGGAGGCAAGCAGCCATAGCCCAGCTCCCAGCTGCATGCTGGGACTCGGCAGCAGGCGGGCTGGGCCGGGCCCCCAGCATGAAGCCCCCCAGGGGAACCCACCCCACACCCCAGTCCACCTTAGGGACCCCAAAGCTGAGTCTTGTCTGGCCCGGGCAGTTCCCGCTCCATGGGCCCCCCATTGCCTGGCAGTTCCCTGGCCCCGGCACCAGCTCCTTGACCCTCCCAGTCCCCACCCCCCAACTGGCTCCACAGCCCCCCAACCCTCCCAGTCCCCATCATCTGCCAGGCCCCAGCTTTGGGACCCTCCCTGTCCCCAGCCCCCGACTGGCTCCGCAGCCCCCATCGGCTCACCAGCCCCAGCGCTGGCACCCTCCCAGTCCCCACTCTCCCCAACTGGCTCCGTGGCCCCTGACCCTCCTGGTCCCCATCGGCTCACCGGCCCCAGCTCCTTGACCCTCCTGGTCTCCAGACCCCGTCTGGCTCCGTGGCCCCCGAGTCCGACCCTCCCGGTCCCCAGTCCCCTGACCCTCCCTGTTTCCCATCAGCTCCACAGCCTACCCAGCCTTCCCGGTCCTAGCTTCCCAGCACTCCCAGTCCCAGCTCTCCGGCCCCCTTCCCCCGCCCAGGCCCCCCAGCTTACCTGGCTGGAGAGCTGCAGGGACGTCCGGAGCCACGCTGGCCAGGAGGCCGGTCCCGCCCTGAACATGCTCTTTTAGAGCATGCTCAGGGCAGGAGATTTGAAAACTCCCCAGCCTGGCTGGCAGCTTCTGCTCCTAGCTGAGCAGCAGCCTGCCTGTAGGGCAGAGTGGAACATGCGTTCCGCCAGAGTTTTCTGAGTTCCTGGGCCCCGGAACGCTGGCCCGCCAAATTTTTGGGCCCTGGAACAGTGTTCCGGTGCATTCCGGCTTACTTTAACCCCTGGTGTTGATGGATCACCAGGGACGCTTCATTGGTATCAGTGTTAGCTAGTGAGGGACAATACATAGTGTTTGCATCTTTAAAAACACAGGAGTGTTCAGGAAGCTGAAAGTGGGAACAATTTTTCCTGACTGGTGGGTTACCTCTGATGATATTGAAATGCCACTAGTGATCCTGGGGGAAACAAAACTGCTTCTTGCTCTCCTGGCTCATGAAACAGTACACTGACTACCTTGATACCTCAAAGATTCAACTACCAGCTTCACAGGGGTAAAAGGGCAGTTGAATCTGTTTTGGGGAGGCTGAAGGGATGCTGGCAGTGTTTACTCACTAGTTTAGATCTCAGTCAGAATAATAGCCCAATGGTTGGTTGCTGCCTGTTGCGTCCTGCATAATATCTGTGAGGCAAAGTGCAAAAAGTTCTGCCAGGAGGGCTGAGGTGGAGTCATTTTCTGCTGACTTTGAAGAGCCAGACACAAGGGCCATTAGAAGAGTTCAGCATAGAAATATGCAGCTGAGAGAGGCCTTGAAAGAGCACTTCAGTGGTCAGCACAGTAATGTGCTGTGCTGGACTGTGCTCTACCTGGCCCAGATGGGGGAGCTGTTAGGAATTGTGTGGTGGTTGGTGAACATTTATGAATATCTGTCCTTTAATAGACCTAGGAGTTATGCAGGGCTCTCTGTACATTTATAATTATTGCGCTGTGGTTTCCACTGTACCTATGAGTTCTCTGGACCTATACAATTACTAGTAACGGGCGGTTTGAATAGCAGTAGGCATCCTGTACATATGGCATGAGGTAATAAAGATTAACTTATTTCCAAAAAGTAAAACTTCATTGAATATCAAAAAAAGTGGAAAAATAATGTGCAATTTAAGAAACAAACATAAATAAATTAACAGAACAGAAATCTAAAATTAGTCTGGTACAGAACATTTGTATCCATTTCAGTCAATTGCTGCCAAACATACTTGACCTGGGAAAGCCACAGTTGGTGTATATGAAGCTGAGGTTTTCTTTACTGGCGCCAGTGTGGAGTGTTAGGTGTACGGATGCAGCCCCTGATGCCAGGTAGAATGTCAAGGGCTGTCAAGAGTTGCTGAAATAGAGTGCTCCATTGACTGTAATGGGAGGTCAGCCCTGCTGGGTTTGTAAGTCTATAAGGCTATGTCTACACTTGTTAAGTTAAGTTGATTCTGTTAAGTCGACTTAACAAGGTCGACTTTAAGTTGACTTAAAGTCAACCTTGTTAAGGCGATTTAACGGAGCATCTACTCTTAAAGTCAACTTAAGTCGACCTTGTTAAGTTGACTTAACAGAGCCTGTAGCGTAGACATACCTGTCTACACTGGCTTTAAATTGACTTAAGTCGACTTAATAAGGTCGACTTAAGCCTTAAGTCGACCTTCAGAGGTGGTGTTACTAAGTCGACTTAAGGAAGCACTTAAGTCGACTTAACAAGCGCCCATTGTGAACGCAGAGTTCTGTAGGTCGACTTAAGTGTCCTTAGGTTGACCAAGGCACCAGTGTAGACACACCCCAAGACTGCAGCATCTGTGTTTGCTGCCTTAGAAGCTCCATTATATCCTGGTGCATCTCCTGCTCCTGGGACTCCTGGGCTATTCTCCTGGCCTATCTGTCTTTCTCCAGACTGCCAGCTATACTCACACTCCAAGCCCTCATTTCACAATCCAATGCAGTACTGGGGTTGCAGCATTTCAACGCACATGTTTTCCCTGGTTTGCTTCTTTCTCCTAATTGGGGTCAGGTAAGGCATTCCATGGATGCAGAGGAGCAACCCCTCCAGGCCACAATTACAGCAGCTACTGGTAAAACAAACAGACATATTATTATATTTACAGTCACAACAATTAATGAAAGCTAAGATTTAGAACTCCCTTGCCTTGTCCCATAAACACTTTTAATAAGACATGGTTAATGACACTACAGTGGAGCACATCTGCACATCACTGTCAGGGACAAGAAGGGCACAATAAACAAGGAGGGATTCGTTCAGTTGCATGAAACAGTAATGTTTTCAGGCCCTATTCCCCTGGGTATAGGTACGGGGTAATAGCACTGAATACTGGCTGCATGTCCCAGAAAAGAGTTGATTTTAGCTGATACCTCACTCCATAGACAGAGGCACAGACATTAGATGTTGCTGATGTCCTTAAGCTGCCCTGGTCCATATGCCACAGGCCGGTTTACTATAACAGGATGCGTCTACACTGGTAACTTAGATCGATTTAACGACTCTTAAGTCGACCTACACAAAGTTGCGTCCACACTGGGCTTTTATTAAGTCGACTTAAGTGCTTCCTTAAGTCGACTTAATACCACCACCTCTGAAGGTTGACTTAAGCCAGTGTGGACACCCTAAGTCAACCTAATGCCCTAAGTCAGCTGGGAGATGGGCTGGGGAGAAGGGAGCACAGCTCGGGGGAGATTGGGCTTGGAGGAAGGGAGAGCTGCGGCTGGGGAGATGGGTTGCCGGCTCCCACATGGCAAAGGAGCCCCAGCCGCATGGGAGCCAGCAACCCCACGTGGCTGAGGCCACGGGGGTTTCCCCGTGGTTGGGACTCCTCTGGAGCCAGCAACCCATCTCCTCAGCCGTGATTCTCCCTTCTCCTAAGTCCCATCTCCCCCAGCCGCAGCTCTCCCCAGCCCGATCTTCCCCAGCTGCAGCTCTCCTCTGTCTACCTAGCACCTGCCAGTGTGGACGCAGGCAGTCGACTTGAGTGTTAAGTATGGACATTCTAACTCGACTTAACAGAGTTGACTTAACAAGTGTAGACATAGCCATGGAGCCTGCCAAAGTCATCATACTGTGGTATGGGAAAGCGTCCTATGGTGGAGAAGGAAATTATGCAGCCACCCCTGGAAACCTTTGGCAGAGGACTGTAGAGTTCCCCCATAAAGGTTTTATCAAGATCTCTCAGGAGGATTCAAGGAACATCATCATGTAGATAAACAAATGGCTCCATTTTGCCACCTGTCTGCCTAACCCTACAGGGAATAGTTAATAACTCCATCTCCGCTTGCTCTATTGCTATGTCTTGCTAACTTGGGATATGTCTACATTTGTTAATTCAAGTCAACTTAGCACGTCCACATTCAAAAATTAAGTCGACTTAGAGGGGACCCTGCCAAATCGATCTAGAGCATCCACACTAGACACCTAGGTCGACTTGTAGGGGCTAGGTGGACCGGGGACAGGTCCACGGTGGCGGGGGGGCACCCCTTGCCACGTGCCAGGGGGCTCAGCCTTTGCCCCATTGTACCGTGGTACAATGGGGCAAAGGGGGACAGGGACCCTGGCAGGGCATAGGAGCAGGGTGGGCAGGGCTCTGCCCTGCCCTGTGAGGGGGCATGCCAGGCTGTGGCTGTGCCGGTCACCCTGGCAGGGAGGGCAGTGGGGAAGCCCTAAAACCCCCTAAGTCTACTTAAAGTCAACTTAGGGCTACTCCATGTCCACACTGGCTAAGTCAACTTTCTAAAGTCGACTTAGCCAGTAAAGTCGAATTTACAAGTGTAGACATACCCTTGGGAGTGGACCAGCTGCTATCTTCACATTTAAACTTTGTAAG
Source organism: Pelusios castaneus (assembly GCA_007922175.1). Taxonomy (NCBI): domain Eukaryota; kingdom Metazoa; phylum Chordata; order Testudines; family Pelomedusidae; genus Pelusios; species Pelusios castaneus. Next base: position 2,651,329 of record ML685764.1, read on the forward strand.
GGAAAATGAATGCACACACTTACCTGAGGCTCCTTCCCCAGCATTGGGCTCATCCATGCTCAGCTGAAGGGACTGACTAGTCCACAATGGCGCCTTGAAGTGATCCTGGTTTGCATCAAAGCTGGAACCTGCCGTCCCTCGTCTGCCTATTCGTCCTCCACTTCCTCACTGTTCACATGAGGGATCTGTGTCTCTGGGTCCTCAGATGTATCCACAGTGCTCTGCAGAGGGCTGGTGGGTCTCCACCAAGTATGGCACGCAGCTTGTTGGAATAGCAGCAGGTCTGCAGCTCAATATCAGACTAGTTCTTGGTCTCCCTAGTCTTGTGGTATGCCTCGCGCAGCTACTTACTTTCACGGGGCCTTGTTGCTGATTACTGTTGTACCCCTTTGCCTGCCTCGCCTGTGCAGTCTTTTTGTGGATGTCCCCATTTTTACCACTGGTCTGTATCTGGGCCTACACAGGCTCTTCTCTCCCAGGACAGCCAGTACCTCCTGTCTACTCCAGGCTGGAGCATGTCTGCAGCAGGTAGCCAGCATGGTTGGGCAGTTGCTCATGTAATCTTCTGCCAGGTGCAGTTGGCAGCAACAAGGGCCAGGTTCAATATCAATATAAAACAAAACAAGTTCAAGCCCCACCCAGCAAGCTAAGAAACTGGCCACTCCTCAGTACCACTAAGAGACAACACCTCCCCATTCACAAGCACCAAGTCTGTGTACAACAAAGGAAAACTTTTATTAAAAGGGAAAGGGAGCCCAGCATTAATTTGGGACAACACCAAAACACTGATCCAAAAACATGTAACCACAAACAAACAGTCACCTCACAGTATGTTGGGCAATGTCCTTTGCTTCAGTTTCCCAACTTGCAAGTCTGGCGAACAAGTGTTCCTTTACCATGCCACTCTCCCCTTCCCTCTGCAGCACCCCACTGACAGTGGGTCATCCTTGGTCAGTGAAGACCAAGAGTTCAGAGGGGTTCACCTGAAAGGGGCGGGGTGTCCAACAAAGCTTTTGTTTCTGTTGAAGATGGCTCACTGCTCCTGTTATTTCTACTGCTTCTGCCACTGCTTGCCACTGCAGCTGCCATTGTTCAATCTGCCATCTCTGCCACTGCTCAGCTCCACTGCTCTCATTGCTCGCTACTCACTACCATTTCTGTGATGTCATCTTCTGAGGGTCCAACCACTTAGCCCAGCTCTTTGGCTATGTCTACACTTGTAATTTTAAGTCAACTTTAAGTTGACTTAGTTAAGTCGACTTAGTGAGTCTACACTTAAAATTAAAGTCGACTTAAAGGGGAACTTATAAAGTTGACCTAGAGCGTCCACATTGGACACCTAGGTTGGCTTCTAGGGGCTAGGGGGACCTTGGGCAGGTCCACGGTGGCAGGGGGCACCCCTTGTGTACAATGGGGTAAAGGGGGACAGGGACCCTCGCAGGGCATGTGGGTAGGGTGTGACGCTGTCCGGATTTAGGGAACCATTTATGATATTATTTTCTATTAATATTTCATATATGCTATAATCCATAGGAACTATGTCATGTTTGGTATCAATAGAAAGGTAGTAATTTGCTGTGAATGATTATACAGTTTATGTATAGGAATTGTATTTGTATTAGAAGTTAGGAATATGGTTGTTATATCTATACTTTAACTTGTATGATTCTGTGGAAACACCCGAGATAGGCTGTCTACAACCATTGTGTCCTTAATGTTAAGGAAGCTCCCAGGTACAGTGGGCCCAGGGAGCAACCTGATGAGCCATTAAGGACACAATGGTTGTATACCTTATGTCCTAGGGGGACCTAGGGCAGGTCCACGGGGGCAGGGGGACACCCCTTGCCCAGTGCCAGGGGGCTCAGCCTTTGCCCCATTGTACATAGGTACAATGGGGCAAAGGGGGACAGGGACCCTGGCAGGGCATAGGGGCAGGGTGGGCAGGGCTCTGCCCTGCCCTGTGGGAGGGCATTGGTGTAGTCCTGGGGTAGCCCTAAATTGATTTAGGACTACCCCACATCTACACTGGCTTAATTCGACTTTAAAAAGTTGAATTAAGCCTTAAGTCGAAGTAATTCTAGATTTAATAAAGTCGACTTAATTTTCATTAAGTCGACTTAAGAAAACTGTAGTGTAGATGCAGGGTAAATTAAGTCGACTTAAGCAAGCTTAAATCGACTTAAGTTACAGGTGTAGACGCAGCCTAACAGTGTCCCACGTGTAAGGCGTAGTCCTTGGATTTACTCGTTGGTGACTTCAATGCTAGTAATCCCCAAACAGAACCAAGGGCTCTCAATGGGGTCCAATCAGCTCTGTGTTTATGCACTGGAGTGGGCGGGCAGGAGGGTCAAATGGCATTAAGGGTTCTTTAAAAAGAGTCTGCACCATTAATTACAACACCTCTTTCCACCCACTCTCATTTTCACTGGGATTTGGTATCTCTACTTTCTACTTAGCAAGTGAGGTTCAGTTAGGGCGACACCCTCAGTCAGCCCATGCTAAATACAGTTGTCCTGCCCTTTATTCACAGGAAGGGTAACGACATTTCACTCCCCCTGCAATGAAAATTTATATTAAAACTAATGTTAAAGTTATCTAATACACAGGCTAAGAAATGAGTTGCTATACAGCTGGGTATAATCCTTAAATTATCCAAAAATACAAAGTTTGGTTTAAAAGTCATAAAAAAATACACAGTACATAATCTGCAATGTCCCAAATTACAGTGAATAATTTAACAAGCAACTAAAACATTAGTATCCAAATATTAAGGTACATCACTTATAAAAATTATACTAAGGGTAGCTAGTGGAAAGCAAATATAACGAAGAGTGTAGATTGCCCCTCAGTGATTGAGAATTTTAGAATAGATTGTCTCTCCGTAAATATAAAGTGACTTGTATCATAAAACCAGCCCAAAGTGATCTCTTTGGCAAAGCAGCTCTGTCTGCTGAAGACCAAGGCAGAATAGGTGTGTCTACACAAAGCCAGTAGGAGAGCTCACCAAGCTGGGCAATTGGAAAAGATATTAAAAAAATACACAGGGGTTTCAAAGTGAGGGAACGGGAAGAGGAGTGCCTTTTAGTCTACATGACCAGTGGGCATGGAGTTCACATTTGTGACAAGAACGGGCACTGTTGGACATTGTGGTAATGTTGCTGAAGATTGCGAGGCTCGACAAAGCATTCGTTCTGCATTGACCAGAGTACGTCAACCATGGCTCACTGCCATTAATTGTGTTGCCATGGCAGCATTCTCACATTGGCAGGTGTCCCATTTAAGTATAAACACATGCACAAATAGGTCAACACGGCAACTTACGTTCATCTAACTCTGTAATAGAGATCAGGCCCCAGAATCATCACATGGAGTGGATCCACTGAGCTCTACTACAAAGAATACTTAGATGAAGCCCTTTGACAACAGATTCTGAGGACTCCCTCTACAGCTGTGAGACTTGGGTGACCTACAGAAAACATCTGAGAAACCTGGACTGCCAGGGCCAGTACCTTCTCCAGAAGAGCCTCAGGATAAAGTGGCCCTGATTATCCAGCACCAGCTGAGGTGGAGCAGGCATCGTGTGTGTGACACTGGCTGGATTTAGGGGACCATTTATGATATTATGTAATATCAATATTTCAAAATTGCAGTAATTCATATGAGATATGGCATGTCAGGTATCGATGGAAAGGTTACAGTTTTCTCAATATGGTGTTATAGTTTATGTGTATGTGTCATGTCTGTATGGGAAGCTATGAATATGTTTGATATATCTATTTTAACTTCTGCTATGTTTCTGGGAGACATCCCAGACAGAATGGCTGCAGCTATTGTCTGCTTACTGGACCATTAAGGAAATTCACAGGTAAAAATGGGCCTAGGGAGAGACCTGATGAGTCACCAGGACTTGCCCATGTGACTCTGGACTCCATTTTATTTCTGTAAAATTCCACAAACAGCATGGAAAAAGCCAGAGGACATAAAAAGGCAGTTCCATCACCACCATTTTGTCTTCAGTCGTCTTCTGTTCAGTCTTTCAGTCTACAGCCAACATCTATCTCTATATCTATTCATCTGCAATTGAGGCTGTGAAACATAGGACTGAGACCCGCCAGATACTGGATGTACACCAGAGGAACTACACAAGCCTGCAAACTTCTAATTCTACTGGAAACTTGCTATATATGGACTTCTAATAACGTGTAAGTATCTAATTGCTTTAATCCTTTAACAGTTCTCTCATAGTTTGTTTGTTTTCCTTGTATAATAAACCTTTAGTCCTAGTTACTAAAGGATTGGCTGGCAGTGTGGTAATTTGGGTTAGATCCAAACTTATATTTATGTGGTAATACGGTTGATCCCTTGGGGTCAGGAGAATCCTTTTGGTAAGGAGCATGGAGTTTTAAATAACTATTTCTTTACTAGATCCAGTAGCTGATTGGGAACCAGTGGCTGAAAGGCAGTAAAGGGGACTATATATATTTTGTTGTGGTTTCTTGACAACCAGAAGCATAGTTTGTAGCTGATTGGGAAGTCTGACTTCAGTGTCACCCACCAGAACTGGAGAGAATCTGTTCTCCTTTTTGCAGCCTGCCTTGGTCTTTGCATTTTCAGGTGGCTATCCCAAGCCAGCAGGGTCACAGTGTGCACATGTCTGCTGCATGCCTACCAAAATGATTGCAGTACGCCCAACTCACGAAAGGAGAAAGGAAACAAGAAGAACCAAAAGAAATGCTTCAAAGACCACCTCAAGGTAAACATCAAGATATCTGGTACAAACAGCACACACTGGGAGACAGTAGCCTGAAATCAGGCTTGCTGGTGAAGGCTTGTCAGAGAAGGAATGGCCATTTTGGAGGAAAATTGTCTTGCCCTGGTCACAGAAAAATGACAGAAAAGAAAGGACAGACAACTCTCATGTAGCAATCATGCCCCTACCATGCCTTCCAACACCACCTGCAACATCTGCCAATAAGTCTGCAGCTCAAGGAATGGGCTCGTTCGTCACCAAGGGACCCATATGAAATAAAACCTGTAGAAGAGATTATCCTTGACTCATGGAATCACCTGGGGGATAACAATGAGAACAATGGAGGAAAGCAACCCAGTAGACAATGAGAACAATAGAGGAAAGCAAACTGAATTTGTATATTCCCTCAAAAACAAGTTCTATTTTTCCTTCATAAAAATAAGTACTACACTAGCAGACCAAAATATAATTGCATCGCTAGTATAGACTGCATTAATTTGGATTAATACTATACAATACTTTAATACTTGTTCTAAGAATAGATATGCAATGAAATTATGTAATGGGAATAAGGCTGGCAATTACTGGCAAGTCAACTAAAGCAAATGGTACAATGAAGAGTCACCTCTATGTACAGTGACCTAACAAAGAACATCTATATATCCTTTTCAAATTACTGACGTTTTCTCGACTTTCTATCAGAATCTTATTCAGGTTGAGTCATTAAGACACAGGTAAGTTTGAATTTTTTTTCTCTAAAATAAACTTTTCACCTATTATTTCAGACAAGAGACAAGGCATTATATTTCAATCTAGCACATTCAGTGGTGACCAATGAACTTTACATATACAGAGGAAGAGACAAGGATGGTCTCTTTCACCATTATTGCTTTCACTAACTTTGGAACCCATCTAGGAGTTAAATAGAAGGAACTGTCAAGGCCAAATTTTTAGAAGGGTAGAACCTAAGCTCTGTGGGAAAAGAAGTGAATAAGCACTCATCATTACATGCACAAATCATTTACTCGTGTTTGCAATGAGTCTTGGAAATACTCATTCACTTTAAGGGTGTTGCAGGGCAGAGAGAGTTTAAAACTTCCGTGTGTCGCAGCAGAGTGCATTCTACAAGAAAGAATAAACATTGGAAACAGTTGGAAATTTTAGGTGACCGTGACTAGGATTTCCAAAGGAGCCTAAAGGTGCCTACTATCTTAAATGCTTCTAAAAAACCTGATGATCCCATAATTAAAGAGTATAAAAGGGTTAATAAGTTCTGGAAATAGCATGAATAATGAAAAAATAGTTGGTGGAAAAGGAAATTTGGAGGCATCTGCTTGTATTCTCTCTGCATTTTCAGGAATTAGAGAAGTCCTTGCATTAATATACAAACACATTTCTAGCAGCTTACAGTTGCTAAAATTCATACCTAAATCTCTGGAAGAAAAGGAATGTCTTTTCCATATAGACAACAGAGTCTTGTGGCACTTTTAAAGACTAACAGATTTATTAATCGCATGAGCTTTCGTGGGAGAAAATCCCACTTCGTCAGACGCTTTGAGGACGAAGTGGGATTTTCTCCCATGAAAGCTCATACGATTAATAAATCTGTTAGTCTTTAAAAGTGCCACAAGACTCTTGTCTTTCTACAATAGACTAACACGGCTACCCCTTTGGAATTTTTCCATATAGGGTTTTCTTTTATGTTTTCCAGCTATGTTTCATGTAGAGAAGTATAGTATGGATAAGAGAGCAAAAGGGAGAAGTTAACAAGATCATGAACCTATTCCTAAATTATGTAGAAAACCAGAAATTAGTAAAATAAACAAGGAGTCCTGTGGCACTTTTAAAGACTAACCAATTTATTGATTGCAGGAGTTTTTCTGAGAGAAAATCCCACTTCGTCGGATGCTTTGAAGATGGGAAACTTACAGAATGGGAGGAAAATAAATGCAGGGAAGTGTAAGTCATAGGATCAGGTCAGATTGTTACAGCAAATCAGTGCACTAGTTTAGATTTAAACAATGGGGAACAGCATATAGAGGAAGGTGAGGTCAAATCACCTGTTATAATGAGAAAAAAATCCGTAGTCCTTATTTAGTCCTGAGGCAACGGTGTGAAATCTGCATATGAATTCCAGTTCTGCTGTTCCTCCTTAAAGCTTCTATTTGTTATTCATTTGTTTAAGCATAGCTATTAACAACTCATCAATAGCGTAAGCAGGGAGATTGAAGTGTTCCCCTACTGGTTTTTGAATGTTGTGATTTCTGATGTCAGTCTTATGTGCATTTATTCTTTTGTGCAGTGACTGTCCTATTTGTCCATATATAAGGCAGGGGTTGGGGGGCCTTTCTGGCACATGATGGCATAAATCACATTGGTGGGCAAGCAGGTGAATGAGCCCTTGATGGAGTAGCTGGCTTGATTAGGTCCTGTGATGGTGTCTTTTGTATAGATATGTGGGCAAACTTGCAATGTGGTTTGTTTCAGGGATATGTGCCTGCTTTAATGTTTCTGTTGTTTGGTCTCTAGCTGCTGGTGAGTATGCAGATTTGACACCAGTGCCTCAGAGCTAAATCGGGACTACGAATTTTTTTTCTCATTACAACAGGTGATTTGATCTCACCTTCCTCTATATGCTGTTCCCCAGTGTTTGAATCTTAACAAATGCTCTGATTTGCTGTTACAGTCTGACCAGATCCTATGCCATACACTTCCCTGCATTTATTTTCCTCCCATTCTGTAAGTTACCATCTTCAAAGCATCTGGCAAAGTGGGATTTTCTTCCTCGAAAAACCATGCGATAAATAAATTTGTTAGTCTTTAAAAGTGCCACAGGACTCCTTGTTTGTTTTGCTGAACTAGACTAACATGGCTACCCCTTTGGAACTTGTCAGAAATTAGTAGTTAATAGAGCATGGTACCCAATAAAATTTGAAGTAGTTGAGAGATCTTAACGCAATATTTCTTCTTGGAATCCAGTTCTTACCAACTGTTTTTAAAAATGATATGCTAAACACATAGTGTTCACATATTTTTCAAATGTATATCCATGGATTATATTTTGAGGGAATATAAACTATTCAGAAGGTCTCTAGCTACAACATGATATCTTTTCTTTTAAATGCAATTATGACATTCTATCAATATCAATAAAAAGTATCATCTACAAAATTATTCCTGAGTCTGTGGGAACCCATTAGAAATCCTATCACATTCTCCCAACACAAAATCGTAAGATAGATCTCACGATCCTTAAAACACCAGAGACAACAAACAAATTTTTCAGTTGGTTAGAAAATCAGCAAGTGGCAAAACAAAATCACATTAACAGCGTATATATTCAAAGAGCAGGAGAGGAGTAAGATTAACATACCTGTACTATTTCGTTAGACCCAGCAAAGCTTCCTACCTGATACAAACTGCGTCTCTGTTGAGTGAGATCCAATTTTTGACTCCTATGACTCAGATGTGCTCTTTGTTTGCTTAAAAACTTTGCTGAAAAGGAAAGGTACGTCCTTGTACACATTACATAAAGCACAGTCTGTTCACCGTAATGTTTTTATATAGCGGATATGTGTGTGTGTCTCTTGGTTGTGTCAGACATCTGGAAATATGATAAAGTATGGATTGGCAGCAATCTTTGGTCTCTTTTTTAACCTTTTTCTTCACTGCATGTTCTAGGATTCTTGCTTTGTGGAGCCTGTTGACTTCTTATTCAATAAGATCCTGATTTCAAGACTACTGAAATTAATGAGAGTTTTCAATGATTCTGTGAAGCATGCCCCCATGCTCCCAATTTGTTATTCTCTTTTTAAAATATTTTAAAACTATAATTTCACTCTTTGTACCAATTAAAAAGAACAAGATGTGAAAATGACCTCCTCATATAGTGTTGTGACTTCAGTGACAAATTTTTTATTACTTATTCTTATGCACTGATTCATATACTCAGTTTCAAACCAGTTAGGTGATTGATAACTGTTTGATAATCCATGGCATCTAGAATGTACAAATTCAAAGTGTCTTGTGTAGATGTGTAAGTATTGTGTTCATTTTGGTGCTCAATTTGTGCCTTTGAAATCCTCCTTCTGTGATCAATCTCTATTATAACTCTAAGTTAGTTTGCCATGTTAATACACCAACAAAAGGATGAAATGTTTGTGTACATTTACAAATAAAATTTCTTAAATTCTAAGCTGGGGCTGCAGGGGAGAGCTTTGGGGCAAATGTTAAACTGTTTTAGTAAAAACTCAGGCTATGTACACACGATCAGATTAAAGCGCAACATGGCAATCACGCTATAAAAAACACGTGATCTTTATTGCGGGATAGCACGTACACACGTCACTCCTTGTAACGCAACAGAATTCTTTGCAATATCGCGGTGTAGCGCAATGAATTCTGGGTACCTATCCCACAGTTCAATTTTCCCTCAATCTGCGCTAGGAATCATGGGATGAAGGAAAGGAACGCAAAGCACCATGGGTAAAATCTCAGTTTCCCGTGGTGCACTGTGTTCCCCTTGCATCTTCCTCGTTGCCAATAGCAACTCGCGCCTATTTTCAACAGTGCAGTGACACACTACTTGCGAGCAATCACAACAGCGACAGCATGGATCCTGCTCTGATCTCCACTGTCGCCTTCAGCATTCTAAATACATCTCGGCTGGTTGCTCAGTACGCAATGAGCTCCGAGTCAGACGAGGAAGCTGAGGAGCAGGGGCTGATCGATGCCATGCAGAGCAACAGCACCGCATTGCTCAGCTCCTTCACCGATCATCTGCACACGGTGCAACGCCGTTTCTGGTCGCGAGAGACGAGCACCGAGTGGTGGGATCGCATTGTTATGCAGCTGTGGGATGACGAGCAGTGGATACAGAACTTTCGAATGCGGAAAGCAACCTTTCTGGAACTGTGCTCAGACTTGGCCCCTGCCCTGCGACGTAAGGACACCAACATGAGGTCAGCCCTAACCGTGGAGAAGCGTGTTGCGATTGCTGTCTGGAAGATGGCGACTCCTGACTGCTACCGGTCGGTTGCAAACCAGTTTGGAGTCGGGAGGTCCACCGTCGGATTAGCCCTCTCACAAGTCTGCTGAGCCATCAATCGCGTTCCACTATGGAGGACTGTGATGTTGGGCAATGTTCGTGAGATTGTGGACGGCTTTGCTGCCACGGGATTCCCTAACTGCGGGGGAGCCATAGCTGGCACACACATCCCTATTTTGGCTCCAGACCATCTCGTGACCGAGTACATCAACAGGAAGGGCTACTTCTCCATGGTGCTGCAAGCACTCGAAGATCACAAGGGGCGTTTTACGGTCATCCATGCTGGGTGGTCGGGAACGGTGCATGATGCCCACATTTTCAGGAACACTGGTCTGTACCGGAAGCTGCAAGGGGGTACCTTCTTCCCTGATCAAAAAATTACAGTGGGGGATATGGAGATGCCCATAGTCATCCTCGGAGACCCAGCATACCCACTGATGCCATGGCTCATGAAGCCGTACACCGGTAACCTAGATCGCAGCAAGGAGCGGTTCAATTACAGATTGAGCCGCTGCAGAATGACTGTGGAGTGTGCCTTTGGCCGTTTAAAAGGGCGCTGGCGATGTTTGTATGGGAGTCTGGACTTGGCGGAGGACAACATCCCTGCTGTGATTGCGTCATGCTGTGTCCTTCATAACATTTGTGAAAGTAGAGGAGAAAAGTTTTCCCCGGGGTGGGCTATGGAGGCACAGCGCCTCAAGGAAGCATACGAACAGCCAGCCACTAGGAGTATTAGGGGGGCCCAAGGAGAAGCTGCTCGCATAAGGGAGGCACTCAGGGACCATTTCAATGTTGCCCTCCCCTAGTTAACTTCCAGGACACATCAGGTGCACCTTATGAGATTTTCAATGTGTACAAATAAAGCCACTCTTCAAATTATTTGTCACTGTTTTTATTAAAACCTAAAGGGGGGGGGGGTTACAGGTGGGTGTAGCTGCGGGTCTCTAAAAAGTAGCTCTGGGGGGACTGGATGTTGCAGTGTACCAGGGGAACGTGGCCTTCAAAGAAATTCTTTGAAGGACTACGGGGTGTGGGAGGCAGACACGGCTGAACTGTATGGAGTGGAGCCCGTACATTAATCGCCTGGGTCTGCAAAGAAATCATGCTCTTGAGCAGTTCTGTTTGCTCCTTCATCACGCTTATCAGTTCATCCCTGTGTTTCTGCCTCCTCTGTTGGGATTCCTCTCTCCAGGCTCGATTCTCCCTCGCGGATTCCTGTTCTGTTTTCAGCAGCTCCTGAAACATATCCTCCCTGTTTCTTCGAGCATGCCGCCGAATGTTTCTCATGCGGTCAGCTGGGGTAGACACCGGCCTTGTGAAGTTCGAATCTAAAAAAAATAATAATAATAATAACACTGTTGTTAACACATAGCCTAGATAACCAATGTAACCTTCCAGTAGCACATTCCACTGGAAGGTGCGGGGCAGTCAACATCCTATGCTTCGCTGAAGCGGACAAGGTACATCCTAATAGAAGCCTTACTGGGGGCTAACATTCTGCAGCGGGCACACAGATATCTCTCTCCTCAGAGTGCCCCTGCCAGCTAGAATACATATCCTACATGCCACCGGTTGCAAGCCAGGACCGTATGCTGCTGCACTGTGTGCTGCCATGGTTCCCAGGGCTGTGCTTTGCAGCTGGCGAGGCAGAGTATCCATCTTTGGGAGCATAGACACAAACGCTCTCCCATCTAACCTGAGTAGTAGGCTCTGGAGGTACATCGAGGAAACCTTTACTGACCTAAATACAGATGATTTTTTGACAATCACTGCTTGTGTTGATGCACTTCTAATGAATGCAGAGTAAACTGAATGAATGCAGAGTAAACAATCCTTGTATTCCTTATGTCCTTAATGGCTCATCAGGTTACTCCCTAGGACCATTCTACCTGGAAAATTCCTAAACATTAAGGAGGCAATGGTTGGTGACATCCTGTCTGGGGCATTCCCATAAAATCACACAAGTTAAAGTATAGATAGAACACCAAATTCCTAACTTCTAATCGAAATAGAATTCCTAGACATAAACTATATAATCATTCCCAGCGAATTACTACCTTTGTATTGATACCAAACATGACATAGTTCCTATGGATTATAGCATTTATGAGATATCCATTGAAAATAATATCATAAATGCTTCCCTAAATCCAGACAGTGTCACACCCTGCCCACATGCCCTGCCCTTTGGGGGGCATGCCAGGCTCCCTCTATGCCCCCCCGTGACAGGGAGGGCATTGGTGTAGTCCTGGGGTAGCCCTAAGTCGACTTAGGGCTACCCCATGGCTACACTGGCTTAATTTGACTTTAAAAAATTTCAGTCAGTTTTTGAACAGTGGGAAATTTCAATGGACTGAAAGATAACTAATGTTATACCAACATTTAAGAAGAATAAACATTATTTAATGTTTTTATCTGCGATCTAGAAGAATACAAAATCATTATTTATAATTTGAAGATGTCACAAAAATGGGGGAGTGGTAAATAAAGAAGAGGAACTGTCACTGATATTGAGGACTCTGGATTGGTTTGAAAAATTAGGCATAAGAAAACAATATATATTTAAATCTGGCCAAATGGAAAGTCATACATCAATCTAGGAACAAGAATGTAGGTCATATTTACAAGGTGAAGTATATTTATTCTACCATTTTATTCACATTTTCTACCTTTTTAAAACAGAAATTCCATCACCTGGAGATACAGTCACATCTGATGCACAGACACTCTGCACAGCCTCATTCAGCATTTACCAGATAAAACTGGTTCCTGCAGTTCCTGAATCACTTGAAATCATCAAAATATGTGAACAGTGCAGCAGGACTGATTTAAAGAGTGCAGGCTAGTAACGCAACCTCAATTATATATACTCTTGCCTTGCCACGTCACAGAGATAACATTTAGGCTATCTTGGAAACCTATTAGACAAGATTAGAATTCCCCATCTTCAAAGCGTCTGATGAAGTGGGATTTTCTCCCACGAAAGCTCATGCAATAAATAAACGTGTTAGTCTTTATAAGTGCCATGGGACTCCTTGTTTGTAAGACAAAAAATAGAATCTACTTTGGTCTAGCAAGTCTTTATTGTGCATGTGAGAAGTGGGATTTTTCAAAGGCTAATATTTTGGACAAATTAGTATGGATTTTCCTGAAGAGGGCAAAAAGCACATCTTTGACACAAAGACCATCCTCCTGCCAAATTTAAAGCCCTTGCTTCAAGGAATAAAGGTCCTAGGGTATGTCTACACTGGCAATTTAGGTCGACTTAAGCAGCCTTAAGTCAACCTAAATTACTCCCCATCCACATTGGACTTTCATTAAGTCGACTTAAGAAATTCCTTATGTCGACTTAATGAAAGCTTAGGTTGACTTAGTAAGAACCGCTGGTTAGGTCAACCTAACCTTTAAATTGACTCCTTAGGGCGACTTAAGCACCGTGTGGCCATGGATTAACCCTTAAATCGACTTTATGAAGTCGACTTAAGGGCAGTTAGGTTGACTTACTATGTTAAGCCAGAAAGATTCTTTCCCCAAGAATCAGGCAGCATAGATAATACTGAAGAGGTTTATTCACGATACCGGGAAGACTAACAGGACAGCTTCAAATTGGTGATTTTACAGTGGTCAAATATATATCTTCTTTGTCAGTTACATAATCCACTTGGAATTTTTTATCTAGTTACTTACAAGTACAGACTTGTTCCACCCAGAGAGGACAGAGGTGATAATGACCGATGCAGAGACACTTTAATTACATTAAAGGCCCTATGGCTACATTTAGGGTGGGGCGGGAGGATGGGATGGAGAGGAGGGTCCTTACAGCTAGTCAGAAATGTATTGTTCCCATCTAGGCCAGAATTTCTCAATAGGCAGCTGGCCACTGCCTTACTGATTGTTCACAGCACTCTTGTCCTTGGGTGGGTCTGGTATGACTGTTAACCTGAGTTTCATGCCACAACTTACTGGCAGGAAAAGTATCCAAGCTGTAACAGACAAGACCTGACAGAGAAAAGTCTACAGAGACAGAAAAAAACATTAAAGCCTAACAATTAAGTCCCTGTTCAGGGTAACCTCTTTGTTAAGTCATCTTAACAAAATCAACCTAACTTTTTCTAGTGTAGACATAGCCCTCAAATAAATCACCAGAATTTTTGAACACAGGCAAAACAATATTTTTCCTTTTGCCTCATTCTCAGAAACAGTTACAACATTTTAGCTGTAATCTTCCCAAAAAATTAGCCTGAGCTAGACACCTGGCAGGAAAATTTCAGTGCAAACGTTGATAGTTCTAAGAAACTGAAAACATGTTCTTGTAATGAAAAACGTCATGTAAGTATAACAATAAACAGTACTACCTGTTCAGATTATATTTTTTTACAATAATAACTAGCCACAGTCAATGGCCTAGCAAACAGAAGTACCTATATCTGAGTTCCTGGACTCTGCAGTTTCGGAACTTTAACATTCTAAGTGTTGTAAAATTTTTTATATCAATGTACAATGGGAGTGAAAAGAGTGAACAACTTTAATCCTAACTAAACACAAATTTTTTATTACGCAAACTTCTAGGTCAGACAGGGACTTTTTAAAAGCCCACTTCTTCCATAGAGCTTCCCTATACTGTTCACTTTGTTTATCGCTGCACTTCCAACTCCTTAATGGTTTCTCCATGTTCTGCCTTGTAATTACTGATGAGGGTGGGGGCATGATTTTGAACCCATGCCCTGCCCAAAAAAGCCCCAAAACTAGATATTCTATAGCAACCTTTTATAGCCTGCCAAGTGCCTCATTCTCATATAATGTAGACTGAACGCCCTAGTCATTTCTCTAGGAGAAAGGAGTTTTCTGGATTGTTCTCATCTTTTTCTTTCCCCTCCTTCCATCCCCAGATTTCTGCCAAAGTTTATAATTTTATTCACTTCTTTGCAACGTGGACTTAAAATATGTGAGCACCCCTCCCATACCAACACTTGTATGTCAACTCTGGTATTGTGTAATGAGGAAGTGTGGATATTTATTTTTCTGTGAACCTATGACTGTTCATTCTTTTCGCTCTCATAGTTTGATGGCATGAGTGTTTAAAAATCAAATTAAAACATCAGAATTAGGATGGCAGAGGTGTATAGAAGATCTATTCTCTAGGTCTTCGGTTTGACTCTGGACTCTACCAGAATGATTGTAGGGTTTTACTGTTAATTATTTATGTAATATCATGAGGGCATATGGAATTTTACAAAACATGATATACATCAGTGTCACCACTCTGAAGAGTTCACACTTGAAGGCAGGGGGAGCAGGCAGGCCAAAGCACAGCAGTGAGGGGGCAGCAACATGGGCCTCAGGTAACCGCAGGGCTTGGGGCAATTGCCTCGTTTGGCCCCCCCCCCCAACAACAGCCACAGTCTAAAGGGAGGCCCCAGACTTCAGCCCCTATGGCCCCTGTGAGATCCAGCCCTCCCCTCCCCCATTACCCCACTCAGTTCACCTATCCCACCCATACGGTGCGGCAGGCCTCCCCAGGAGTGGGGCCATGTGGCGTGGCAGCCTTTGGGCCACATTGGAGGCTACACTGTGTGCTAGCCTGCCCTGGCTCCACTCCTGGGGCAAAGCAGTGAGAATGGGGCTGCCTGGGCCAGGAGCACCACAGAGTGTGACCTCTGCCCCCCGTGGTGGGGGGTTAAGGCCCCAGGCCAGGGGGGCCCCCACAGTGGTGGGACAGCCCAGGGCTCCGGGGCCCCTTAATCTGGCCCTGGTTTCACCCCTACTCTCTTCCATGGAAGAAAATTACACTACGTCTGGAAGCCAGCAGAAAAGAGAAATGGGCACACAAAGCTTGGTAATATAAAAGGGCACCAGAAAGACCAAAGATTCAGTGCCCAATATAATGTACAAACAAATGAATAAGCAAAGATAAGAGCCAAGACAGGCACAACAGGGACCATCCCTAGCAATTGTCCATCTGTGGCTGCTCTCCAAAAGCAGAATATAAAGTCTCACGGCCATGGGTGGTTTTTGAAGCTTCTCCTGAGGAAGGCAAGCTCCGTGCTCTCCCACCCCCACTCCCACCAGGCCCACCCCCCCAGGCCTCTTCCCCTACCCCTCACCACAGTCACTGCATGGGGTCTCTGGCTGACTTCCTCCTCTCCTCTCCTTCCCCCACTAATACCTATCCTCTCCACTCCCCACCCAGCATGAGAGGCAGCTGCCTAGGTGGCAAAGCAGGGCAAGAATAGAAATTGGGAAATTTGGAAGGACACTCTGATTCTGGTATTAGCTAAAGAGATAAAAAGGGGATACTGCCATGTGTGTAGTTCCTCAGGGGGTACAGAAAGAGATTGTTGAAATAGCTCATCAGGATGGGCACTGTGGGGTTGAAAAGACACTTGGCTGACTAGAGGCAGCAGGGTGGGCCCAGCATAAAAGAAGATGTGGAACATTTTATTTATAACTGCTTAGCATGCATTCCGAACAACCCACATACACAGATAACAAAATAGCCACCGAGGCACCAACCTATAAAACGACCTAGGCATCAATTGCGAATTGATTAGTAGAAAAGGATTCAAATACCGCCTTGTGATTGTGTATGCTTTTGCCAAGTCGGTTGAGGCAATCCTCAATCAGAAAAATGGTGCCATGACTACCAACAAGATACTAATAAATGAAATATTTTCCCAATTTGGTTCATCTCAAATGTTTCTCAATTTTTATCTCAGCAAACTTCAACCCCCTTTTGTTAAGAAAGGGTATTACTTTGTGACAAAAGTGCTGGATTCCCCCAGGCAGCTAACTCCTTTTGAACCGAGTAAAAACATTTAAGTCTTTCCCTAAGTTTTTGTTTGGATTTCCTTTGTTCTCTCATATAATTACCAAAGATGCTTTGAAAACACTGAATGTAAGAGTATTAAGAGAGAAGCAATCCCACGAGGAAGGGTGCTTCAAGACTGAGAAATGATTCCAGAGACAGAGCTGTCATTTCGCTCAGCTTTCTTCCGGGATTATGAATCCAAGCTCTCAGAGAAGGTGTCAAGATTTGAAACCACCGCCTCTTGTCAGTGTTAGTAAGGAAAATTGCTTTTGATGCTAATATGTAGTGGACTTCTGATTCGGGGGCTCGTATTATAAGTATAGTACAGTGCTCAACACATGAGGTGGTGCACTAAGCGCCAGCCTCAAAAATTAAGACCCTCCCAACCTCCAAACACCCCCCCCCCCCAAAGGCACCCCAGACACTTTCGGCGGCAGGAGCAGCACCACTGAAACGATCAGTGCCAACAACCTTTATTGTTTTAGGTGGCAGCGTGTGTTCTGCTCCTGAAGTACCAGAGTGCAGCTAGACACCATGGTGAGCCATTAAGGACACAATGGTTGTATTCCTTATGTCCTAGGGGGACCTAGGGCAGGTCCACGGGGGCAGGGGGACACCCCTTGCCCAGTGCCAGGGGGCTCAGCCTTTGCCCCATTGTACATAGGTACAATGGGGCAAAGGGGGACAGGGACCCTGGCAGGGCATAGGGGCAGGGTGGGCAGGGCTCTGCCCTGCCCTGTGGGAGGGCATTGGTGTAGTCCTGGGGTAGCCCTAAGTTGACTTAGGACTACCCCACATCTACACTGGCTTAATTCGACTTTAAAAAGTTGAATTAAGCCTTAAGTCGAAGTAAGTCTAGATTTAATAAAGTCGACTTAATTTTCATTAAGTCGACTTAAGAAAACTATAGTGTAGATGCAGGGTAAATTAAGTCGATTTAGGCAAGCTTAAATCGACTTAAGTTACAAGTGTAGACGCAGCCTAACAGTGTCCCATGTGTAAGGCGTAGTCCTTGGATTTGCTTGTTGGTGACTTCAATGCTAGTAATCCCCAAACAGAACCAAGGGCTCTCAATGGGGTCCAATCAGCTCTGTGTTTATGCACTGGAGTGGGTGGACAGGAGGGTCAAATGGCATTAAGGGTTCTTTAAAAAGAGTCTGCACCATTAATTACAACACCTCTTTCCACCCACTCTCATTTTCACTGGGATTTGGTATCTCTACTTTCTACTTAGCAAGTGAGGGTCAGTTAGGGCGACACCCTCAGTCAGCCCATGCTAAATACAGTTGTCCTGCCCTTTATTCACAGGAAGGGTAACGACATTTCACTCCCCCTGCAATGAAAATTTATATTAAAACTAATGGTAAAGTTATCTAATACACAGGCTAAGAAATGAGTTGCTATACAGCTGGGTATAATCCTTAAATTATCCAAAAATACAAAGTTTGGTTTAAAAGTCATAAAAAAATACACAGTACATAATCTGCAATGTCCCAAATTACAGTGAATAATTTAACAAGCAACTAAAACATTAGTATCCAAATATTAAGGTACATCACTTATAAAAATTATACTAAGGGTAGCTAGTGGAAAGCAAATATAACGAAGAGTGTAGATTGCCCCTCAGTGATTGAGAATTTTAGAATAGATTGTCTCTCCGTAAATATAAAGTGACTTGTATCATAAAACCAGCCCAAAGTGATCTCTTTGGCAAAGCAGCTCTGTCTGCTGAAGACCAAGGCAGAATAGGTGTGTCTACACAAAGCCAGTAGGAGAGCTCACCAAGCTGGGCAATTGGAAAAGATATTTAAAAAATACACAGGGGTTTCAAAGTGAGGGAACGGGAAGAGGAGTGCCTTTTAGTCTACATGA
>ML685764.1:2679805-2691477 GCA_007922175.1 Pelusios castaneus
GACTTGGGTGACCTACAGAAAACATCTGAGAAACCTGGACTGCCAGGGCCAGTACCTTCTCCAGAAGAGCCTCAGTATAAAGTGGCCCTGATTATCCAGCACCAGCTGAGGTGGAGCAGGCATTGTGTGTGTGACACTGGCTGGATTTAGGGGACCATTTATGATATTATGTAATATCAATATTTCAAAATTGCAGTAATTCATATGAGATATGGCATGTCAGGTATCGATGGAAAGGTTACAGTTTTCTCAATATAGTGTTATCGTTTATGTGTATGTGTCATGTCTGTATGGGAAGCTATGAATATGTTTGATATATCTATTTTAACTTCTGCTATGTTTCTGGCAGACATCCCAGACAGAATGGCTGCAGCTATTGTCTGCTTACTGGACCATTAAGGAAATTCACAGGTAAAAATGGGCCTAGGGAGAGACCTGATGAGTCACCAGGACTTGCCCATGTGACTCGACTCCATTTTATTTCTGTAAAATTCCACAAACAGCATGGAAAAAGCCAGAGGACATAAAAAGGCAGTTCCATCACCACCATTTTGTCTTCAGTCGTCTTCTGTTCAGTCTTTCAGTCTACAGCCAACATCTATCTCTATATCTATTCATCTGCAATTGAGGCTGTGAAACATAGGACTGAGACCCGCCAGATACTGGATGTACACCAGAGGAACTACACAAGCCTGCAAACTTCTAATTCTACTGGAAACTTGCTATATATGGACTTCTAATAACGTGTAAGTATCTAATTGCTTTAATCCTTTAACAGTTCTCTCATAGTTTGTTTGTTTTCCTTGTATAATAAACCTTTAGTCCTAGTTACTAAAGGATTGGCTGGCAGTGTGGTAATTTGGGTTAGATCCAAACTTATATTTATGTGGTAATACGGTTGATCCCTTGGGGTCAGGAGAATCCTTTTGGTAAGGAGCATGGAGTTTTAAATAACTATTTCTTTACTAGATCCAGTAGCTGATTGGGAACCAGTGGCTGAAAGGCAGTAAAGGGGACTATATATATTTTGTTGTGGTTTCTTGACAACCAGAAGCATAGTTTGTAGCTGATTGGGAAGTCTGACTTCAGTGTTACCCACCAGAACTGGAGAGAATCTGCTCTCCTTTTTGCAGCCTGCCTTGATCTTGGCATTTTCAGGTGGCTATCCCAAGCCAGCAGGGTCACAGTGTGCACATGTCTGCTGCATGCCTACCAAAATGATTGCAGTACGCCCAACTCACAAAAGGAGAAAGGAAACAAGAAGAACCAAAAGAAATGCTTCAAAGACCACCTTAAGGTAAACATCAAGATATCTAGTACAAACAGCACACACTGGGAGACAGTAGCCTGAAATCAGACTTGCTGGTGAAGGCTTGTCAGAGAAGGAATGGCCATTTTGGAGGAAAATTGTCTTGCCCTGGTCACAGAAAAATGACAGAAAAGAAAGGACAGACAACTATCATGTAGCAATCATGCCCCTACCATGCCTTCCAACACCACCTGCAACATCTGCCAAAAAGTCTGCAGCTCAAGGAATGGGCTCGTTCGTCACCAAGGGACCCATATGAAATAAAACCTGTAGAAGAGATTATCCTTGACTCATGGAATCACCTGGGGGATAACAATGAGAACAATGGAGGAAAAGCAACCCAATAGACAATGAGAACAATAGAGGAAAGCAAACCGAATTTGTGGAGATCTCTGGCTGTTAGTCATGATAGGCGGGGATGCAAAACCACACTCTGTCCCCAAGCCTCTGTTTGTTAGAAGCTGGGAATGAGTCCCTAAGGATGGATCACTTGATAATTACCTGCTCTGTTCATAATCTCTGATGCATCTGTCAGAAGACAGGAAACTGGGCTAGATGGACCATTGGTCTGACCCAGGATAGTTCTTGTGTTCTTATGTATTTTGGTTCTCTAGATCGTTGACTGTAGCTAATTATTATTATCAAATACTATCATCTGAACAGGTAGTATTGCTTATTGTTATAGTGCCCAACACTTTACATTACAAGAGTTTGTTTTCAGTTTCTTATACCTGCCAAAATGTAAGTGCTCAAACTGAAATTCTCTATGCCAGATGTCTAACACAAAATGTTGCAGCTGTTTCCGAGAATGAAGCAAGGGAAAAATATACTGTTCAGCCCATGTTCACAAATTCCAGTGACCTCTTCAAGGAATTCTAGCACCTTTCTTCCTCGAAGCAGGGGCTTTAAATTTGGCAGGAGGATGGCCTTTTTGTCAAGGATGCGCCTTTTGACATGCTCAAGAAAATCCATACAAATTTGTTCAAGTTATTAGCCTATGAAAAAATCCCAGTTCACACACACGCAATAAAGACTTGCTAGACCAAAGTAGATTATATTTATTATCTTGTTTGACTATTGCATTCTAGTCATATCTGATAGGCTATCTTGGAGAAAATACACAGACCTAAGTGTTATCTCTGTGGCTTGGCAAACCAGAAACATGTGGAATTGCTCCATGCTGGCTGCTGTTCCTGAGACCAAGCTACCTGCCTGCAATCTTTAAATCAGTCCTGCCGCACTGTTCTCAGATTTTGCTATCCTCACTGGCAAGCAGTGTGTTCCCATTAATGATGGACTTGAGCTGTGGAGTTCATGTCCAAACTTTCCTAGAGCTGGTGGAGATTTGGCTTATTAAGAACTATATTGTACCAGATACTGCCCTGATTATGGGACCAATACAGTCCCAGAGGGAGTTGTGCCTCAGGGTTTTCCAGTTTACAAGAGAGGCGTGCAGCTTTCACCACACTTCAAACTGAAGTAGCCTGATCTCTTTGGCTGGGTGTAACATTGCCAGTCTCTAACCATTTGGATGGAAATTTTTCATGCCAGATGTCTGTCAAAGGCTGAAATTTTAAAAAGTTTCAGCTAAAATGGTTCATCTGTTTCTATGAATGGCATAAAGGAACAATATGCTAGGGATCAATGTTCTAACAGATGAAGATTGCAAACTAGTTGCTGTTTGCTACAAACCCACCAAATCATATTAGATACTGTGATAACTGGCTTGTAAAACACCTCTGTGTCTATAGGAAAGACAGCTGCATTATTATGGGGGGCTTTCAATCTGAGCAATGTACTGTAATGGGCATGATGCCAATGCTAAAAAGTCTTTGGAATTTCTAAACATTATAGATGATGATTTCTTAATTGTGTTGCATCCAATATGAATGAATTCTAGATTATACTCCTCTTGACAAATAAGAGGAATTGGTCACAGAACTAAAAATTACTAGTTGCTTAAATGCAAATGATCATAACTTGATTACATTTGTTATGTATAAATAGAATAAAGTCCCTACTAGAATATATATAATTGGTTATTTAGAAGAGCCAATTTCACAATGCTAACAATAATTATGAGCCAGATCAGCTGGGTGGAAGAATTTGAACAAAAACATGAATGATAATTTGGAATTGTTATGAACATTTTTACTAGATACCCAAAGAACCACAGTCAAGAAAGAAGGCTACATAAAAACAGAGTAGCTTAGAGGAGAAGTAAAAGCAACTATAAAAAAATTTAAAAATGGATAAAAGGTGAAATTGATAGCCATTAATACAAATTAAAAGCCAGGAATTGCAGAAAATTGATGAGGGAAGCTAAAAGGACACAAGAGGAACTCGATGGCCAGCAGAATTAAGGACAATTAAAGGAACAATTCAAGTATATAAGGAAGAAATGGAAAAAGCAGAAGTGTCCAATATATATTTTTGCTCTGTATTTAAGAAAAAGCCTGATGAGATATTCATATTGGATGATGATGATGATTAATGATAAAATACTTACCATCCTATAATAAGTAAAAAAAGATGTTAAACAGCAGCTATGAATTTAGACATTACTTAATGGACAGTGTTACCAGATTAGCTCATTTATTAGGATTATTTTCCTTGCAGGGAGAGGAGTCCCTAATTCTATTAACACACTGCTTGTGTCACTTGTGTTTTCACATGGAGCTTAGTTCTCCCTTCTGCAAGTCCCCTCCCAGTGGGGCTACCCTGCAGAACCTAACAGCAGGACTACTCTGCCTGGCTTATTTGTCAACAATCGAACATAGATACTGAAGTTACCTAAAATAACCTATGTATCTACATTCGGTTTCTCTACTCCCTGAATGCACACTGTGCTGGTTCGAGGAGAGGGGCCAGCATTACCCGGTTGCTGGGTGGTGCTGCAGAATCAAACTTCCTAATTGGCTGAATGGGTCTTCACAGACCTGAGGAGTCAATCAGGAAGTTCAAACTGACAAAAGTGAATTTGCCACCATCAGTGAATCTCTGCCCAAAGTTTCCCAGGGCTGGGTTCCTCCAGCTCCAGACTCAAACACACACCAACATACACACACAGATTAACAAAGTGTATCTAAATGGACTGGGTCTACTAGCATTCTCAGCTGACCCCTTATATGTCCCTGAACTCAGCAGGCTGGGTTACACAGCACTTTTCAGCTTCCACCCTTATATGCCCTGGCACTGCACTGGAATGGAGTACATGTCTGAGCAGGCCAGGTCAAAACAGCACTTTTCAGCTGCTTGTTTATATGCCCCTGGACTCCACATGCTGGGCACAGCAGCACTTCACAGCTGCCACCCTTATGTGCAACAGGTCCAGCATATTGCTATCCCCACTTTTATTCTACAATTGTCTAGTAGTAACCATTTGATGAGCAAACCCCACAGAATTTGGGGGCATTACAGGGATCTTTGGCTTAGGTAAAACGAATGTTGCTGCAGAGCAAAATAGGTAATTCAAGAACACAAAGTAAATGAAATTGGGAGCGAGTCTGACAGCCAGTTAGATTATAAAAGTTATTTTATTGCCAGGTATATAAAACTTATGATACTAATAGTAATAACCATACAAGAAAGAAAAACAAACAGTTACAATATTACATGATTTCAACTGGGGTATTAGGGAAATCTAGCCCCCGTTTGATTACAAAAGTCAGGTTTAGGAAGTTATACCTATACTGAGAGAGAGAGAGAGAGAGAGAGAGAGAGAGAGAGAGAGAGAGAGAGAGAGAGAGAGAGATCAAAGTAGGTCTGAGGAGAAACAATGGGCTTCACCAGAGAGAAAGAGAGACTGAGGGCTTGTACACACTACAGCCTTATCACGCAGTAAGGAGTTTTACACATGATAAGGCTGTGAGCGTACACACTACAATCTTGCTTGTTGCGCGGTAACGGCCCTCTTGCCACGCAACAGGTAAACCACTTAAACGAGCGTGGTTAGGCTTACCACAGAACAGCTGTTCTGTGATAGAGCCAGTGTGTACGCACTTTGCACTTTTGACAGCCTCCGGTAATGTCCCAGAGTGCCAATCTAGGCCACTCTGGGACACCGGAGCCATCATACTTGTCAATTTCACGGTTCTAGCAGAGCCGTGAAATTGACAAGTAGCAGAGTTCCTGCCACTGGAGCTCCGCTGCTGTTGGAGACACCAGGAACCCTGGTGGCTCCCGGGGACTGGCCACCCAGGCTGGTGGCTCCCAAGCAGGAGCCCTGCTGGCTGCTGCCGGGGCTGGGGGCTCCCAAGTGGTCAGCTGGGCTCAAGCTTGGGCTCCCAGGCGGGAGTGAGCTGGCAGCCCCGGGTGGCAGTCAGCTGGGCTGAAGCCACCAGGGCTTGGGTGCTCCTGCTCGGGAGCCACCAGCCTGGATGGCCAGTCCCCGGGAGCCACCAGGGTTCATGTAAAGTTCATGTAAAGCAGTTTGCAGGCCTGTTCCTCTGGTAAACACCCAGCACCCGGGTTGGCTTCAGTCCTTTGTCCAGTCACAGAGGAATAGTTCCAGAGAAGGGTGTTGGCTGTAGACTAGGGACGTGAGACAAAATGGAGTCGGGGCTGCTGCCTTTTATCCCCTCTGGCCTTCTCCATGCTGTGTGCAGTTCTTTCCAATCAAAATGAACTTGTCACATGGTCAGTCTGGGTGACTAACTGGATGGGTGTGACGGGATGCACATCCGTGCAGCCCTCGGGCATGACCTATATAATTTTTCTGTTCAGTTTTGCAGTGTAATTGTGTGATTTGATGCCAATTACGCTATACCAGGTTCCTTTGTGAATGCTCAGAACGTGTTCCACGTGGCTGCCATGGGGCCATGTTTCCTACAGCAACATGTATGTACAGATGTGAAGCATGATACAGGGTTCAGACTTTCAGGACTCTCTCTAGCACAGTGGCTGGAGATTTACATGTCAAAGGGGATGCTAATGCCCTCCCTGGCTCAGGTAGAAGTGAAGAGAATCACACAACAGGACAGTGAGGGGAGGGGCTGTCAGCAGTTTGTTAAAACAAAGACTGTGAGGGGGGAGAAGCTGCAGGCTTTTGGCTGGAGAAGACACCATCTTGCAACCAACTTCAAGCAAGATCGGGGCCCTGCCTGAAAACAGGCAGAGAATGGCTGTAAAACATCAAACAGCTGAACACCATGCGCATAATCTTGGACTCTGAGGTCAGTTTAGGTAGATATGTTAGATTAGCATGCAGTTTATACTTTTTATTTGATAGTGGTCACTCCTGACTCATTTATAGTATGGTTCTGCCTTGATTGGCCATGCTCTCACTTGAAATCGGACTCTGATCAATAAACTAGTAGTTGTTTTACCTAAAGCTGTGTGGTCTTTAGAGGGTGTGGATGTGGATGTGGAAGGCTGGGCACAATCCACTTCTTTGTTAAGTGGACAGACTTGAGACTAAGGTGATTGGGAGTGGGTCCCAATTCCTGTAGGGCAGCGGCTCCCAGTGTAGTGTCTGGGACTGGGTGTGCTCACTTGGGGACCAATGCCTGTGTGGCTAGTGGATTTACACCCACTGCCTGGGACCAATTACACGCTGGTGGCTGGTGTGGACTGACTCAGGAGTGAGTGGTCACCCAGCGGAGCGGGGTGAATTGGGGCTCAGGAGCAGGGTTCAAGTGGTCATAGCAGCACACCAGACTGGATTTGGGGAGCAGCCTGTCACAGTGGGTTTCTCTCCAGGTCCATTGTACTGGTGCCTCCCTTAATGGGCCATCAAGGAGACAATGACTACAGCTCTGCAGTCTGAGTATTTCTCAGAATCACACAATTTGGAATACAGATACAGCTAACACATTCATATCTTCTAATACAGATATGATACCTACACATAGACAAAATAATCATTTCTAGCAAGTTATAACCTTCCTATTGTTACCAAACATGACATAGTTCCTATAGATTATAGCAATTATGGGATAGTAATACAAAATAATATCATAAATGGTTCCCTAAATCCAGACAGCACCACAGCGGGGCTGAAGCCACTGAGGCTTGGGTGCTCCTGCTCAGGAGCCACCAGAGTGAATACAAATATAGGGTACCAGATTCTATCATTCCCTGGGGTTAGTGTCATATCTCTCATACTTCCAGAGCATCAGAAATATAGATCCACCTCAGGGACCACAATTATCCAAATCAGGAAAGCCAACGAAAGAACACTGTGTTAGAAAAATCTATCCCAAAAGGTGAATAATCAGAGTTTTTCATTGAGATTGCCCACCACTCCCATTGCTCACTCCCCATTCCCATTTAAAATTCCTACAAAGGAATCGGTCAGGGAGAATGAACATTTTACATGGTTGAGGATGCTGTTACACAACCTTGATGTTTGTCCCTAAAGAAAATTCTACACATTACCCTCTGAGTTGCACTATAATCATAATGTATATTGTTGCAACCAATCACTGTCAAATATCCTTTATAGAAAAGTTCCAGTGATATTATTTGAATATCACTCCTCATGTAAAGCTTCATTTTCAATTTTAAAAGGATAACTAAACAAATAAAAATCTGTCTGGTCTAGCACCTTTATCTTCTGAATTTGCTCTGAGTTGAGCTTTCCAGTGGTACTCCAGAGTAATATCATTATTGATCTGTTTCCATGGGATAGGAAACATAAAATTAAATAATGCAAATTCTTTGAGACACTAATGTTCCTGAGAACATGTTCAGCTTATTGCTTCAAGATCTCATACTCCCCTATGCCATAAAAAGAATGTTACAAGATCACCAAGCAGAAACTCTGGTTTCCAATGAATATCCAAATGTTCTTGTTTTCACTTTTTCCGTCCTCTTGTTGTTTTTCCTGAAAATAGCTTTAACCTCATCTGCTACTTGTACATAGCATGGCTCAGAGCGCGCAGGAGTTTGTTTCTGTATGCTGAGACCAGCCATTGCAGAGGAGCTCTGGCAAACCATTACTTTAATGTAATGATTCAGCAGCTCCACCTCCTGGGTATAAGAATAAGAACTCAAT
The DNA here is from genome assembly GCA_007922175.1 of Pelusios castaneus. NCBI lineage: Eukaryota > Metazoa > Chordata > Testudines > Pelomedusidae > Pelusios > Pelusios castaneus. The sequence continues at coordinate 2,688,112 of ML685764.1, forward strand.
ACCTTTATCAGTGGAGAATTATGGACCAAGTTTTCTTTTTTCTGTTTCAGAAGCCTCCATGTTCTGGTTCACTGTAAGAAGAAAAACTACCTTCTTCCAGATGGCACTCCCTACCTTGGGCACCTCACAGTATGTGAACATGTGATTATGCTCCACCAAAAGGTTCTCCAAATCAGAGAGGTTGTACCTCAGGCAGACAGCGCTCAAAGTGGCTGTTTGAAAGAATTGATTCATCAGCCCATCTTCTGTAGGACCTGAAACAGATGATATGTAGAAGAAAGGAAGATAAACAATCTCTGCAACAACCTCATGGAATTGTCTTCTCATTCAGCCACTCAGAGAACTCTGGTTAACATTCTGAAGAGTTTAACTAGCAAAGCACAATTTAAAACTACCTATAGACAAGGCCTGAGTCTGCTGAGGGCAGCAGCACCCAGCACTCTCCATCTCCTCAGCCCTCTTCCCCCGTTGGCTGCTGAGCAGCTTTAGCTGCTAGTCACACCAGGAGGAAGCTGCAAGTATAGCCTTCCTGTCAGCAGGAGTCACTGCTTCCCTCACTAGGCAGACAGGAGCTTTCAGTTATGTATAATAAACTTTTGATGCGTACAGCTGGCTCTACTCTTCTTGTGCTGGCCTAGAGGGCCTGCAGAGCAGGAAGGCCTTGGCTGGGGAATGAGGAAGGTACCCGAGTTGGAACTGTACTGCCTTCTCTTCCCCTCATTCCTCTTGGGGCCAGGCAGAAGGACAGAGGGAAAAGAAGTGGGGACAGATAGAGGAGAGGACAGAGACAAGTTGAGAGGAATAGAGGCTCTAGAGGGCAGCTATGAGGGGAATTTGAGGGACAGGGATAGACAATGGAAGGGTTTGGGAGACAGAAAGAGACTGAAGTAAGAGGTATTTTAGGGGACAGAGAATGAGGGGCTTGGGGGATACTGAGTTGAGTATGTGGGAAAGAAGAGGGGAAACTAGGGGAGGAGAGGTACAAGGTGGCTTCAGCAGAGAGAGAAAAGGAGATGCAAGGTGGCTTCAGCAGAGGGAGAAAACCCTGGAGGCATTTATAGGAAGCATGAAGTCTGGGGTCAGGTCTACACTGAAAACTTACATCAGTATAACTATGTCACACAGTGGACAAAAATGTGAAAAATCCACACCCCTGAGCAACACAGTTATACCACTCTAACCTGGTGTAGACAGCACAATGCCCATGCCAGGTCTAAAGGCTTAACCCTGGACTAGCTCATCAGTGACTCAGCTCTACTAATCCCTGAAGAGAATCAAGGACTCTCAGGTGAGTCCAGTCCCTCAATCCCTGTATAAATCATGGAGCAGGTCCTCAAAGAATCCATCTTGAAACACTTGGAGGAAATAGAGTGATCAGGAACAGTCAGCATGGATTCACCAAGGACAAATTGTGCCTGACCAACCTGATTGCCTTCTATGATGAGAAGACTGGATTTGTGGATGCGGGAAGAGCCATTGATGTGGTATACCTTGACTTTAGCAAGGCTTTTGATACGGTTTCCCACAGCATTCTTGTCAGCAAGTTAAGGAAGTATGGGTTGGACGAGTGGACCATAAAGTGGATAGAAAACTGACTAGATCATCAGGCTCAGTGGGTAGGAATCAATAGCACAATGTCTAGTTGGCAACCAGTAACGAGTGGAGTACCCCAGGGGTCGGTTCTGGGGACGGTTCTGTTCAACATCTTCATTAATAATCTGGATGATGGGACAGATTACACTCTCAGTAAATTCGCGGAGGACACCAAGCCTCCCTATCTCTGATTAACAAGTAAGCTTCAATTTAGGGTGACACCTGCAATCAGTCAGCTCTTTTACAATTATTGGCTGCAACATTATCTGGCCCTCTCGATCAAATAATCTCTAACTTTAATAGCTGCTATTTAACATCCTATTATTGAAATAGAAAGTATATTGTCAGTAATCATCATCACCCAACATGATCACCTCATCTGGCTTTTTCCTAAATATAGAACAAAAATATTTATATTGAACACTTCTACTATTTTTTCATTATTATTGAAAATTCCAACATTTCCTTCTAATAATGGATCATTGTTAGGATTCCTTTTGTTCCTTATATACTTAAAACTCCTTTTTATTGACCTCCACTCTACTGGCCATAGATTTCTCCTTGTGTCTTTTTTGCTTTATCAATTTTCTGCAATTCCTAGCTTCTAATTTATACTCACTGCTATCAAATTCTCTTGTTTTCCATATTTAAAAAAAAAAAAAAAAAAAACTATAGTAGCCTTCCCTTCCCTTCTAAGGCAGCAGTTCTCAACCACTGTTTCTGGACACATAACTGTGTCACCAGACATCAGTAAGTGTGTCACAGAGAGCCGGGTGGAGGTGTAGATTCAGCTGGGGCATGTCTGCTGTGTCCTGTAGGGTTGTGCACACCACCAAGTGTGTCACAACCCGTAAGAGGTTGAGAACCATTGGTCTAAGACACTGCTCGCCTAAATTACCAGTTCCAGTGGGGTAGTTATGTTAGTCTGTGTACAGCAAAGACATTGAGAGTCCTGTGGCACCTTAAAGACTAACAAATTTCTTTCGGCATAAGCTTTCATGGGCTGCAACCCACTTCGTATTTTAGGCGAGCTGTGGCTTAGCCTTAGAGCAATGGTTCTCACCCTTTTACAGGTTATGACACACTTGATGGTACCACAGGACTCTCTTTGTCTTTGCTGTATACAGACTAACATGGCTACCTCTCTGGAACTTGTCACCATGAAAGGCACTGAATTTAGCCATATGAAATGGAAATCTACCAACTTCATGAAAAAACTTGCACAGATATAGACAGACATCATCTTCCTCTCCATGCATCTGATGAAGTGGGTTGCAGCCCATCAAAGTTTATGCCCAAAGAAATTTGTTAGTCTTTAATGTGTCACAGGACTTTCATTGTCTAAATTACCAGTGCAATTGCTAAAAGGAGGCCTATGGGTCTTCTGACCCAAGGAGGAAAAATCTATCCAAAGTGTTGCTCAGGCCCGGAAGGATGATTGTGGGGCCCCCTGCATCATGGGAAACAAGGGCTGGCATTGAGGAATTAAGGAATGTTTGTGACCCAAGATATCTATGTTAGACATTTTGAAAAGGCCAAGAACAGGACAGGCTGCAAAAGGGAGAACAGATTCTCCCAAAACTGGTAGTTAACACTGTAGTTAGATTGACCAATCAGTTATTGTGATGGGATGCACATCCGTGCAGCCCTCGGGCATGACCTGTATAATTTTTCTGTTCAGTTTTGCAGTGTAACTGTGTTATTTGATGCCAATTACGCTATACCAGGTTAAGAACATAAGAACATAAGAAAGGCCGTACTGGGTCAGACCAG
>ML685764.1:2696477-2735709 GCA_007922175.1 Pelusios castaneus
AAGCATGAGATTTCTATCCATAGCGATTCTATGGAACAAGTGGATTCACTTAAGATTTTTACTTCATTTGAATCTACATTTTCTTTCACGTATAGTGCCACTCCTCCTCCCATACGACCTGTTCTGTCCTTCCGATATATTTTGTACCCCGGAATGATTGTGTCCCACTGATTGCTCTCTGTCCACCAGGTTTCTGTGATGCCTATTATATCAATATTCTCCTTTACCACTAGGCACTCTAGTTCACCCATTTTATTATGTAGACTCCTAATATTTGTGTATAAGCACTTTAAAAACTTGTCCCTGTTTATTTGTCTGCCCTTTTTTAATGTGCCAGATTCTTTGTTTATTTGTCTGCCCTTTTTTAATGTGCCAGATTCTTTGTCATGCGGCTGTTTATCATCGGATCCAGCCCCCACACCATCCTTTTCTGTCCTCTGTTCCTGACTATAACTATAACCTGGAGATTCCCTCTCATCAGACTCTCCCCTAAGAGAAGTCTGTGTCCGATCCACCTGCTCCTCTGCAGCAGTCGGCTTTCCCCCATCCTCTAGTTTAAAAACTGCTCTACAACCTTTTTAATGTTTAGTGCCAGCAGTCTGGTTCCCCTTTGGTTTAGGTGGAGCCCATCTCTCCTGTATAGGCTCCCCCCATCCCAAAAGTTTCCCCAGTTCCTAATGAACGTAAACCCCTCCTCTCTACACCATCGTCTCATCCACACATTGAGACTCTGAATCTCTGCCTGCCTACCTGGCCCGGCGTGTGGAACTGGGAGCATTTCTGAGAATGCCACCATAGAGGTCCTGGATCTCAATCTCTTCCCTAGTAGCCTAAATTTTGCTTCCAGGACATCTCTCCTACCCTTCCCTAAGTCATTGGTACCTACATGTACCACGACCACCTGCTCCTCCCCAGCACTACACATAAGTCTGTCTAGATGCCTCGAGAGGTCCGCAACCTTTGCACCAGGCAGGCAAGTCACCATACGGTTCTCCCGGTCATCACAAACCCAGCTATCTATGTTTCTAATGATCGAATCTCCCATTACTAACACCTGCCTTTTCCTAGCAACTGGAGTTCCCTCCCCCGGAGAGGCAACCTCCGTGCGAGAGGCAGCCTCAGCACCATCTGGAAGGAGGGTCCCAACTATGGGAAGGTTTCCCTCTGCTCCCACTGACTGCTCTGCTTCCCTTAGGCTTTCTTCCTCCTCAACAGCATGGAGGCTGTCTGAGCAGAGGTGGGACAATTCTACAGTGTCCCGGAAAGCCTCCTCAACAAACCTCTCTGCCTCTCTCAGCTCCTCCAGTTCCGCCACCCTGGCCTCCAAAGCCCGCACGCGGTCTCTGAGGGTCAGGAGCTCCTTGCACCGAATGCAGACATACGCCACCCACCCACAAAGCAGGTACTCATACATTCCGCACCCGGCGCAATAAACTGGATAGCCCCCACTCTGCTGCTGGGCTTCTGCCTGCATGTCTCCTAGTTAATGAAAGGGTGGTTTGAAAGAAGGGGGTTTTAGAGTATGGTTTGAAGTATAGGTTATATGGGGACAGGGGGACCAGGGAGGACCGACAAGGACCCCCCCTCCCTTGAAACTCCCTTGCAAAACTCCCTGTTAGCAGACCCCTGGTCGCAAGCTCCCTGGTCGCTTGTGTGTGGCTTTATAAAGCCCTGGCCTGGGTTAATGCCCCACCCACTGATTAAGGCTGATTAAAGCTGATTAAAGCTCAGCCAATCACCAGAGGCTTCAAGCTCTCAAACTTACCGTATTTTTCGGACTATAAGACGCACTTTTTTCCCCCCAAAAGTGGGGGGAAAATGAAGGTGCGTCTTATAGAGCGAATGCTGGGCACGCGGCCGCAGAGCGGCCATCGCACCCCCTGCGCAGCCCAACAGCCCCCGCTGCTCCCTCCAACCCCCGGGGCAGCCGCTTTGCCGCGGCACACCCGGCCTCTGGGCTGGCCCTCCCCGCCCCCAGGCTGGGACAGGCAGGCTCAGGCTTGGGTCCGGAGCGCGGGCCTGCCTGCCTGCCCCACGCAGCCGGGCCAGCAGGGTGGCTGCGGCAGCGGTGGGCTCCCAGGTTCCCACCCTGCTCCCACCCGCCGACCGCCTCTTTCCTGGGGCCGGGGCCGGGGCCGGGGCCGGGCTAATACACGCCCTGGCCTCCTAGCACCGGGCCAGGATCAGCTCCCCCCCCACCGGCAGCTTCCTGGGGCAGCGGCAGGGTCCTGCCCCGCCGGCGGCTTCCCGGAGCCGCGGCAGGATCCTGCCCCACCGGTGGCTTCTCGGAGCTGCGGCAGGGTCCTGCCCCGCCGGCGGCTTCCTGCAGCCGCGGCAGGGTCCTGCCCCGCCGGCGGCTTCCCGCAGCCGCGGCAGGGTCCTGCGGCCGCGCCAGGGTCCTGCCCCGCCGGCGGCTTCCCGGAGCTGCGGCAGGGTCCTGCCCCGCCGGCGGCTTCCTGCAGCCGCGCCAGGGTCCTGCCCCGCCGGCGGCTTCCTGCAGCCGCGGCTGGGTCCTGCGGCCGCGCCAGGGTCCTGCCCCACCGGCAGCTTCCCAGAGCTGCAGCAGGGTCCTGCCCCGCCGGCAGCTTCCCGCAGCCGCGGCAGGGTCCTTCTTTCTCTTCTTTCTCTTCCTTCTTTCTTCTTTTTCTTCCTTCTTTCTCTCCCTTCCTTCTTCTTTCCTTCTTTCTCTCCTTTGCTTTCCTTCTTTCTCTTCTTTGCCTTCCTTCTTTTTTTCTTCCTCTTTCTCTTCCTTTCTTTTTTCCTTCTTTGTCTTCCTTTTTCTTTCCTTCTTTTTATTTCTTTCTCTTCTTTCCTTCCTTTCTCTTCCCTTCCTTTTCTCTTCTTCGCCTTCCTTTCTCTTCCCTTCCTTTTCTCTTCTTTGCCTTCCTCTAAAAACTGGGTGTGTCTTATGGTCAGGTGCGTCTTATGGTCCGAAAAATACGGTACCTTTGAAGCTCACAGCCTCCAACTGCCAGCCCTCGCACACAGTCCTTCAAACAGCCAAACAGACAGAGACAAACTCAAGCTCAGCACACAGCTCACAGCAAGTAACCCCTAAACACAAACACACACACACACCCCAATACTACAGACAGTCACTTACCCCACAGATTCTGTAGTAGCTCCTCCTTCATCTGGAGAACTCCCTTGCAAAACTCCCTGTTAGCAGACCCCTGTTCACAAGCCGCAAGTTCACAAGGTTCCTTTGTGAATGCTCAGAACGTGTTCCACATGGCTGCCATGGGGCCATGTTTCCTACAACAACATGCACGTACAGATGTGAAGCATGATACAGGGTTCAGACTCTCAGGACTCTCTCTAGCACAGTGGCTGGAGATTTACATGTCAAAGGGGATGCTAATACCCTCCCTGGCTCAGGTAGAAGTGAAGAGAATCACACAACAGGACAGTGAGGGGAGGGGCTGTCAGCAGTTTGTTAAAACAAAGACTGTGAGGGGGGAGAAGCTGCAGGCTTTTGGCTGGAGAAGACACCATCTTGCAACCAACTTCAAGCAAGATCGGGGCCCTGCCTGAAAACAGGCAGAGAATGGCTGTAAAACATCAAACAGCTGAACACCATGCGCATAATCTCGGACTTTGAGGTCAGTTTAAGTAGAGATGTTAGATTAGTATGCGGTTTATACCTTTTATTTGATAGTGGTCATTCCTGACTCATTTATAGTGTGATTCTGCCTTGATTGGCCATGTTCTCACTTGAAATCGGACTCTGATCAATAAACTAGTAGTTGTTTTATCTAAAGCTGTGTGGTCTTTAGAGGGTGTGGATGTGGAAGGCTGGGCACAATCCACTTCTTTAAGTGGATGGATTTGAGACTAAGGTGATTGGGAGTGGGTCCCAATCCCTGTAAGGCAGTGGCTCCTGCTGTAGTGTCTGGGGCTGGGTGTGCTCGCTTGGGGACCAACGCCTGTGTGGCTATTGGATTTACACCCACTGCCTGGGACCAATCACATGCTGGTGGCTGGTGTGGACTGACTCAGGAGTGAGTGGTCACCCAGCAGAGCGGGATGAATTGGGGTTCAGGAGCAGGGTTCGAGTGGTCATAGCAGCACACCAGACTGGATTTGGGGAGTGGCCTGTCACAGTTATAAACTGTGCTCCTGATCCTTCACAATGATTATCAAGAAGCTGAAAAAAAGAAATGACATAGCTTAGATGGGTCTACCAGGTCTCTGCTCAAAGCTACAGTTTGTAGAGAGGTTACTGTAGAAGACAGATGCAGGAATGAAGACCAAATGGAGAAGACTCAGCTGCCTTTTCATATCCTTTGCCTTCTGGCTTGTACATCCTTTGTCCCAAACACAACCTCACTGCACACGGGCATGGAAAAGCACTTGGGCTATGTCTACACTGGTACATTAAGTCGACTTAATTTGCCCTGCATCTGCACTACACTTTGCTTAAGTCGACTTTAGGAATGTGCCAGGGACTAAACTGATGAGCCATTAAGGACATAAGGAATGCAACCATTGTGTCCTTAATGGCTCATCAGTTTAGTCCCTGGGACCATTGTCCCTGGCACATTCCTAAACATTAAAGACACAATGGTTTTACACACCCGCCTCTCTCAGATATTTCAATAAAATAACATAAGTTAAAGTATAGCTATAACACCAAATTCCTAACTTCTAATCTAAATAGAATTCCTAGACCTAAACTATATAATCATTCCCAGCAAATTATTACCTTTCTATTGATACCAAACATGACATAGTTCCTATGGATTATAGCATTTATGAGATATCCATTGAAAATAATATCATAAATGCTTCCCTAATTCCAGACAGCATCACACACAGGGCTCTGCCCTGCCAGGGTCCCTGTCCCCCTTTGCACACAAGGGGTGCTCCCCCCTGCCACCATGGACCTGCCCAAGGTCCCCCTAGCCCCACAAAGTTGACCTAGAGCATCCAGTGTGGACGCTCTAGGTCAACTTTGTAAGTTCCCCTTTAAGTTGACTTTAATTTTAAGTGTAGACACACTAAGTTGACTTAACTAAGTCGACTCTAAGTCAACTTAGTTAAAATCGACTTAAAAGTGCAAGTGTAGACATAGCCTTGGATTCCCCTGTCCACCAGCATATTGCTACATGTTCTGTTGACTCATAGGCATTGCCCCCGGTTTCTCTCAATGAGTCTACTGTACAGCTGATTGCCTTTGATGGGACATCAAGAAGGTTGAATAGTGCTGATGTCAATTTGTCTGGGGGGTGTCACACAGCACCACAACACATGTTTGAAATATAAATATACTATACTTATTAATACCTAACAGTACAAAGATACCTACATATAAATAAAACCATATATAGTAAAGTATGACTTTTCCGCTAAGACCTTGCACAGCATGTCTTATAAGATTCATTGCAATTCTGCAATATTGGTATCAATTAATATTGTAACAGGTAGCCATATTTCAGCCAGTGCCACAATGTTGATATACTGCAAGAGACTTAATAAATGAGGCCCCCACAAAAAGCAAATTTTAGTTTAATGTATTCTTGACTGGGAATAAGGTTACAAGAGCCAAGAGGAAACAGAGGGAACTGCACCATAGGACCCTGTCATGCCATAAGAGGGCACCCTGATTTGGCTTCCTCCAAAACACACTCTAATGCAAAACTTTAAATGTAACCTAGGTTTGTATCCATTGTTGATATAGGTGTACCGGATATGTCATCTGATCAGTTATGTGTTCATGGGGAAAACGTGAGGTCAGATTTCAGGTTCTGTGTTAGAGAGACAGGAAGAGGGTTGTCCTTGAAGATCTCTGGGGAACAAAGCTAGCTCAACACAGAACATCTCCTGCCCATAAACCTGCTAGGGTTTTCTGGCAGGGAGAGAAAGTCTGATGAGGCAAAATAGGCTTGTCAGCCTAGCACAACAGGCAGGAATAAGATGTTTCTTCTGCAAACTAAAGGAGACATTTGGAGGACAATTTAGAGAAGAGAACTTATGAAAGGCATTGGATATGAGTGCAATGGCCCCCAGCATGCTGATCTGTGTGGGGAACACATGAAGAATGGGGTTATTGGAAGAATGGGTGGGAAGAGTGGACAAGAGAGAATGGTGGACATGCAATATACATAGCAGTATGGAAGATCTGAGGGAGGACAGGAGTAATTACTTCACATCAATAATGACCGTGCTGTGTTTCTCTGGTCATGTGTCACATCAATTCTGATAAGCCTCCTCTGGCTCCTCACCAGACTGGTGCTTTCCAGCCTGGGAACCACCCATGGTGGTTCACCAGCCAAGAAAAGGGTTTGAGGGGAAGGGTAAAGTGCTTCACTCTTCAAACTAACTCAAGGAGTAACCCTACACATCCTGCTCCCTCCAGAAAGGACAAGGATTGAACAGAGGGGAAGGAACTGAATCCTATTCCTTGTGGTTATTAGCAACTGGAAAAGCTAGTAGAGCTAGTGAGCTGCTCTGGCTAACTCTTGACATAGCTCTCTTCAACTTTGATGAACTAAGGAACCATATTTAAAAGCATTAACTATATATGTGTGTGTTACTTAGAATCATAGAAAATTAGGGTTGGAAGGAACCTCAGGAGGTCACCTAGTCCAACCCCTCGCTCAAAGCAGAGCCAACCCCATCCCAGCCCAGGCTTTGTCAAGCCGGGTCTTAAAAACCTCTAAGAATAGAGATTCCAGCACCTTCCTAGCCAACCCATTCTAGTGCTTCACCACCCTCCTAGTGAAAAAGATTTTCCTAATATCCAACTTAGACCTCCCCCACTGCAACATGAGATCATTACTCCTCGTTCTGTCATCTTGTGACTGCTTTTCCTCCCGGCCCTCAGGCAGGGCGGGGCAGGCAGCAGTCTCTAGCCCTGGGAAAGGCGAGTGTGACTGCTTTGCCTCTCAGCCCTCAGGCAGGGTGGGGCAGGCAGCAGTCTCCCAGAGTCACTCTCACAATCAGGGTTGGGTTATGGGGGCACACAGGAGGAAGAAGCACCACTAACAAACCTCAGTGGCTATAGCAAGAGGGTTCCAATGCCCCGGGTGGCACCAGGATATCCCTGGGTGTGGAGCAGCGGGGCTCCCACGCTGCCCCAGGCCCACCATTCCCAAAGGCTGCCGAGTGACCGCTGGGCCAGGTGGCTCTCCCCTCTCCCTTTCCCCTGGGTACCTGGTCCGAGTCTCCTGGGACTCTATGGGACGCCGGGGTATTCAGCCATGGGGAAGTTCCCGAACCCGTCAGCCTCGTCTGATGGTGGTAAGGCTGGCAGCGTCCCATCCAGGTCCTCTGCAGAGGGCAGCTCCTCCAGGTCACAGGGGCCATTAGGTGGTTCTGGTCCAAAGGGCTCCAGGGCAGCGGGTGGTTCCTCGGGGTCATCAGCCGAGGGCAGCTCCTCTAGGTCGCAGGGGCCGTCCGGCAACTTAGAATCCCAGGGATCCAGGTCAGGGGGTTGGTTGCTTGGTTCTCCCATGGGGGGTTGCTCCCTCAATTCCCAGGGGGCTGGCATCTCCTTGGACCGGCTGGGTGCTTGCCAGTCAGGGCAGTCCTCTGGGCCCCAGGCAGTAGGGAGTCGGGGCCAAGTCTCTTTGGAAGCCTGGTGGGGCATCCGGCCCCGGGCAGTGCAGCACGGTGCTTCCCCAGTGCTGACTGGGCCATGACTGAGGGAGAGGGCTGCCCTCTTATACTGCCCCTCTGGGCTCCACCCCCCCTGCTTCCTGTCTGCCAGGATTGGTGGCCCAGGTTTAATCCCCTTGCAGGGGATTGGCCCGCCCTACTGTCCGTCTCCGAGGCCGGCCATATTCCCTGCCCCTTACACGTCTACTATCACTAGGTATGTCTACCCTTGCACCTTAAATTGACTTAACAACACTTAAGTTGACCTTCTGAATGCTGTGTCCACACTGGGCACTTCCTTAAGCCGACTTAAGCACTTCCTTAAGTCAACTTAATAACTCCACCTCTGAAGGTCGACTTAATGCCTAAATTGACCTTATTAAGTCAACTTAAGCAGTGTGGACAGGGAGTGCCTTTAAGTCGATGTAATTGGCCTCCAGACCCCAGCGCAATTTGGGACAGCTACCCACAATGCACCAGTCCACCTAGCAACTGCCAGTGTGGACATAGGCAGTCGACTTAAATTTTAAGTGTGGACTCTCTACGTCAACTTAACAAAGTCGACTATAAGTTGACTTAAACTCAACATTGTTAAGTCGACTTAACGGAGCCTCTACTGTAGACGTAGCCAATGAGAACAATCTAGCTCCATCCTCCCTGGAACCCCCTTTCAGGTTAAAGTCTGCTATCAAATCCCCCCTCACTCTTCTCTTCTGCAGACTAAACAAGACTACTTACCTTAGCCTCAACTCATAAGTCATGCGCTCCAGTCGCCTAATCATTTTCATTGCCCTCCATTGGACTCTCTCCAGTTTGTCCACATCTGTTCTGTAGCGCAGTGGTTCCCAACTGGTGGGCTCATTTAAATCAACTGTCCTGCTCAGCCCAGCCATGTGGGCTGTGCAGGGTGGGAAAAGCCAGGTTGCTGCAGCAGAGCTCACTGCAATAGAAAGGGCATTGGGGTTGGGGGGCTGGTGGGGGTCCCAATGGGAGGGCATGGGATGGTTGGGGGGCTGTTGCAGCAGCCATTTGGCTTGCCCCAGAGGCCCCAGAGCCAATGGGCCAATCTGGTGGCCCCAGAGCCGGTGATGGCCCGATCTGGCCTACCCCAGTGGCCTGGTTCACAGCGGCCCGATCCAGCCTGCCCCAGCGGCCCCGAAGCCGGTGGCCCGATCCAGTGGCCCCAGAGCTGGCGACGGGCCGAGCCGGGCTGCCCCGGCAGCCCTGGAGCCAGTGGCGGTAGCCTGATCTGTCAGCCCCAGAGCCGGCAGCAACCCAATCCAGCCTGCCCCAGAGGGCCTGGAGCCAGTGGCAGTGGCCTGATCCGGCTTGCCATGGGGTCTGGCCTCCCCTGGGATCCAGTGGCAGTGGGCTCTGTTGTGCCCCAAACCCAGGGACACCCGTGGTGGCAGGATCTTGCCCCAGCCCTGCCCTCCCTTTCCCTAGGTTAACCCCTGCCACCCCACATAGTCACTCCTGTTCTCTCTTCCCCTCTTCTCTCTTGCCACCTTTTCACTGCTCCCCAAATGGCTACCCTTGCGCTCTTTTCCCACCCCTGCTCTGCTCTGCTCCCCCCACTCTTGCCTGCCACCCCACATAAGAACTCCTGACCGCCCCTCCCCTCTCTTGCCATCCCTGCCCTGCTACCCCTAATACCCCACATAGCAGCATTTCCCAACCAGTGTGCCATGGTTCATGAATATTCATGAGTTAATTTGAATATGTATGAGCTTTTAATGGTGGTGTGCCTCGAAACATTTTGAAGGTATCAAGGTGTGCCACGGTAGAGAAAAGGTTGGGAACCACTGCTGTCGTGGGAGGCTCAAAACTGGACACAGTGTAACCTTCGGGTGGGCCAAATTCATTTAGTTGCCCTTCTCCAGTGCCCCACAGAAATCAATCCCAACCCCTATGGGGAAAGCAGCTGGAGACCCAGGATCCAGTCTGTACAGGACTCACGGCGAAGCTTGCTCAGAGCTACACTCACACATTAAAATACTACTAAAACAAACATAACAATGAAGTTTATTAACTACTAACTAAATGAACCTTATCCTAAGAAAACAAACTACAATTAACCAAGAATAATCCCTTGCATGAAAGATCCCCAAGAGTCCCAAAGTCTGTGTGGAGTTCACCCAACTCTCAGCTACAGTCTCTGTTCCAGTGTGGAAGCTTGAGTAGCAAGAAATAGCTGTCCTCTTCTTTCTTTGCTGGGATCCTCTGTAGCATTCCATGCAGGCTTTCTCTTCTCCTCTGCAACCAGCCCTCAGTCCCATATGCATGTCTGCAAGGTCTGTCGCTAATGACTCCTTTACATGGAGAAAACATCTTGTTCACTCCTGGCTCAGCTCCTCTCCAGAACACTGAGCACATGGTCTCCCCTCAAGGCAGCTCCTGCCTGCTGTCTGCTCAGGCTGCTGCTCCTATGTCATCTGACTGACATCACATCACACCAGCAGGGTACACTGTGGAGCATGCTCAAAATGCTACCACTCCCTGCTTCTGGAAGTTTCCAATTGTGGGTCGTTAATCTGCCCAACAACAGTAACCCACCCTCAGCAGGTCTCTCAGAGATAGCCTTTTCAGGAATATGGGTTACAACAGCACTCCAAAAGAGGCCTCACCTCTGCTGAAGAGAGGGGAATGATCACTTCCCTCGATCTGCTGGTCATGCTCCTACTAATGCAGCCCAATATGTTATTAGCCTTCTTGGCAACAAGGGCACACTGAGTGATGACTCAGTATCCTGCTTCTTGTCCACTGTAACCCCATGATCCTTTTCTGTGGAACTGCTGCCTATCCAGTTGGTTACCAGTTTGTAGCAGTGTATGCGATTCTTCTGTTCTCAGTGCAGGACCCTGCACTTGTCCTTTGGAATCTTATCATATTTTTTTGTCTCAGTCCTTCAATTTGTCTAGGTCACTCTATCTTAGCCCTACCCTCCAGCATATCTATCACTCCCCCCATTTTCGTGTCATAAACTTCCTGAGGGTGCAATTCACCCCGTCCTCTAGCACTGGCTTGTCCAACCTACAGCCCGTGGGCTAGAATCTGGCCCACCAGGGGCTGGAATCCAGCCAGCGAGATGCCTGGGAGCTGCAGCCGGGCTGGGGCCTTTTCAGATCTCCTGCTGTGAGCATGCTTCACATGTGGCTCAGGATGGGTGCTGCCTGGCCAGGGTGAGCCACTCTGGAGTCTGGCTGCCCCTTTTAGCACCAGCCAGGTGGTGTGGGGGCCGGGAGGCAGTAAGGGGGTTGGAGAAGTGTGAGGCAAGGGGGAGGGTGGGCCACTGAAGTGGACCAGGGAGGTGACAAGGTGCAAGGCCCTGGGGGATGGTGGGGCCTGATGGCGAGGCCATGGGGGCAGGAAGGCTGCAGGAGCCTGGGGCAGGGCTGGTGGGAGGCCGCGGGACCCACCGAGACCCAGGAGAGAGGAGGGCACCGAGGCTGCAGTGGCCCGGGAATGCCCTGAGGTGGCCCAGTAAAGCCATGGGGGTCTGGAGAGGGGCTGGGAGGGAGGCCCAAGGGCCCACCGAAGTCCAGGGGACATGGGTCCAGAGGCCCAGGGAGGCCATGGAGGGAGGCCATGGGGTCCAGTGAGGGGCTTGAGTGAGGCCACAGGGCCTGCCGAGGCCCAGGGGAGGCAGCGCTGGGGACCCAGGGAAACTGGAGGGGCGGTAGTGGAGGCAGGAAGGCTGTGGAGGGACTGAGGGGAGGCCACAGGGGCCCACCAAGGTCCAGGGGAGGCGGCGTGGCAGGCCTGGGAAGGTCATGAAGTGGCCAGCAAGAATCCAACAAGCCCACAAAGGGGTCTGCTGAGGCCCAGGAAGGCAGCAACAGTGGCAAAGCCATGAAGAAGACCAGCAAAGCTGTGGGGGGAGATTCACGGGGGGGTGGGGTGGGGGGCTGCCGAGCAATGTTCCCTCTAAGATTTGGCGGCTTGTGTGCAAAATTTTCAAGCCGTGTGCAAAACTTTGTCTGAATAAAATTTTTGTGTAAACTCACATGACAGAAATTATAGGCATTAATTGAAGTTAAAGTGATTGTAAATAGAATTAATTAATTAGGTTTAATTAATTGAATTTGAATGAACTTTGAATTGAAATTTAATTTTTAGAAAGGTTTTTATTCAAAATTAATTTTTAAAAAGTTTTTTAAGAAAGAAAGAAAGAAAGAAAGAAAGAAAGAAAGAAAGAAAGAAAGAAAGAAGCTGAGGCCACTGCCGGGGGGGGACCCAACTGGGGCCCCGGGAGGCCGCCGGAGGGGCAGAGCAGACCCTGGCCCCAGGCCGGGAGGCCGAGGCTGTCGGCGGAGCGGAGCCAGCCCTGGCCCCAAGCCGGGAAGTCGAGGCGGCCGGTGGGTAGGAGCCTGGGAGCCCACCCCGGCCGCGGCCACCCCGCTGTCCCGGCCACGTGGGGCATGCAGACCTGCGCACCTGCCCTGGCCCTGAGCCTGCCTGCTCCACCCTGGGGGCGAGGAGGGCCAGCCCAGAGGCCGGGCACAGGCCGGGTGTGCCGCGGCAAAGCGACAGCCCCAGGAGTTTGGAGGGGGCGGCAGGAACTGCGTGGGGGTCCCTCAGTGCTGCGCAGGGGATGTGATGGCCGCTGCATGGCCTCACACCCACGCAGCTTAGAGGGAACATAGCTGCCGAGGCCCCAGCGAGCCTGCGGCAACACCTCAGTGGGGACCTGGGGGAGGTTGCCAGAAGTCATTGGGTAGCAGTGAGGATGGGGGGCCTGGGCCGGGGGAGGCAGTGGGATTGGGGAGCATGGGGTTGGGGGGAAGGGAAGGGGAGTAACTGAGTCCCGCCACCCCTCACCAGTGCTCCCCTGCCCTGCCACGTTCCCTTGTTCCCTCCTTTGCCACCCCTGTCCTGCCATATTCCTCTGCCACCTCACCACTCCTCAGGCCCCATCATCCTTCTCTTGCCCGGCCACACCACACTTTCCTGCCACACCACTCCTCCCCACCATCCTTCCCCTGCCCTGCCCCTGCTCCCCACACTTTCCCCTGCCATCCAACACGGCCACCTCTGCTCTTTCTTGCCCTGCCATGCCTCCCTGCCACCTGTACACTCTGACACTTCCAGAAAATATATAAAGATAAGCCCTTTTTCAGTTTTGACAAAACATTGTTTAATTAAAAAATGAAAACTTGCTGGGTACAGTTGTGAAAGTGACCCTTACCTAAAGGTTGCTGGAGGGAAGATGGATATTATTTGAGAATTGTGCTTAGGTATAAAATGTAAAGTTTCTGCTTTTAGAGAACCAAATTGAGGTTGTAAACCGCTTTGTATTTTTTGACTGTTCAAATTTTATTAATAGTAACATGAATTTCTATGCCTTATCTGTCCAAAATTTGCTCACCTGCCCCCCTGGTGAGGAAAGAATTACAATGTGGCCCCTCAACCAAAAAGGCTGGATACCCCTGCTCCAGATCATTAATGAAGATGTTGAATGAAACTGGCCCCAGCACCAGGCCTTGGGGCACTCCATTTGATAGCAGCTAACAACTAAACATGAAGCTGTTGATTGCTACCCATTGAGCCCGATGATCTGGCTGGCTTTCTATCCATCTTATAGTCCATTCATCCAACCCATACTTTAACTTGCTGATAAGAATACTCTGGGAGACATGCTTTGCTAAAGGTCAGGCTATATCACATCCACTACTTTCCCCACATCCACATAGTCAGTCATCTCATCACAGAAGGCAATCAGGTTGGTCAGGCATGACTTGCCCTTGGTGAATCCATGCTGACTGTTCCTGATGACTCCTCTTCCAAGTGACTCAAAATGGACTCCTTGAGGACCTGCTCCATAATTTTTCTGGGGACTGAGGTGAGGTTGATCGGTTTGTAATTCCCCAGATCCTCCTCCTCCTCTCCTTTTTTGGAAATGAGCACTATATTTGCCTTTTTTCCATCATCCAGGATCAGTCCCAATCACCCAATTCAACAATAACGACCAATGTCTCTGCAGAGAGGGGACAGCCTGGGTTTTCTACAGGCTGCAATAATTTAGCAGTAGAGTTTTGAAGAAAGATAAGCCCACCCTGTCCTACATTCCTGAACAATGCAATTTTTGAAAGGTTTATTAGTTCCAGGAAACCTCAGAAATTCAAGGCACTTCAAATATTGCTTCCCATTTTTAAAAAAATAGAGTGAGAGAGTTTAAGGTCCAAATCAAAGGCAAATACTTGACACAACTTAGACTATAATGCCACTAACATGCCTCCATATAAAATATTTGTGCAGTACCATAATTCTGTATGGTGCTTTCCATAGGTAAGAAACATTACTTACTCTAGAAATCAGCATGGCTCAGATAAGAGTCATACATGACCTCCTTAGAAGGGTAGCCTGTAGGAGCTATGCTGCTAGGGTGCGTCTACACTTGTGAATTAAGTTGACTTAAGCAGGCTTAAGGCAACTTAATTTACTCTGTGTCTATACTACAGTTTCCTTAAGTTGACTTAAGCTGCTGCTTAAGTTGACTTAAGGAAATTTTAAGTTGACTTAGTAAGTCCTAGTTTTAAGTTGACTTACTGACCCACAGAGCAGGACACAGCCCTGCCCACCCTGCTCCTAAACCCTGCCCCTGTCCCTGTCCTGCTCAGCCCCCATGTACCCTGGTACAATGAAGAAGATGCTGAGCTCCCTGGTACTTTTGAAGGGGTGCCCAGGGAAGGGGGGCACCTCTTGGGTACCCCCATTCCCACCATGCGCCACTCCCAGATCCACCTAGCCCCTACAAGTCGACTTAGGCATCCAGTGTGGACGCTCTAAGTTGATTTGGCAAGGTCGACTTTAAATTGACCTAAATTTACAGTATAGATGCGCTAAATTGACTTAACAAAGTCGACAAAGTCGACTTTGTTGAGTCAACTTAGCAAAGTCAACTTATTTGAATAAGTGTAGACATAGCCCTAGAAAGGGAAGGAAGACCAGGAGATCCACATGAAGGGGATGGTTCTGTGCAACACTGTAGTGTTCATTCTCTATGGAGCCTAAGCATTCATGAGGGTGTGAGACTTTTCTCCCAGCCCCTCCTCCTTGATGGAAAGATTTGTAGGATTTTGGAAATCCATTAGATCTCTTTTGAAATGTTTCCTGGCCTTCCTATTCCTCTTATGGGAAAAACCCAACTTAGTCCTATCTCTTTTCTCAGTCTGGAATGTTTTTAGTACTTTTTCAGTTCTTTAAGCTGTTTTAAGGGACCATATAAAAATGTTAAAAATTATTATACATCACACTCACCAGAGGGTAAGATTATAATCACCAATATGGCCTGAGTATGTAGCATACATAACGGCTATGTCTACATGGCAGTGTAAGTCGACTTAATGAGGCTTAAGTCGACTTCAACAAAGCCACGTCCACACTAGGCTTTCATTAAGTTGACTTAAGAAATTGCTTAAGTGAACTTAATGAACGCTTAAGTTGACTTACTAAGAACCACAGCGTAGGTCGACTTAAGCCTGCTTAGGTCGACCTAACCCTTCTTTAGGTTGACCTAAGCCCAGTGTGGATGTTTAAGTCTACTTTGTTAAGTCAACCTAAAGGCAGTTAGGTTGACTTAAAGTGGACTTAGTCCATGTCCGTGGACACCACTTTTTTAAGTTGACTTAATAAGGTTGATTTTAAGTTGACTTAAAGTCGACCTTATTAAGTCGACTTAACAAAGTCAACCTAATTTTTTGTAGTGTAGACATAGCCTTTGTGAGTAATATAAGCTACAGATTTTATGATTTGTTTACAAGAAAACCTTTGAAGTGTACTATTTAGCACTACACACAGGACTCATGTCACAAAAAGCAAACCTAAATTTTGGAATGACAGAGTAAAATATGAAATTGGATTTTGTCTCAAACTGAAATATATCTACTAGTTCAGGACTGTGATGGGGCGGCTGCCCCGCACTGGTCAGGACAGGGTTAGTAGGGCTCTGAAAGCAATAGCTAGTTGTAGAGGGCTGCTGGAGAACCAGTCAAAGCCCAGTGGCCCAATATTAAAAGGAGTTGCAGAGGCAGAGTGTGCAATCCACCCAGGGAGTTTGGACAGAAAGGTTGCTGCCTGGAGGACAGCATCCTGGACAGCATAGTTCCTGACTGCTGGGTCGCAGTAGGAGCTGAGGCACTGAGATCAAGGCCAGCATGGTACTGGGGCTGTGGGGAAGCAGCCCAGGTAATGGACTGAAGTGCAACGTCATGGTAGAGGTCACTGTATTTGCACACAGGATCCATGGGCTGCTACCTGGAGAAGTGGGTGGGCCCAGGTCTCTCCCCATGATCACTGGCAGAGCCAGAACAGTAAAACCTACCTCAGAAGGAGGATATATGAACAGGTATCCAACTAGAGGGCTGAGCAGTTGGACAAAGGAGTTGCAGAGCACAGGCCGTGGACAGAGGAGACACTTGAGCAATACCCCAATAACACCACCAGGAGGAGCCTGTCCAGCAGGGTATGTGGCCAGCCTGTCATAAAGACATATAGGAATATAACTTAGCTCCCAATCCTGCAACATACAATTCACAGGCAGACTGCAGTGACTGCACTGAGCCCTATTCACTTCACTGGGGTTGTGTGTAGGTACAGCTGTCCAGCCGCATGAAGCAGGGTTAGGGACCTAATTTTTTTCACAGTGGAAATGGACCACGTCTATAAAGATGATTTCATTCTATTGTATTAATATGATAAAAGTTTCATTTTTGAAATTTGAAAGGATAGTTAAATGGGGAGAAATTGATCTGGTGTGGCTTCTTCAGTTGCTAAATTTGCTGTGAGCTCAGCTTTCAGAGATACTCCATTCTGATAACGGTTCTGGTCCATTTCTCCAGACCATACTCCTTAAAGTTAAGGTCATGCAGATCTTCTGGGGCTCAAACCCCTGTGACAACATGTTCAACACTTTGCTACAGGGTCTCACATTTCCCCATGATGCTATAATGAATGTTGCAGTGCGCACAACGTAGAAACATTCCAGTGAATACCCAAATATTCTTGCTGGTGGTGATGGTGCTTGTTGTTGGGCTGTGATTGGTTTTAGGGAGCATTTTTAGAATAAAAAGCAACCACCACCCTGATCATAGTCCTTCTTTTATTTGCCAAAGTGACATTATAGTATGGCTCAGAGAGCATCCAGGGGATACAGCAAGAACATCACATTGGAGTTGGTGTGCAGGCAGTCATAGTGTAAGAGCAGTTTTAGAGGTAGGTGTTTTCCTATGTTCCCTGCAGGCGGCTCATCGGTAAAGTATATTGCCTTTACTGGGTCTGTGTTTCTGGGAAACTTGGTCAATGTTCAGCCCTTTTCCATGCCTCATTAGGGGTCAATAGCAATATTTTATAGCCTTCCAAGTCCTTCATCCTTTTATAATCTAGAATGAGCTCCCTGGTCATTCCTCAAGGAGAGGGGAGTTTATTGCAGTTTTCATTCTGGATCAGACCACAGGCTAGAGCCTGGCTCCAGCTATGGCAGTGCAAAGAGTCTCCAAAACTGCTACACATGTTTTGGCTGAACATTCCCATGAGCAGGGGGTGGGGGAATCCAAGCTGACACAAAGACAGCCTTACTGCATCTGCTCCAACTCCTTCCAGAACACACCAAGGTAGAGCTCGTGATGAAAGCACTTCTGGACTCTGGCAATTTCCAGATGTATAGCTAGTTAGGATTCTGTTTGGTGCACTGCACCTTTCCATGTAAGACGTCTTCCTCTCTGCCTGCTAGAGGATTCCTACTGATGTTTTGTAGCTCATGGAGGTAATTGTCATAGGCACTCGTCTACTAAGTCGATATAACAAATGTCCCACCTGCCTGTGAGTTTCCATCTTCTATCTGATTGCCTTGAATGTATGTGAAATTCACGGAGTTTCTTTGTTTGATGGGGGCAAAGAATAGGGAATTTTGTGCTTTCCATACACTGATGTTTCAGTGTGTTCACTCTAAGTCAACATTACACTGATTTTCAATTAATAAAAAAATAAAAAGCAGCACGCATCTGTACTCACCTAGGAGCCGGCATTCTCTAGAGGCAGGCATCTTATGTTGTGTCTAAAACAAATAACTACATGAGCTTGAAAACACTAGCAGTGTTTTACTGCTACCATCAACCAGCAGTAATAATTTTGTAGACAATTTCATGTGATTATGTCTGAATAAAAATAGTTTCTTGTTCATACTGTATCACTCACAAAAAGGTTCATTTTCAAATCATAACAATAATCGAACAAGGCAAAATCCATCTGGTACAGCTTCTTGATCTTTTGAATTTGCTCTGAGCTCAGCTGCCCAAGGTATTCCAGAGTAATATCATCACTAGTACGTTTTTCAGAGTCATACTTCTTAAAGTTAGGGTACTGCAGACCCTCTGGGGCCTGAATGCTCCTGAGAACATGTTCAGCATCTTCCTCCAAGGTCTCAAACTTCCCTAGGATATCATAGTGAATGTTGCAAGGGTCACAAAGTAGAAACATTGGTTTCCAATGAATGTCCAAATCATCTTGCTTTTTTGTCAGAGTAAACTTAACAAACTCTTGGAAAGTCACTTTTTCGGTAGAATTTTTGTTTTCCCTGACCATGGCCTTGATCTCATTTGCAACCGTGATACTATAATAGGGCTCAGAGTGCAGGAGCTTGTCTCTGTATGCTGAAACCAACCGTTCCAGAGGATCTCTGGTGAACATCACTTTGGTGTAACTGGTCAGCAATTTCTCTTGGTAATCAGAAGAGTAAGAACTCAGCCTCTTTATCAATGGGGTTTGATGGACGAAGTCATGGCTTACTTCACCAGCCTGTCTGCTCAGGTTCATTGTGAGGAGCAGAATGATTTTCTTCCAATTGGAGCAGCCCACTTTGGGCACCTCACAGTAGAGGAACTTGTGGGTATGCTCCACAAAGATCTGTCTTGCAATGTTATGGTTCAGTTTGCTTTGTGAATGAGAGAGGTTGTTCTTTAGGCAGATTGAGTTCAGTGTGTCTCTGCGATAGTGTTGACTCGTTGGCCAGTCTTCCTTAGGAACTGGAAGATCAGATGTGTGCAAGAAAGGAAGATAAATCATCAGTGTGAAAATGTCATGGAATCCTCTTTTCAGTCATAAAATCACAGAACTCAAATTAACCCCCGGAAAACTAAAATTGCAGCTCCGGTTTAACCCAGATCTCTAGTTCACTGTCACTTGTCAACTCTATTACAGGCATGCAGCATGAGCTGCCATGATTATTAAAAGGCTGCTAGAAGGAGAACCTGGGAAATGAGTGGCAGGAGGATTATTCTTCGTGAGAATCATGCCGTCAATCTTCAAATACTTACTTTCAATGGCTAATGTTGCCTTTTATGGCGTTCTTTTTCCTACAGATGCCAGGATAACCAAGAAATTGCCAGGCCCCGCCTCTCCAATATCTTATTATTATTTTATTATTTGTACTACATGTAACCCCTTTGCCAGGCCGTGATGGCGGCAGCAAAGGACCGGGTTCTGTTTCTAGGGGTCCCAAATAATATTACATCACCAATTGGCTCGAGCCCCCACACAGTATTCTGGGAAATTACACACCATTCCCTGGGCGCCCTAGAAAGGCAATACTTCCCCTCTCGCAAGCACGAGTCTGAGTGTAGCATACAAGACTTTTAATAAATAAATAAAGGCAACATCAAAACGCAGCACTGATTGTGATACAGTGCAAAGATTCCCACAAAACCCAATAGATGGAACTCGTTCCATCCCAGTGTACATAGAGTGTGTCCTTCACTTCTTCGTAGCCCGCCCATACTGACCTTTAAAGTTTCACTGTCCACCTCTAAGGAAGGGAAGAGGGGCAGCCCTCAGCCCTCCCCTCCAATTGTCCTCTGCCACCTCAAGGTCTGCTCACACCACCCACTGGCCATGCACACCCGCTGTCTGCTGGCTCTGCCTGCTATCCACTGGCTCCACCGCACCACCCGCTGGCCGCTGGTCACACCTGCTGTCCCCTGGCCCCACCTGCTGTCCGCTGGCTCCGGCTGCTATCCACTGGCTCCGCTACACCACCCGCTGGTCACAACTGCCGTCTACTGGCACCACCCTCTGGCCGCTGGTTACACCTGCTGTCCCCTGGCTCCGCCACCCCGTCCGCTGGTCACACCTGCCATCTGCTGACACCAATCTTCTGCTTGACTTCAGTCAGCTCTTAGCGATTTCAGCTCTTTGGGAAGTGTTTGGTTCCCTGGTGATTTCAGCTTCTCATCACTGATTTCAGCTCCCTGGGAAGTGTTTGCTTCCCTGGTGATTTCAGCTCAAGCAATATAACAAAAGAGACTCCACAAAGAAGCTTTAGGTCTATCCTTTTACAATAGACAGGGAGGTAGGTGTTTGTTTAAGGCACCGCTCTGGCAGAGCTAGTGTTCACACCCCTTCCCACCTGGTTTTACAACTCTGAAAACTAGGGTTGCTCACTTTTCCAAATTCTCTGTTGCTGATGGTGACTTTTCCATCAGCTTCTTTGTCAATAACAGATATACAATCAAAGGGTAGCATATCATGAAAGAGCAATATTTCCTTTCCCCCTTCTGATAAAACACCAGATTCAGAGGATTTGAACCAGTCACACATACCATCTCCCATCATGCCCAGCCTCTGGGTGAAATTATGCTGAGTGTCATGCAAATACAAAGCGCAGGTAAATCAGTTGCACCTCTCCCTGCTTAGCTGCTAAGCAAGAGAAGCTCTCAGATTCTTAACCTTGCTTACATCCTCCCCCCAGCCGAGAGTTTGTCATCCCAGCAAATCATGCTCCAGATTATTCCATCCACATGGGGTCTTCCCAAAGGGTCTGAGGAAACCTACAATAGCTGCCACAAGTCGGTGTGCTAGGTGTATTACTTCCTCACTATTTACCCCAGGTGCCTCATAAGTTAACCTGCTGACCGGTTTTATAACTCTGTCTCGCCTATTGAGAATAGGTTGGTCAGGAGCTGTGGGAGCGTCCTCTTGGGCCAATGCTGGTGAAGGTTCCTTGTTGGGTCCCTCAGCTGTCTGCATTGGCCCTTGCATTTCTTGCTCCAGTTCTGGAAGATCCAAAGTACTAGTGACACCAGCTGCTTGGGTGTCACTACTGTCTAACAGCCTAGCTGCATCATCAGCTGTCTGTTGTGGGTCCTCAAGGTCAGGGAATGCTGGAGGGGTCAAGGCCATATCCCAACCCAGCTCTGTTGTCCACGTGGGTGCCTCAGCAACAGGCCTGAATGCTTCAGCCATGGGGTCCAGAGCTGAGAAATTGGAAGTCTCACCAAGTTCCTTTAATCGGGCCTGTGATCTGGTTTCCATCCTAGAGTATACTGCTGGAGTATCCTCTTTTTCAGATTCTCTCTCAGATGCACCCAGTAGAGGCAGGTTAGCCCCTGAGGACCTACGGCTCATGTTGAGTGGTGTAACCAGCCCAGGGTTGCTGGTTTGCCTTAGCCCGATATCATGGTTCATTCCATCAGGGGCACCCACCAACTCCCCCACAGGTAGCAAGAGATTCCTATGTACTGTCTTTACTTGTCCTGACCCTTTCTCAGGTCTGATCTTGTAAACGGGTAAATCTCCTAGTTTTTCCACTATCAGATAAGGCATTGCCTTCCATCAGTCAGCTATCTTGTGTTTGCCAGCAACACCCAGGCTGCATAGCAGTTCTTTGTCTCCTGGCTGGAGGTCTTGCGACCGCACCCTAGCATCATATCAATGCTTGTTTCTATCTGAATTCTTACGTGCAGCTGCTGTAGCTAAACAATAGGCATTCTGCAGCTTCTCTTTCAGTCATGAAAGATATTGTTGATGTGTCTCATAGCTTTCTCCATCCTCAGATACACCGAAACAAAAGTCTATGGGCAATCTTGGTTCTCATCCAAACATCAGAAGGTAGGGGGTGATGCCTGTAGCATCGTTTTTTGTAGAGTTGTAAGCGTGCACCAAGAATGCTACATGCTGACTACAGTTTGCTTTTTGCTCAGGTCACAAAGTCCCCAGCATATCTAACAGAGTTCGATTAAATTTCTCTGGTTGAGAGTCACCTTGTGGGTGGTAAGGTGTTGTCCTGGATTTTTTAATCCCAGCCATTCTCAGCACTTCCATCAGGAGATGACTCTTAAAGTCCTGTCCCTGGTCAGAGTTTATCCGAGTCGGGAATCCATATACTGAAAAATATTTTTCCCACAACACTTGAGCAACTGTAGTAGCTTTCTGATTACGTGTGGGGTAGGCCTGTGCATAACGTGTAAAATCGTCTGTTACCACCAAGACGTTCCCTATATTCTTCCTGTCTACTTCCAAAGACAAGAAGTCAATGCATACCAGCTCCAAGGGTTTGCTGCTGGTGATATTCTTCAGGTAGGCTGCCCTAGTGGGCAAAATTTTCCAATGAGTACACCAAGCACATGGCTCACATTTTTTTGAGCACATCTTCTACCATCCGGGGCCAATAGAACCTGCTACGAATGAGCTCCAAGGTTCTTTCCATTCCCAGATGCCCAAAGTCATCATGTAAGGCCCTCATAGCCAGGGCTCTGAAGTCTTTGGGTAGCACTAATTGTATCCGCTGCTTTTGCAATGGGTCCATGGTGACCCGCTGAAGCACTCCCTGAATCAACTTAAGTTTGCCCCATTCACTCAACAACAGTTTGCAATCAGAGGTAGACAGAACCACTGTGGCAGGGTTTCGCCCCTCTCTTTTGGCAAGTAGTACGTTGCAAATGTCAACATCTTTCAGCTGTTCTTTTTGCCAATCGCCAGCATTGAGATTTGGCAACGAGGACTGGTCTAGCACAATATAGTTAACTGAGACAGGTGACACGCTTTCAGGGGGCAAACCCAGAGTTTCTGCCATACAACCATGCTTGCTCCCTTGGTCCTCCAGTTCTTGATAATTTCCACTGCAGATCGCTCTCACCTCCTCCACAGGAATTACTGTGGGGTCCGATGCTTGTGGACACTACGATGATGCATCTGCATCTACATTGCTTCTCCCAGATCTGTATGGGATGCTAAACTCGTAGTCAGCCAAGGCGGCTACCCATCTCTGTCTAGTAGCATCCAGTGTGGCACTTGTGAACACATAAATCAATGGATTGTTGTCTGTCCATACCTGAAAGTTGGCACCATACAAGTAGTCTTGAAACTTCTCCATGATGGTCCATTTCAAAGCCAAGAATTCCAGCTTATGAGCAGGGTAGCGGATCTCACTATCTGATAGGCCTCAACTGGCAAAGGCCACAGGTTTCCTTTTGCCCTCCACTTCCTGGTATAGCACGGCCCCTAACCCCTCCAAACTAGCATCGGTGTGTAGGATAAATGGTTTGCCTGGGTCAGCAAAAGTGAGAACTGGAGCATGAGTTAGACAATCAAAGATTTCCCAAAATGCCCTTTTACATTTCTCATCCCATCGTGGTCCAAATGGTTCCAAGGGGCCATAGAGTCTCGCTGCATGAGGCCTTGTAGATACCCTTTTACTCTTGGCCTTTGCTTTATTCTTGCTAGATGGGTATCCCCTGGTAAGTTCATTCAAAGGTTTTACAATGGCAGCATAATTCTTCACAAATCTGCGATAGTAGCCACTAAATCCTAGAAATGTCTTGAGCTCCCTGTAATTCCTTGGGCACGGTCATGTAGTGAGTGCATTTATTTTATCTGGATCAGTGCTCACGCCCTCCTGGGACACAATGTGACCCACATACTTCACTGATGTCCTCCAGAACTGGCATTTGTCAATTGAAAGTTTTAGTCCATAAACTTCTAACCTGTCCAACACTTTTAAAAGTCTTTCTTCATGTTCTTCCAAAGTTCTTCCAAACACGATAAGATCATTTAAATAAACTAGGACTTGCAGTAGGTTCATGTCTCCTACAACCTTTTCCATAAGTCACTGAAATGTGGCCAGGGCCCCTGAAATCCCTTGTGGCATATGTTCAAAGTGATAAAAACCTAATGGACATATGAAGGCTGTCTTCTCTTTGTCTTCCTCCCCCAGTGGGACCTGATAGTATCCGCTCCGGAGATCCAAAACTGAGAACCACTGACTCCCCAACAAACGGTCTAGAGCATCTTGAATCTGAGGCATGGTATACTGGTCAACTATGGTGCATCTGTTTAAGGTGCGATAGTCAACGCACATTCCAATTTTCCCACTCTTTTTACGTACCATCGCAATAGGAGATGAGTATGGGCTACGGGATTCTGTAATGATGTCATTCGCCAACAGCTCCTGGAGATGGCGTCATACATCCTCCATTGCTGAAAGGGCAATTTTCCTTGATCTCTCCCTGAAAGGTCGAGAGTCTTGGAGTCTGATATGGTGTTCCACTCCTTTTGCGCAACCGACATCCCACTCATCAAGTGAGAAAACTCTGGATCTCTCACAAAGCTTCTTTCTTAAGCAATCCTTCCACTCTCCAGGCAGTGGTGAGTCTCCAAAATCAAACCTTGCAGGATCTATTTCAGTGACATCAGTTCCACTTTGGGATTTCACAATAGCTTCAGGCTCAAAAAGATCTGCTATCTTCTGCCCTTGCTTCATGACAACATCATAGCTAGTTTCATTAGCCAATAATATAACCACCCTTTCCTGCGTGTCTGCAGGTAAAGTTATGACTCCATTGGGGACTAGTACCCCTTCAGGAGGACCACCCTCGGTTGGGTGCTCTACCAGTGCTAATGTTCCCTTGTTGTCTCTTAGGCAAGAACTCATGACAGGTACTTCCCTTTCTGCTTTGGCAGACAATACCAGAGGGGTTGCATCTGCGTACTTCAGTACTCCCATTGGCAGCTCAGACGTCTCCTTTCTAGTGTTCTCAACTTTCTCATAAGCCTCAGCGCAAAGTGTGTTTAGGTACTGGTCTCCAGCATGTTGTCTGCAGTACTCAGTGAGGACTCTGAAAAGACTAGAGTTGATCCCTATCAGGACAGACGCCTCTAGAATCCCTTTTGGGTCAGGACATATCCAGGCAGCAGTGTCCACCTCTTCTCTCACTCCAGCAACATCCTCTGGGAATTCCAGATGCACTATAACATATCCCTTATATGGGTACTCATCCATGCTGAGACCACACAAGCCAACCCCAATCAGCAGCTGCATAGGTAGGTGTGCAAGCTTCTCCTGATAGAATGACTGAAATATAATGGTCATTTGGGACCCCATATCCAGAATTGGCCTGCATTTCATCCCTTCAATCTTCACTGTGACCTCTGCTCAGGGCCCTATCAGTCCTGGTGGGATTCTGGCTGGTTGGTCTTTTCCAGTGGAGCCTCCAGACCCTGAGGGCCTGGGCAGCTCCCTTTCCAAACCCTGCATCCATTTCCCAGCTTTCCTAAAGTGGTCTGCTGCTTTTGATATACTAGTGTGGGATTTCCTTCGTTTGGACATCTCGCTGCAATATGGCCCTCCTGCCTACACCGGTAGCAGAAAAAGGGTTGTTGTCCCACCGTGCCTGTTGTTCTATATGTGGGGTTTTTTTGGGCCATGGCACCTGGCGCCTCAGTGCGCCCACCAGCTCCTGCTGTATGGTGGGTGCCCTGCAATTCAGCCACCTGCTCTGTCAGAACTTGCACCCGTTGAGCCAGTTCCTCCTCACCACTGACCATTAATGCCCTGGGCGGTAGGTAAATGCTGAACCTGTGGAGTTGCAGGACTGATTCTTTCCATTCTCCCAGGTACCCTGCCTTTCCTCCTCTTCTCGAATCTCTTTGACCAGCTGGGAATAGCTAGGTAGGTTTTTCTTGTCATTCCCTTAGCCAAAGGTGGAGTAGTATGAAGTCCTGATGTTGAACTCCTCGCACAACCTGAGCCAGCCTAGCCTGGTCCATCTTTTCCACAGCCACGGCTCCTCTCACGACAGCTCTTTGTAGCAGTTTCTCTAGTCTCTGTACATAGTTTGAAACCTTCTCACTCCTTTTCTGTTTGGTGCTGAGGAATTTGCAATAGATATCATCCGCACTCTCATTTCTCCCAAAAGCATGGCTAAGGGCCTCTAGGCAGTCTTTCACACTAACTCCAGGCTCACCAAGCTTTAGCGTGCGGATCACATCTAGGGCTGGCCCCCTGATACTCTCTATCAGGCGTCTTTGCTTCTCAACGTCAGGCACGACCCACTCCTGTAGCATTTCGGTCGTGTATTCCAACCAGGGTTCAAATCCCTCTTCCCCAGGTATGGGTGTAGGGCTCCCAGAAAATAACCTTAGTTTGCGGTATGCATCTGTGTCATGGTGGGGCTGCATAGCTTTGTCCAATACTTTTTCTAAGACCTTCTCCCAGACACCTGCTGAAGAGGCTGTCCCTTGGTCTGGGATTAAGGGGCTAAGGCCCAGTAAACCTGGAATGTCAGTCATAGTCTTTCCTTCCTTTTCCAGGAAAGCAGTCATCTTCTTCAAGAACCCTATATCTGAGGTTGGAGTCTTTGGGCACTGACTTCCCACAATTACAATCTTCCATACGTTGCCCACAACTTCTAACTCTTTTGGCACTGACAAGGGCTCCCTTGCCTTGTCAAACTCACATAGTACTACATAGGTCCCTTCTTCCCTTCGAAACGTGCGCCCATGCATTACACACTTAGCTATGTGTTCCTCTAAGATGGACTCAATAGTACCTTCATCAAACCCCTCAGGTATTCCTTGTACCAATATGCAGTTCTTAGGGTCAATATTCATTCCCTTGCACCAGTCCTCTAATAGCTATGATGCCATTATACAAGTTTGGTTTAGCTCCGAATACAACAGATAAAATCCCACCCAAATGAATTACTCAGGTGTGCTTGCGAAGGGTACTGACCTAGGGATCCCGGACAAGCCCACAAAAATGTAACCCCTTTGCCAGGCCATGATGGTGGCAGCAAAGGACCGGGTTCGGTTTCTAGGGGTCCCAAATAATATTACATCACCAGTTGCCTCGAGCCCCCACCCAGTCTCCTGGGAAATTACACACCACTCCCTGGGCGCCCTAGAAAGGCAATACTTCCCCTCTCGCAAGCACGAGTCTGAGTGTAGCATACAAGACTTTTAATAAAGGCTAAATAAAGGCAACATCAAAACGCAGCACTGATTGTGATACAGTGCAAAGATTCCCACAAAACCCAATAGACGGAACTCGTTCCATTCCAGTGTACATATAGTGTGTCCTTCACTTCTTTGTAGCCCCCTGTACCAACATTTAAAGTTTCACTGTCCACCTCTAAGGAATGGAAGAGAGGCAGCCCTCAGCCCTCCCCTCCAATTGTCCTCTGCCACCTCAAGGTCTGCTCACACAACCCACTGGCCACGCACACCCACTGTCCGCTGGCTCTGCCTGCTGTCCGCCAGCTCTGCCACACTGCCGCTGGCCTCTGGTCACACCTGCCATCTGCTGGCTCCGCCTGCTATCCTCTGGCTCCCCCACATTGCCTGCTGGCCAGTGGTCACACCTGCCATCTGCTGGCACCACCCGCTGGCCGCTGGTCACAGCTGCTGTCCCCTGGCTCCATCTGCTGTCTGCTGGCTCCGCCACACCACCCGCTGACACCAATCTTCTACTTGACTTCAGTCAGCTCTTAGCGATTTCAGCTCTCTGGGAAGTTTTTGCTTCCCTGGTGATTTCAGCTCAAGCAAAATAACAAAAGAGACTCCACAAAGAAGCTTGAGGTGTATCCTTTTACAATGGGCAGTGTTCACACCCCCCCCCCCGCCCCTGGTTTTACAACTCTGAAAACTAGGGTTGCTCACTTTTCCAAATTCTCTGTTGCTGATGGTGACTTTTCCATCAGCTTCTTTGTCAATAACAGATATACAATCAAAGGGTAGCATATTATGAAAGAGCAATATTTCCTTTCCCCCTTCTGATAAAACACCAGATTCAGAGGATTTGAACCAGTCACACATACCATCTCCCGTCATGCCCAGCCTCTGGGTGAAATTATGCTGAGTGTCATGTAAATACAAAGCCCAGGTAAATCAGTTGCCCCCCTCCCTGCTAAGCAAGAGAGGCTCTCAGATTCTTAACCTTGCTTACATACATATTTACGATTTCACCCACATTGTGATAGGTGTTTTTCATACTCTTAGAAAAGACGGTCTCTGTTCCAAAAAGCACAAAATCCTTCTATTTATATAGTCTTTACTCACCCATCTTTTCTGTTTGCCATCTGTAGAACATCCCAAAAAGAAGAATTCCAAGAATGAGATTTAGGGCAAGGAAAATGAACAGTTTCTGGAGCACTTTCTCTGCCATGTTTTCCCAGGAAGGAGAAAGATGTGGCTTCTGTGAAGGGAATCTGTCCTCCTATCTACAAGAAAATGAGAAAGAGTAAGAATTTTTTCAAATTGTCGGACGAAGTGGGATTTTCTCCCACAAAAGCTCATGCGACAAATAAATTTGTTAGTCTTTAAAAGTGCTACAGGACTCCTTGTTTGTTTTAGTAAGAATTTTGTTACAAATATATCTCATACTACACAGAGCAAAAAGAGGTCAGAGCCATAAGTTGCTGTAGAGAAACTATTTGTTCTAATTAATATATATTATACTTCTTACATATTTTCTGTGACATGAGCTGACATACTAGGTCCTACCTGCCCTCAAGATGGCACAGGTCTACGTACCCTAAAGTAAATCAAAGCCCACAGTTCCTCAAACCTGTTGTATAGGCCATCCAGTGTGGGAAAGTTCAGCATACACCTATGATAGTCTTTGGCCACATCTACACTGTAAACTGTGGTCAGTGTAAGTCAGTCAGGGTACAGCTGTTGCAATCAGTATATTGTTCATAGATGTGCATATTGGCTGCTTACACCTGTGCATCACATATTCAGCAGGAATGTTTGCGTCAAAGCAAAGTGTAGTGCACCATGGGTTGTGTGCCATGCATCATGGGTTGTGTGCCATGCACCATCCTCCTCTGTGATGCCTTTTGGGGAAATTTTCCAATGACTCGTGGGGCACACGAGTTATGTAGGAGTCAAGTTCCCAACACGCAGCTTTCTCCATCCCATAATACCATCCCTGTCCAATAATTTGTACACCTTTTTTAAAATCTCAAACATGTACAGTTCTTACCACCGTCTGCCATGTCTGACAAAATCATGGAGCCCACACAGCACTGCATTATTGCCATGAACATTGCACACAAAGGACAAATGATCCTCCACTCTCTGCAGAACCAGTGCAACTACTGGAGGAAGTACCACAACAACGGGGAACAAGGCCACATTCCTGGATCTCTGTGCTGACCTCATCCCTGCCCACCAGTGCAGGAACGGCTGAATGAAAGATGAGCTGAGAGTGGAGAAGCGAGTGGCGATCACACCATGGAAGCTTCCAGTGCCAGATTACAACCAGGCAAGGGAAAATGATTTTGGAGCTGGAAAATCCACAGTGGAGGCCATTGTCATGCAAGTATGCAGGGCCATTAATCAAATCCTGCTGCGTAAGATTGAGACTCTTGTCAATGTGCAAGACATCGTGGATAAATCTGCAGCTATGTGGTTTCCAAATTGCAATGGTGCGACAAATGACAAGCACATCATAGGGTGCATCTACACTTGTAAATTAAGTTGCCTTAAGCTTGCTTAAGGCAACTTAATTTACTCTGTGTCTACACTACACTTTCCTTAAGTCGACTTAAGGAAAAATTAAGTCGACTTTGTAAAACCTCGTTTAGAGTCTACTTTGCTGGCTAAGTCGACTTTAGAAAGTCATCTTAGCCAGTGTAAACGTGGAGTAGCCCTAAGTTGACTTTAAGTCAACTTAGGGGACTCCAGGGCTTCCCCACTGCCCTCTCTGCCAGGGTGGCTGGCACAGCCACAGCCTGGCATGCCCCCCCAAAGGGCAGGGCAGAGCCCTGCCCACCCTGCCCCTATGACCTGCCAGGATCCCTGTCCCCTTTTGCCCCATTGTACCAAGGTACAGTGGGGCAATGGCTGAGACCCCTGGCACTAGGCAAGAGGCGCCCCCCCGCCACCGTGGACCTGTCCCAGGTCCACCTAGCCCCTACAAGTCGACCTAGACATCCAGTGTGAACGCTTTAGGTCAATTTTGTAGTGTCCCCTCTAAGTCGACTTAAAATTTAAGTGTGGACATGCTAAGTCGACTTAGCTAAGTTGACCTAAATTAACAAGTGTAGACATAGCCATATTTTGGCACCATCCCCCTTGTCACAGACTAAATCAACAGAAAGGGCTTCTTTTCTGTGGTTACGCAAGTGTTTGTGGATCACCAGGGATGTTTCATTGGTATTAACGTTAGTTAGTGAGGGAAGATAAAGATGCAAGCATCATGTGAGAACACAGGAGTGTTCAGGAAACTGCAACTGGGGACAATTTTTCCTGACTTGTGGATTACCTTTGAAGATGTTGAAGTGCCAGGAGTGATTCTGGGGGATCAAAGCTTCTTCTTGCTCCCCTGGCTCATGAAACAGTATGCTGGCTATCTTGACACCCCAAGGGTTCAAATACGGGCTTCGCAGGGGTAGAATGGCTGCTGACTTGGTTTTCAAGAGACTGAAAGGACACTGGCAGTGTTTACTCACTAGATTAAATCTCAGTGAGAAAAATATCCCAGTGGTTGGTTGCTGCCTATTGTGTCCTGCCTAATATCTGTGAGGCAAAGGGCAAAAAGTTCTGCCAGGAGGGCTGAGGCAGAGTCATTTTCTGCTGACGTTTAACAGCCTGACACGAGGGCCATTGGAAGAGTTCAGCATAGAAGTATGCAGCTGAGAGAGGCCTTCAATGGTCAGCACAGTAATGTGCTGTGCTGTACTGTGCCCTACCTGGCCCTGATGTGGGAGCTGTTAGGAATTACGTAGTGCTTGGTGAACATTTATGAATATTTGTCCTTTATGGACCTATGAGTTATGCAGGACTCCCTGTACATTTATAATTAATACACTCTGGTTTTCACAGTATATATGAGTTCTGTGGACCTCTGCAATTATATGTAATGGGTGCTTTGAATAGCACACTAGACATTCTGCAGTAAAGTAGATTCTCATTAGTAGCAACATATTGGCCCCCTTTTGCTATGTTGTACCTAAGGGTCTGTGGCTGTTATGGGAAGTGTCATCTGATCAAAGGGATATAAAGAGTTAAGAGTGTTTCAGAAGAAGTGGAACAGCCATGTTGTGGGGGAAGTTGGGTAGGGTGCGGAAAGCCCAAGTTTGGGGTGATGGGACAGAGGAAACATGGGCTTGGCAGGGGAGCCACCAGTCAGAAAAATGGCTTAGTGAACCTGGCTGCCATGAATAGGCTGATGATGCTTCTGCTGTTAGTTTCAGGTTCCACCTGGCAAGGGATGGGTGGCTGGGGGTGAATGGGGACAGAGATGGGAGTGGGAAAGGAACAAGCCAGTGCTCCAGGGAGGGAGTTCCTCCCAACCCTTCACTGCAAAACAGAACACCTACATACCACTGCTGGCAACTGAGAGGCAGAACAATAAAGCAAAGCAATAAAAAGTAGCTACCTATGTCCTACTAACCTGGAGAGGAGTTAACATGGTTTTGTAAAGTGATCTACTATCACCATCTACTAGAATTCTTTAAGGGTGCCTACAATTACAGAGGCAAGAATGATCCCATGGATATAGAGTGCATGGATTTTCAAAAAGCCTTTGATAAGGTCCCACACCAAAGGCTCTTAAGTAAAGTAAGTGGTTATAAGAGAAGATGGAAGGTTCTCTCCTGGATCAGTAATTGATTGAAAGATGGGAATCAAAGCATAGGAATAAATGGTCTGTTTTCATAGTGGAGAAAGGTAAATAATAGTGTCCCCAAAGGGTCTGTACTCGGACCTGTACTGTTCAACATAACCATAAATGATCGGGAAAAGGAGTAAACAGTGAGGTGGCCAAATTTATGTGTGCTGGACATGCTGTTAAAGAAAGGTTTCTTTCCCCTCCCCTCTCAAAAGCTCATACCAAAGCTTTCGGTTCTACAGGCAGCTCCTTAGGGTCTCTCAGGCGTCTCAGGACAGCACTAGACAGACGGTTTACATTATAGGTTATACATTCCAGCAAGGAACTGAACCAGAGAACACTGAATTCAAAAGGCAGTGGAGCTATTTAGCAGCTATTAAGCCAATATAAATTCTGATTATTCAGTTAATAATGCATACTGTCATTCTTTTTTAAACATCCAGCCTCTGCCCTTACAAATATAACTTGAGTTGCTTCAGATCATTCATTCACCCTATGTTACATTTCTAAATCAGCTATCTTCTTGAGATTTATTTGTGTGTGTGTGTGTGGTGGGGAGCCTTCTTATAGAGCCTTCTGCCTTGGTGTTAGAGGGGCTAGATCAGGGGTAGGCAACCCCCAGCATGTGTGCCAACAGTGACACATGAGTGGCATGCAACACCCTCTGCAGTACCACTGAAATTGCCTCTCCAGGCAGCTTTTCAGGGGCAGCTAGGGTGCGGGTGGTCCCCACCATGCCCATGCACTGGGCATGCCATGGAAAGAAGTCACCTAGTTGCCTCTCTCCACAGCATGCCACCAAGAAAAGGAGCTACTCCAGGCAGCTTCTTTCCATGGCATGCCTGGGGACTCCCCATTCCCAGTCATGCAGTCAGTGGTTAAAGTATAATTCAACAGGCCCCGGAACCCTCCTAATCCCCGGGCCCCCTTCCCTTATTGTCTGGGCCCCCTTCGTGCAGGTGCGGGGCCCAGCCCAGGTAGGCATTTGCAACCACATCTCAGTACCACATGCATCGGTTATTGCTCCATAAAAATTTTATATGGCGGTTATGTCTATAGCAATTATTGTCACAAACTAGCAAACTCTGCATAACACAGTAAGTATTGTGATTAACAACGGTGGGGCGTAGGACCTGCCAGCAGCCAGGGCAGGGCGGAGCATGCGTTCTGCCAGATTCTTCTATTTTTAGGGGCCCCAGAACTCTGGACCCTCAAATTTGTGGGCCCCGGAACTGTGTTCCGGTGCATTCCCCCTTACTTTAACCCCTGCATGCAGTCAAGAGGAGCCTTTCTGGGCAGCTTCTTTCCACAATTGGCTCCTTTCAGTGGTATGCCTAGGAAGCACCCTCGTACCCCCTTACAGCCGTGGCTATTGCCGAATTTTCAAGTGGCTGCCTTTTTTGTGGCGTGCACTGGCTGAAGGTCGGGGAAGAGGGTCCGGCACAGGGGTCTGCAAAGGTTGCCAACCCCTGGGCTAGATGCTAGAGAGATTTGCCCCAGTTTACAAGATTCTTCCCACTCCCTCTTCCATGTTAATTGTTTAACTTCCAAAGAAAGAAGCTGACTTTTAAACCATGTTTAACCAGCACTTTCCAAACCAAGCCTAATGGTTTCTAGCAGAACCAGGAGAAGGGCAGTTACAGACACACCTGTTGTGCAGGACAGCTTGAAAATTTCATTTAAAAGATAGGTTAAGGATTCAGGTCAAGCTAAAACAGAGTTCTGGCCCTATTTCAGGGACTTTTAGGACAAGTTTAAGATAAACAACCCTGTCCTGTAGCAGGTCCCTTTGGGGCTTTCCAGAATAATCTGGGCTAAACCAGTGTAGTGGTGTGACATGCCTCTTGACCTGGAGCACTGTGAATAAATGCTTGGGCAAGATGTGCCCTTGAGAGGATGGAGGGTGGGCCTCTCAAGAGTTGAGAAATCCCCCTCAAGATAGAAGGGAGACTCCCAAGAAAGAAGATTATAGATGAATGAGAAGCAGTCAGAAACCCCACTCCTCCTCTCTTAGTCCTCACACTCCAGGGGAAAATCGGTTCACTTTTCGTAGCAATACTTGTGAGAAAATTCAAAATTGTGGCATGCATGATCACAAAAAAAGCCCCAAGAGTAATTTATGGAGAACAGTGAAAAATCTCAGTACACATTCCATTCACTCAAATCCTTTTCAAATTATGATCCTGACAGATTTACAGACAGACTTACTGCGCTATGATGCATGCAGCAGGGGACACTATCAGACAGAAGACAGACTGATGATGTGGGTTTTCTCTACCTGTGGGGCAGCTATTGGATTCAGTGGTCTCCAGCCTGAGAAACGTTGCAATAACCTGTGAAGAGAGAGATCCTACTGCAGTCACATGTGTTTTGCTATCAACGGGGATGCCAACAATTGACAGCAATTAAGAAAGGTAAATTTTTGGAGCATAGCAAAGATGATGGGAGATGGCAAACTAAAAACTTGGTACAAATTTTGCTAAAGAACTCTGGGGCTGTACTGTCTCCTAACTGAGTACATATGGCATGCAAGTAAAGCATGTGCCAGACAAAATCCCCTCATTTGACTTCTCTGGAGCTTATATAGAATATACCCAGGGCTATCATCCCTTTCCCCTTTCTGCTTCCGACACCCCCCTTAACAAAGCTGGTGTTTCTGAACAACAGGCTGATGAAACAATTTCTTAATAAACTAAGCTGTTGAAGTCCATCCATGATCTCTAGTCTCAGAAATATTGCAACAGTCTGTGAAGTGAGACATCCTACTGCATCACACACCCTGAGTTCACAGATTTGACTGAATGGAGATTATGGGTTCTTTTCCCATTACAACAGGTAATTAGCTTTCCTTGTCCCCTCACCTCCCTGCTAATTGCTGTGCTCCACCATTTGAATCCTAACAACTGCTTTGATTTGCTGTAACAGTCTAACCTGATCCTATGTCATACACTGTCCTGCATTTATTTTGCTCCCATTCTGTAAGTTCCCCATCTTCAAGCATCTGACGAAGTGGGTTTTTCTCCCATGAAAGCGCATGCAATAAAATAAATGTATTAGTCTTTAAAAGTGCCATCAGGTTCCTTGTTTGTTTTGTAGAATAGAGCTAGTCCTTGGACTGTATCAGTTCAGTGTGACATCACAACAGCCTCAAACAGTTTGCATAAATCTCATTTCAAGGAGCTGTAGTGCTGTAACAGGAAGTCTGTCACCAGCTGGATCTGCCATAGGAAGTGCTTACTACATAACCAACAGCGCAGACACACCAATAAACAAACATACTGTTGCAGTGTTTTTTATTGAACATAAGAGATTAGAATGCTCATTCAAGTAGAGTACAGTGATGTCATAGCTCTCTGATTTAATGCAGTGACACAGGCCTAAATTAGTGCCTCTGCTTATGATTGTAAGTGGCAGGAGTCTATATTAATAGCCACAATGCCTCCAACATCTCTTTCTTGAGTGGTAACAACTAATTTAGATCCCATCATTTTATGTGTATAGCTGGCATTATATTTTCCAATGTGCATTACTTTGCATTTGACATCATTGAATTTCATGTCATTTCGTTACCCAGTCACCCAGTTTTGTGAGATCCTTTTGCAACTCTTTTGCAGTCTGCTTTGGACATAACTATTTTAAGTAGTTTTGTGTCACCTGGCACAGCTGCTTGGTTTTCACACAGCCCTCATGCTAATCCTTGTCTTACCCTTTTCCTCCCTCGCCTGTGCAGTCTTTTTGTAGATGTTCCCGTTTCTACCCCAGTCTGTAGCTGGGCTTGCACAGTCTCTTCTCCCCACAGGCCCAGGACATCCAGTACCTCCAGTCTACTCCAGGCAAGAGCATGCCTACAGCAGGTGGCCAGCATAGTTGAGCAGTTGCACATGTAACCTTCTGCTAGGTGCAGCTGGCAGCAACAAGGGCTGGTTTCAATATCTAGAGGTTCCTCTGAACAATACAACACAAAAATGACTCAAGCCCCACCCAGTAACCTGTGAAACCAGCCACCCCTCAGCACCTCTAAGAGGCAACACCTCCCCATTCACAAGCACTGAGGGGGGAAATATCAAGCAAAGCCTTTGCTGCTGCTGCCACCGGCTCACTGCTCCTATTGCCTCTCCCACCACTTGCTATCTCTATCACTATTATCTCTACTGCTGCTCAGCTTTGCTTGCTGTTGTTATCACTGCTTGCTACTGATGGCCACTTCTGTGATGTCATTTCTGAGGTTCCAGCCACTTAGCCCAGCGCGTTATGATTTCAGAGCTCAGGGGTTTCACTGGGTAGTGGGGAAGCTCTCTGTTGTTGTCTCTTCATTGCCATTCAGTATAACACTGTCCCCACACCCAGGGCCATCCCTAGGAGGGAGCGGGGCCCAGGGCCAATTGGCCTAGGTGGGGCCATGCTGGTGGGGAGTGCAGGGATTGGCCTGCTCCACCCCCTCGGGATTCGAGTAGCCCTGGGGAGCCAGCCCCGGAAGCTGCAGCAGCCGCGGCCTGGGACAGCAGTAAGCTGAGGTGGCGGCCGCTGCCCGGGGTGACAGGGAGCTGAGGCAGCGACCACGGCACTGAGCGTCGGGGAGCCGAGGCTGCGACCCTGGGGCAGCGGGCAACCTAGCGACCGCGGCCCTGGGGAGCTGAGGCCACGGCCCAGGGTGGCGTGGAGCCGAGACTGTGACCCCGGGGCGGGGGCCAGCCAAGTGACCGCAGCCCTGGGGTGGCGTGGAGCCGAGGCCGTGGCCGTGGCCGGGGTGGCAGGGAGCCAGCCCCAGCTGAGGCTACTGCTGCTCCAGCCACAGCCAAGACCCCAGGCTTCCGCGGCTGGTCCCCCACCGGGGAACTGGCTCCCCCGCTGGGGCGGGAGCTGGCCATGGCCAGGGACCCTGCCCGGCCACATGAGGCCGTGGCGAGGAGTGTTGGGCAGGCTGCAGCAGGCCAGCCCAGAGGCCAGGACCCGCTCACCTGCCCCGCCCCTGGGCCTGCCTGCTCCGCCCTAGGGGCAGGGAGCAGGGCCGGCCCAGGGGCCAGGGGAAGCGCTCCTGGCCCGCTGCTGCCAAAGATAGCAGGGAACAGGGGGAAGCTCAGCCATGGGGGGGGGGCGCAGCACAGGCCCCACACTGCCCTGCTGAGAGCGGGACAGCGCAGGGCCCACGTAACCGTGGGGCACAGGGCGATCGCACCGAGGACGGCCAGGTGTAAGGCACAGTCCCTGGACCTTCAGCTCTAGTAACCCCAGAACAAAACCAAGAGCTCTCAATCGGGTCCAATCAGCTCTGTGTTTAAATACTGGAAAGGGAGGGTCAAATGGTGTCAAGGGTTCTTTAAACAGAGTCCACACAGTCCACCAGGAAACAATCCCTCTTTCGACCCTCTCATGTTTTCACTGGGATTTGGCATCCCTCTGCTTAGCAAGTGAGGCTCAGTTTAGGGTGACACCCTCAATCACCCCTGCTAAGTTTAGCTCTGCTGCCTTTTATTCATACAATAAAGATAGCATTTAATTACCACAGCACTGAACAGATTTAAAATGTTTTATAAACTAATGGTAAAATTATCTAATAGACAGGTTAAAGAAAGAGATTCTATACATCTGTGTATAATGCTTAAATTGTTCAAAAATACAAAGTTTGGGTTAAAATATTATCTGCAGTACCCCAAATTAGGGTTAATAAATGTAACAATACATTTTAAGTATTAACATCCAAATATTCAGATACATCACTCATAAAAAGTTATACCAAGAGTAGCTTGTGGAAAGCAAATACAGCAATGAGTGAAGATTGCCCCTCAGTAATTGAGACTTTAGGATGATTTGTCCCTCAGTAAATACAATCCACAGAGAAGTATTTCAGTAATTTTCCCAACTTCACTTCTCAATGACACTCTAGCTTAGGGGTCTCAAATACGCGGCCCGCGGGCCACATGCGGCCCATGGAGCTACCTCCTGCGGCCCGCAATGAGACCTAGAATCCAGGGGCTCCCAACCCATGGCCCACGGGCCAAAATTGGCCGGCGGGGCTTTTCAAGTGCCGAGCCCCTCCACTGGCTGAGAGCTGGCAGCTGAGGTCCTGCCACTGACCGAGCTGAGCTCAGCATCAGAAGTGCTTCCGGGGCAGGCCGCGCACAATGCTCCATGCTGCATTGCCTGCCGCACCCCCCCTCACTCCTCTGAGCATCATCAGCCACTGCTGGGGAGGAGCTAACTACTGTCACCCAGGAGCAGGAGCTGCGCCACTCAGCAGAGCCCCAGCCCGCAGTGGTGGGGAAGCGCAGTGGGTCAGGTGGCTGGAGCAGGACACAGGAGGGTTCATGGCAGCTCTGTGCTGGGGGGACTCTGCCCAGCCCATTTCCTGCCCAGTCCCAGCGTGCAATTGGGAGCCGGGCTGCGGCTGCTCACCTCCCCTTCAGGCTTGGGGTTGCAAGCAGCCCTTTCCATTTCTTTCTTTGCCTTCCTTCTCTCCTTTCTTTTATGTTCTTTCTTTGCCTTCTTTCTTTCTTTTCTTTCTTTCTTTGCCTTCCTTCTCTCTTTTCTTTTTTTCTCTTTCTTTTCCTTCTCTTTGTTTTTTCTTTCTTTCTCTTCCTTCCTTTCTCTCTTCCTTCTTTTTTCTTTCGTTCTCTTTCTTTCTTCCTTTCTCACTTCCTTCTTTTTTCTTTCTTTCTCTTTCTTCCTCTCTCACTTCCTTCCTTATTTCTTTTTTCTTTCCTTCCTTTTCTTTCTTTCTCTGCCTTCCTTCTCTTTCTCTTTCTTCTTTCTTTTTTCTTTCATTCTCTTCCTTCTTTCCTTTCTCTCTTCCTCCTTTCTTTTTTCTTTCATTCTCTTCCTTCTTTCCTTTCTCCCTTCCTTCCATATTTCTTTTTTCTTTCTTTCCTTCCTTCTCTTTCTTTCTCTGCCTTCCTTCTCTCTTTCCTTCCTTCTTGTCTTTCTCTTCCTTCCTTCTCTTTTTTCTTTTTCTCTTCCTTCCTTCTCTTTCCTTTCTCTTCCTTCCTTCCTTCTTTCTTTCCTTCCTTCTCTTTTTTAAAAAAACCTTTAAAATTAATTTTAATTAAAAACCTTTCTAAAAATTAAATTTCAATTAAAAATTCATCCAAATTCAATTAATTAAACCAAATTAATTAATTCTATTTACAATCACTTTGACTTCAATTAATTATTTTTAATTTAATTTTAATTAAATAAACTGGTGGCCCTTTATATGAAAAGGTTTCAGTGATGCGGCTCTTGGGCCAATATCCTAGTCCTCATGTGGCCCTCGTGGTGATTTGAGTTTGAGATCACTGTCTAGCCCATTTCTTCTGATACTCTTGATGTCAGTGATATGTTCTACTCTAACTAGAAGTCCCTTCAGCACCTGACGGTGTCTGACACTGAATGAATTGTAACCAAAATCCAGCCAAAACCAATCACTTTGGCAAAGCAGGTCCGTCTACTGAATGCTGAGGCAGAGCAGGTATAGCTATGCAAATATGGTCTGCTCCTGAAGTCTTTTCCCGCAGTTCATCACTAGATGTCAGGGGAGAGCTCTTTCAGACCTTGCTTACACACACAAGGGAGAGCCACTCTATGTACTCAGAGCAGTGGTTTTCAACCTTTTTTGGGCTGTGGAACCCCTTAAGGCAACAAATAAATTCACAGAACTCTAAACTTTTTGTTATGATCTCTCTCACAACAAAATCACATAATATACAATTATACATTGTAAAGTTATAAAGATAAACAATACAATGTTTGTGCAAACTCAGGCAACAGAAATTATTGAAAAATATAGAACAATGAAAAATTAAAGTTGTTACTTAAAATTGTTTTTATTAATAATTTAAATGTATTTTATGCTTACGTGACATGTCTCATCAAAGAAGAGGGGCAAAGAAGAAAAGGGGTGGTAGAGCAAAAGAGGGCAGAGCTGGGGAAAGCATGGGGACAAAGGCCCTGGTGACAAGAGAGGGGAGGGGTGGGATGGCTGGCAAAAAGAAA
>ML685764.1:2735719-2747826 GCA_007922175.1 Pelusios castaneus
AAGAAAGAAAGAAAGAAAGAAAGAAAGAAAGAAAGAAAGAAAGAAAGAAAGGGGAAGAGGAAGAGGAAGAGGAAGAGGAAGGAAGGAAACAAAGTGAGAAGGAAACAAGAATGAATGAAAAAAAGAAAGAAAAGAAAGAAAAGGAAGGAACAAGGCAGCCTGGGAGCACACATAATTAAACTAAAAAAAACCTTAGGACAGTGTAGAGTAGACATAGCCAAAAAATAATTCAGTGAAGTACATCCCAGTGGGAATCCTCCTCAGTTTTCTTTTCTTTTCCCTTTCCCAAATATGAGGCCCCAGGCAACCCAACTCTCTCCCCACAGAATTATTTTGGCTTGTTATCTGAATAATGGCCTGTGTGAGAAAGGGCAAGGAAAAGGAAAGAAAACTGAGGAGGCTACCCCCTGGGATATACTTCACTAATGCCCACATCAGACACCTCTTTCACCATGTTCTCCTCAGCCCCCATCCCCATTCCCTAAGCTCCCTGCCCCCAAGATCCCACTCCAGCCCTCCTAACCTCACGCCCTCCAGCTGCCCCATCTTGACTCCAGCCCCATTCAGGCCCCCCAACCTCCTCCACACCTCCCCAGGCCCCTCCGTCCCTAGCCCACACTCCAGTCTCCCAACCTCCTCCATCCCTTCTCCGTCCTCCCACCCAGTCGCCCCTCCAACCATCCATAGTCTCCTCCACCACTACCCAGCCCCCACCAGCCCCTACCCAGTCTCCTTATCCCCATGCCCCCTTCATCCCTTCCCCTTACCTTGCCCCCGGACAGCAAAGGCCCAGGTTAGCCTAAGGCGGCGGAACATGGCAGCAGGCAGAATGGCCAAATCAGGCCATGCTTCCAGCCCCGCGCTCTGCTGCTGCTGCCACCTCCAGATTGGGCCACTGGCAGCTCCTGGGGCCGCCGAGGCTGTCTGGATTGGGCCACCATTGGCGGCTCCCATGGCTGCCTGGATCAGGCTGCCACCACCAACTCCCGGGGCCAGCCGGGTAGGGCCACCACCTTCAGGGTTGATGTCACCGCTGGGGCCGCCCGGATTGGGCAGTGGCTGTTGTGGCAACTCAATCTGGCCGGCCCCAGGGCGCGGCGGTGGCAGCCCAATCTGGGCAGTCACAGGAGTTGCCAGCAGCTGCCTGATCCGGGCAGCTCTGGTGGCCCCAGGAGCCGCCAGTGGCCCAATCTGGGCAGCCTCGGCAGCCCAATCCAGCCAGCCCCGGTTCCTGCCCTGCAAGGCCCACGTGGCTGTGCTGAGCAGGGTGGAAGACTTAAATGACCCTGGCTTCCGGCTGGCAGATCTCGCGGAACCCTAATGTTCTGCCTATGGAACCCTAGAGTTCCGCGGAATCCCGGTTGAAAAAAACTGCTATATTCACTCTTCATCAACCAGAATATGTCATCCATGGAGCACTGCCATTCATGAAGATAGTGTTAATGTGTTGCCATAACAGCGTTCTTACAGCTGCCAGAGATTAATTTGAATGTGGACACATGCGCAAATAGGCCCTGGTCTACACTGACAGTAAAGTTTGACATAATGCTGCTCACCTCAACCTTCTGCAACCTGTGTCTCCACTGTCAGAGCAGTAAATTCAAAAAAACTGGAGCTGTAATTCAAGCAGCTAAC
This sequence comes from Pelusios castaneus, assembly GCA_007922175.1. Classification (NCBI taxonomy): domain Eukaryota; kingdom Metazoa; phylum Chordata; order Testudines; family Pelomedusidae; genus Pelusios; species Pelusios castaneus. Next base: position 2,737,355 of record ML685764.1, read on the forward strand.
ACAACCTCTGCAAATGGTGTAGTGTTAAAGCCTACAGCGAAAAAGCACTAATAAAGGATTTTGCTGTCTGTTTCTCAGCCTTGAGCTCTGGCTGTTTCTAGATTTGTCTTGTTTTTCTTATCTTTCTGTCTAAAAACAGTTTCCGTGAGCTCAAAATGTTGTTACCAGGGCAAAATAAAGTGTATCTAAAAAGGAAAGCCTTTTTAACCTATCAGAAACTGTATTTGATTCCTGTAACATAAACTAAAGTCTATAAAAAAAGTTGTTGCTACGTTACAGGTTGGAGATTTCCTTTGTTCTCGCCCCGTGAGCGCCCCTGTATACAGATCTAAGTAAAGGCTTGCTAATTACACTTAAAAGATTTGCATTGTTCCTTAACAATATTTATGGTGCTGTAACTCGGATCCAGCTCGCCTGTGCCTGCTGCTCTTCTCCCTCCCTCACCTCCACGCTGGTGTCTGGGAAGGTGCCTTCACTTTTGGCCATTGCTCGCAGATGGACGCCGGGTGAGCAGACAAGGGGGGAGGTGGTGGACGCTGAAGAGCCTGGAATGCTGGACATATTTGTCTAAGTGTGATTAACAAGACCAGGACCGAATGCCTTGGGCTTCGGATGTAGGACGCCTTGGGCTCCTGAGGACGCCTTGGGCTCCTCTGTAAAGTACCTATAAGTTTTCTGTTTAGTCCTTGGACTCTGTGAAATGGGGGGGGGGGGAGTGCCAAAGTGACTGAGAGTGTGCTGTGATTGTGTGCCTGCTAATCCAATTGGAAACCCCGCTGCTGACCAAGGCTAGCCACAAAGTATTTCAGCTACATCAGGCCTGTCGCAAGCCTCACAGCTGTAACCAGTGCTGTCCTGAACACAAGAAAAATGCTCTGAGTTCATTCCCCTGTGGGCGTTGTGAGTTGTAAAATTTAAGTCTGCTTGTTGTTTGAAGAAAACAGGGAACAATGGGGGCGGGTAAGACAAAAGTTGCCGCTCCCCCCGTGGGCACCCCAGGTTATTTTATGTTTGTTCACTATAAATCTAAAACTTGTATCCTTTTACCTAAATAAAACCAGTATACAAAAAACAACCCAGTGCTGCAATTCCCTTTAAACAATAGTTTTAACAAAAAAAAGTTACATTTTTTAAAAGCATTAAAAGTTCTAAGTTCCAAAATACCTCAAAAAAACTGGCAATTGTATTTTTTGCAATATAATAAGTCAGTCAAAAAAAATTTTAAATCCCTAATAATAAATTTTTTTAAAAATGTGTCTAAATTAAAAAATAATGTTATAAAACTGCAAAGTCAGCTAAAAAAAGCTACCAACAAAAAAGTACAGAGTCTGTATCCACAGCTGCCTGTCACACAGCCAAATTAAAAAAAAAAAAAACCTATCCCAGATGTGCTAAATGCAGAGTGCCCTTTCCAATCCTCTCCACCACCTCTGGTGCCTCCTCCTGCTGCCTCTGCACCCCCACTTGAGCAACGAAGGTTACACCCATGTAGTGCTGGTGCTCAATCCATACTTGAGGCTAATTCTGTAAGTCAAAAAAAAAAAAAAAAAAAAGCTCCAAAGCAGTTAAACCAAATAGCAAAAATAACAAGCAGCCTAGTTCACCAACGGCACACTGAAGCACAATGTTTGGAGGATGGGCTGTCATCTTATTTCCAGCCTAACCACCCTCTCCAAAAACAAAAGCAAAAAATTAAACAAAAAATTATACAGGCACCTTTACAAATAGTACGGGGACATACTGGCATAAAGCTGGTCCATGTCCCGTGGAGCCCCACAGACCTTAAAAATCTAATGGCTAAGTTTCCAAATATTCAAAAGCCCCTAAAAATTTTAAAAAACAACTTCAAATCATTGTGAAGTGTTATAATCCCAACCACGCTGATATAAATCAGCTGCTCAGACTGATTATGCCCTCCGAGCTTCGCCAGCAATTAGTCACCAGGGCTCAGTGGCCAGCAACTGCTCCTGCAAAAGTTAATAATATAAAAACATGTCAACAGACCCTAATAAATTCTATCTTAAAAGTATGCCCCAAAAAAATAAATTAAGCCAAAATTAGTGCATATAAACAAACAAACAAACAAAAATCCAGCCAATTATATAAAACGTATAAAAAAACCTTTATAAAATACTCTGGAATTCCTTATGCCAATGCAAACACCCCAGGGGCTGTCACCTCTGCCTTTGTGAAAGGCCTGTTGCCAAAAATTCAAAAACTATTAAAAAGTATTTGTGTAAAATGGCAAAAAAAAAACCCTAAAAAAGCTAATTAAAGTCACCATCCACTGCCAAAAGAAAAAGAGCTCTTAAAACTCGCCTAATAATGGCTCAACTAAAACAAGCAAAAAATAGCCCCAAATCTAACATTTATTTTAAAAAAGGGCTAAAACAAAAAACCCTCACTAAAAAAACAGCCAAATCAAAAAGTAATCAAAAATAATCTGTGTCATTACTGCAAGCAGCCTGGGCATTAAAAAGCACGTTGCCCCAACAGACCTTTTAGTCCTCTGGGCACAAAACAACAGTCGGCATAACCCCCTCCACCAGCAGCCACTATCACCACAACCAATCAGCCAGTGCCGCAGCCTGCAGCAGCTCAAGTATTCTACAATGACACTTACTAACAAAGCCTAGAAGCAACTCATGTTTCATCAATTCCATTGCAAATCCACTACTAGTGCCCCTCTCCTTATTAACACCGAGGCTACTTAATCCACTCTCAGAGTACAAGAATTTCTATCACTACAACCCGCTGTAGCCACTGTAAAAGCTGTAAAAATAAGCAATCACGTAAAGCAATACCCAGTCTCAAAGCCTGCTAAAGTCCAGATTAGTCCCCTAGAAAAATAGCATGCCTTCCTACTTAGCACCAGTAGTCCAGCAAATTTATTGGGCCGTGACCTGCTCTGCAAGCTTGGTTGCATCATCTATTGCACCCCCACTGGTATCCACCTAGAGGTTCCCGCACCCAAGGACCCTAAAGTTTTGGCAGTTCTTCATCAAATAAACCTCAAACCAAATCATCTAAAAGTTACAAAAATGAATCATACTAAACTCCTAAAAGCAGTTCCACCCCAGTTATAAGCACAATATAAAAACAAAGTAAAAAAAAAATCCTAAGTGCTACCCCGGTCAAAATTCAAGTAGACCCAACTAAACAATTACCCAAAAAGCAGAAATATCTATTAAATCCAAAAGCAAAAAAAAAAAAAATTGTACCCGCGGTAGAGGCTCTCCTACAGCAGGGTTTGACAGTCCCAACCAAAAGCCCATGCAACACACCCATCCTACCAGTTCGTCCAAAACCTAAAAACTAAAAATGCCATTGTACTGCCTTGTTAGTAAAACAATCTTTCTCTACAGTTTAAAAAACCTCCTAACTGTCAGGGTTCCTCATGCTGTGGCTATTTTACTACTCAATAACAAAATTCAGCACCTGTCGGCCTCTCAAATTATCAAGTACAAAGCTGTGTTACTTTCCTCACCACATATAAAAATTAAAAAAAATATATCCTTAACCCGGCTATCCTAATGCCTATAATCAAAAACTATAAAAATCAATCTTGCAAAAAAGTCATTCAACAGTTTAAAAGGCCCTAAGCTAATCTGCAAGATGTGCCCCTGGCCAACCTAAACGCAAAGTACTATACCAATAGCTCCTGTCAACAAAATAAAAAAAAATTAGTTGCAGGCTATGCTATTTGCACCCTATACAAAATAATAAAAAATAATCTAATAAACAATAAAAAATCTGCTTACATCACTAAACTCATTGCTTTAAAAAAACCCAGCAGACTAACTAAAAAAAAAAAATGTCTATACTAATTCTAAATATGCCTTTAAAATAATACAAAATTTTAAAGAACTATAAAAAAAAGTTTTCACCTCCACTAAAAAAGCCATTAAAAACAATCTATATACAAGTCGCCTCCTAGAGGCAGTCCAACTCCCCAATAAAATAGCTGCCGTGCATTGTAACACACACACACACACACACACACACACACACACACACATATATATAAAAATAATAAAACAAGTAAACAAATGCTTTAGCCAAAGGCTAACCAGGCTGCTTTATTAATGCAACAAAAAGTGCCTCCTCCCGCCAAAAGCTCTAAAAAAAACCTTGACATTATATAAAATTTGGCCCCTAAATCTAAAAAGGCCCAATAAAAAAAGTAGGGTGCACCTTGTATCCAAATAGCATATGGTGGGACAGGGACGGCCGCCCTGTTGCATCATCAAGCTTCTTGCATAATTTCACGTAGGCAAGGAAGCACTGGCCACCTTGCTGGCCAATAATTAGTTTGTTCTAAATTTGCACAGCCAAGTCAGTGCCTTCTGTTCATCTTGCCCTATTTGCTTAGCCTACAATGTAGCTAAGCCTGTTAAAAGCAAAAGGGCAGCACAGCCCCGCACCATGAAGCCCCACTTTTTGTAAATATGCAAATTAATTTCATGCAGCTACCTAAATGTAATAATTTTTAATATATTTTAATAACAATATGTATATTCTTAAAATAAATCAAAGCTAATGTAACTATAATAATAAAATGCTTATTAAAAATGTATACCTAAATTCAAAATACCTCTAAAATTAAATTCAAACAAAAGTCCTAGCTAAAGCATGCCAACTCCTTAAAATCCAACAGTGCTTCTGTTCAATATTATTTAAATTTAACTAAAAATCTCTGTAAAATATCTTTACAAATAAATATCTAAAATTATATATATATATAAAAACACCCTAAAGCCCAAAGGCAGGGCAAACTAAGTTCATGCACTGCAGTATAAAAATACCACACCTCCACTAAAAAAAGTGTCCAGATAAAAAAAAATAAAACGGCAACTGTGTGGCCGAAGTAACCAACCGAACAAAAATCCCTAAAACATCAAAAAATCCAAAATATTATAAATATAAAATTTTAAAGTAGTAAGACTTATAAAGTCTCAAATGGGGGAGATTGTCAAAGCTTACAGTGAAAAAGCACTAATGAAGGATTTTGCTGTCTCTGTCTCTTTCTCAGCCTTGAGCTCTGGCTGTTTCTAAATTTATTTTGTTTTTCTTATCTTTCTGTCTAAAAACAATTTCCATAAGCTCAAAATGTTGTTACCAGGGCAAAATAAAATGCATCTAAAAAATAAAAAAAGCCTTTTTAACCTATCAAAAACTATATTTAATTCCTGTAACATCAACTAAAGTCTATAAAAAAAGTTGTTGCTACATTACAGGTTAAAAATTTCCTTTGTTCTCTCCCCGTAAGTGCTCCCGTATGCAAATCTAAGTAAAAGCTTGCTAATTACACTTAAAAAATTTGCGTTTTTCCTTAACAGTAGCACAGAGGTTGAAATTTACCATTCGAATTTAGGTCTGTATAGCCAGAGAACAGCTTTTCCGGTTTTTCCTGTCTGTATCATAGCAACATAGCACCTCCCTTGCCTGCAGCCCCAGAAAGTTTTCAGTTAATTCCTCTGTCTGCATGCAGCACCGTGCCTGTCTGTTGTTTCCTGCTTATTTTCCTTTAGAGAAGAGGGGAGGAGGCGTGAGCAGAGGATGACTGCCTCCCTGCAAATCCCTGCACCTATTACCCACAATGCAATGCATTACAGGAAGTAATGTGAGCAATGGGGACATGAGACCCTGAGCAAGCAATTTGCTGTGATCACTCACCTTTACCTTCTGTAACTGGAGAGCCTAAGGTTGAATAACAATTCCCCCTCAGTGTAGACAAGCCTTAGGTCAATACAGGGCAATTTATGTCCACCTAACCGTGTAGTGTGGACCAGATCTCAGAATCATCACAAAGAATACATAGATGAAACCCTGTGACAACAGTTATGAGGACAGTAGAGGAAAGTAAACGAAATCCTTATGTTCCCCCCACCCCACCCCCCAAAAGCACTACTTATCCTTTATAAAAATAAGTACTGCACTAGCAGATCAAAATATGAGTGCAGTATTTTGGATCATTACTGTAGAATACTGTGGTATATTTATAAGGACTCATACAATGAAATTATGAATTGGGGAATAAAGATGTCAATTTACTGGTAAATCAATCAAAGTAAATGGTACAGTGAGGAGTCACCACTATGTACAGTCACTTAACAAAGAGTATCTTATAGATTCCTTTCAAATTAAGGGTAGTATCCCAACTTTCTAAGAGAATCTTATTCAGGATGAGTCATTAAGACAAAGGTAAATGTGAGACTTTTTCCCTCTAAAATAGATTTTTCATCCATTATTTTAGAAAAGAGACATAGCATTATATATCTGCCCAGCACATCCTGTGATGACCAATAAATTTTATATATACAGAGGAACAGACAAGAATGGTCTCTATAACCATTATTTCTTTCACTAGCTTTGGAGCCACTAATGAGATAAAAAAGAAGAAACTATCAAGGGCCAAAGTTTCAAAAGGGTAGAAACTGAGGTCTCTGCACAATAATTTTTTATATATTCTAACAGTTACATATGCAAATCATGTACTCATATTTCCAATGAGTCTTTGCAACTAGGAGAATGTTGCAAAACAGAGGGAGTTTAAAACTTCTATATGTTGTAACCCAGTGCATTGTAGAATAAATGTTGGAATTAGTTGGAAATTTTAGGTTTCTATGCCTTGGATTTCCAAAGGAGTCTGAAGTTGCCTAATATCTTTGGTGCCTCTGAAAAACCTGACTTACAGTCACACTATGTAAGAGTATAAAAGACTTAATATGTTCTGGAAATAGCATCAATGATCATAGAATCATAAAATTGTAGAACTGGAAGGGACCTTGAGGGGTCACATAGTCCAGGCTACGGCACTTATGGCAGGACTAAGTATCAGCTAGACTATCCCTGACAGGTGTTTGTCCAATCTGCCCTTAAAACTCTCCAATGATAGACATTTGACAACCTCTCTAGGTAATTTATTCCAGTGCTTAACTGCCCTAACAACCTTTCCTAATGTCTATCTAAACCTCCCTTGCCGCAATTTAAGCCCATTGCTTCTTGTCCTATCTTCAGAGCTTAACAAGAACAGTTTGTCTTCCTTCTCCTTGTAACAACTTTTTATGTACTTGAAAACTGTTATGTCCCCACTCAGTCTTCCCCAGATTAAACACACCTAATTCTTTCAGCCATCCCTCATAGGTCATGTTTTCTAGACCTTTAATAATTTTTGTTGCTGTTTGAGGGAACCTATTAGAAATCCTATCACATTCTCCCATCAAAAAATCTAAAAACAGAACTCATGATCCTTAAAATACAAGAGACAGCAAATAAACTGTTCATTTATTTAGAAAACTGAAGGAGGAAAAACAAAATTACATTCATTTTATATATTCCAAGAGCAGTAGAGAAGGAATAAGTTTAACATACCTATACTATTTCGTTGTACCGTGCAGATTTCTGCCCAGACAAAAATTGTCTCCAAAGACCTTGATGCAGTTTTTCACACTATGACTCAAATTTGCTTTTTATTTGCTTAAGAACATTGTTCAAAAGAAAAGAAGGTGTATCCTTGCGTGCTTTAAGGCAGTATATTGTGTATAATACCTTTCCATAGCAGATGTGTGTGTGTGGATCTCGTTCCTGGTTGCGTAAGACATCGGGAAATAAGGTAAAGTATGGATTGGCAACAATCTGCTCTCTTTTAACCTTTGCCTTCACATATTCTATTAGTCTTTCATTGCACAGCCTGCTGACTTCTTATGCAACAAGGTCCTGATTTAAAGCCCACCAAAATCAAAGAGAGCATTTTCATTGACTTGGTGGGTTTTGAATCATGCCCCAAAATCCCCAATATTTGTTCTTTTTTTCTGACAATATTTTAAAATAGCAATTTCATTCTTTGTAACAATTAAAAGGAAGAAGATATGAAAAAGACACCTTCATAAAGTTACAATATAGTGACTGCAGTGACATGTATTTTATTATTCATTCTTATGTAATGTTTTATGTACTTAGTTTCAAACCAGTTTGGGGATTGATACTTCTTTGTATTCGTGGCATCTTGAATATACAGATTGAAAGCATTCAAAGAGGCTTGTGTAGAGATGTAGGGTGTGTCTATACTAGTAAATTAAGTCGATTTAAGCAGGCTTAAGTCGACTTAATTTACTCTACGTCTACACTAGAGTTTCCTAAAGTTGACTTAAGCTGCTCCTTAAGTCGATTTAAGGAAAAATTAAGTTGACTTAATAAGACCAAGTTTTAAGTCGACTTACTAGTTAAGTCGACTTTATTAAGTCAACTTAAGCCAGTGTAGACACAGAGTAGTCCTAAGTCGACTTAAAGGGCCCCCAGGGCTCCCCCACTGACCTCCCTCCCAGGGTGCCTGGCACAGCCAGAACCTGGCGTGCCCACACACAGGGCAGCACACAGCCCTGCCCACCCTGCTCCAGGACCCTGCACCATCCCTGTCCTGCTCCGCCCCCATGTACCCAGTTACAATGGGGAAGATGCTGAGCTCCCTGGCACTTTTAAAGGGGTGCCTGGGGAAGGGGGGCATCTCTCGGGTGCCCCCCTTCCCACCATGCACCACTCACAGGTCCACCTAGCCCCTGCAAGTCGACTTAGGCATCCAGTGTAGACGCTCTAAGTTGATTCAGCAAGGTCAACTTTAAGTCAACTTATTTGAACAAGTGTATACATAGCCATAGGTACTGCATTTTTGCACTTGTATTTGAACAAGTGTATACATAGCCATAGGTACTGCAATTTTGGTGCCCAATTTCCATTTGTGTCTTTGAAAACCACCTTCTGTGATCAGTCTCAATTATAATTCCAGGTTAGTTTGCCATGTTAATACACCTATAAGAAGGATGAAGCATGTGGATACATTACAGATAAAATTTTGTTAAATTCTAAATGTGACATCAAAATAAAATGATACACTTCCTCCACACTGCTACTGAGATTGCCGCCACTTAATGAGCTGTCAGTCAAGTACAGGGAATCTCGTGGTATGAAATAAGCTTTATGGACCTGATCCAATGCATATGGTAGCTACTGGAAAGTCTCTCGTTGAATTCCATTGCCCATAGATCAGGCCCTGAGTCAAGACCACACTGTGATCACTGTTCACCGCTGTCAGTTCGAACTTCCCAGTTTGATTGTGGTGTCTGGCGCTGGCACTCTGACTCCACTTGCTATATAGCAACTGGAATATCTCAGGCAAGTTCTGGTCACATGAGGGCTGGTTTAGATCTCCCACCCTGCTCCACCCTGGGCTACATGCCTGTGAGTGCAGTGGAGCAGGAGATATAAAATGGCCCCACTCGCCCCAACTCCCTGGTGCGATTCAGGGTACTGCTCTGCACATTTGGGGCCCATGCCACTTGTGCCCAATGGCAACAATGGCCCTGCCTTCAGGATCTTTCCAGCTATATCAATAAAGTGATTCAGCCAGATAAGGAGAAGAAGTCCATTATGGGTAGTTCACTGAAAACATCTTCTCAATGTGGAGTGGCAAGCAAAAAAGCAAGTGGTGTGCTAAGCACTATTAGGAAAGGGATAGATAAGACAGAAAATATCCTAATGTCACTACATAAATCCATGGTATGCCCACAGTTTCCTTAAGTCGACTTAAGCAGCTTGCTTAAGTTGACTTAAGGAAAATAAAGTCGACTTAATTAAAATTAAGTCGACTTTATAAAACCTCCTTTCAACTAGACCTAAGGCTTAATTCGACTTTTTAAAGTCGAATTAAGCCAGTGTAGATGTGGGGTAGCCCAAAGTCGACTTAGGGGTACCCCAGGACTACACCAATGCCCTCCCTGCCAGGGGGGGGGTACAGGGGGAGCCTGGCATGCCCCCCAAAGGGCAGGGCAGAGCCCTGTGTGACACTGTCTGGATTTAGGGAAGCATTTATGATATTATTTTCTATGGATATCTCATAAATGCTATAATCCATAGGAACTATGTCATGTTTGGTATCAATAGAAAGGTAGTAATTTGCTGGGAATGATTATATAGTTTATGTCTAGTGTGAAAGGCCGAAGCAAGGGGGCTCTGATAATTGTTTTTGGGGCATTGAAAATGTTTTTGCTGTCTCTGTCAATAAGCTCAAATTGTTGTTACCAGGGTGGAGTGAAGTGCATCTGGGGAGGAGAGCCTTTTTAACCTATCAGAAACTGTATTTGATTCCTGTAACATGAACTAAAGTCTATAAGAGAAGTTGTTACTGCGTCACGGTTCGGAGATTTCCTGTGTTCTCTCCCCGTGAGCGCTCCTGTATACAGATCTAAGTAAAGGCTTGCTAATCACCCTTAAGTGACTTGAATTTTATTTTCAGTGACATCTTTGTCAATTGGAATTGTATTAATATTAGAAGTTAGTTAGTTAGGAATTTGGTGTTATATCTATACTTTAACTTGTGTCATTCTGGAGAAATGCCCTAGACAGGAGGCTGTCAACAACCATTGTGTCCTTAATGGCTCATCAGGTTTCTCCCTTTGGCCCATTGTAGGTGGGAG
>ML685764.1:2763702-2797368 GCA_007922175.1 Pelusios castaneus
CACCATCTCCGCAGCCAGGCATTCACCTCCAGGATGCATCTGTCTCTGCTCGGGCCCCTACCCTTGACCGGGAGGATCGAGGAGAACACCACCTGTGCACCGAACTCCTTCACCCGTGCTCCCAGAGCCCTGTAGTCACCTTTGATCTGCAGAGGGTCACCTCTCGCAGTATCATTGGTTCCCACATGGATGAGTAGCATGGGGTAGTAGTCAGAGGGACGGATGATTCTTGACAATCCCTCCGTAACGTCTCGGATACGGGCGCCTGGCAGGCAGCATACCTCCCGAGAAGCCTTATCTGGGCGACAGATGGGTGCCTCCGTCCCCCTCAGAAGAGAGTCACCAACCACCACATTACATTGGATCATGTAATACCTTTTTCTGCTAGATTGAAGAGCCCATTATTATACCTGTGCCCCATATAGGTACTACTAGACTGATAAAATCACCCCTTACTCTTCTCTTTGTTAAACCTAATTAAGTCAAGGAGATCCATCATCAATCTCAGGGCTCTTCTCTGAACCCTAATTTGCCAAAATCCTTGAATTGTAAACCCCAGAACTGGACACAGTATTCTAGCAGCAATCACATCCATATCAAATCCATAGATAACAAGACCTTTACTCCTATTTGAGAGTCCAATTTCTGCACCAATGATCTCATTAGCTTTTTTGGCTACAGCATCACACTGGGAGCCCATGTTCAGCAGATTATCCACAAAGACCCCCAAATCTTTCAGATCACTGTTTTCTAGGATGGCATCCCTGCTCCTCTAAGACCTACACTCTTTATTCCTAGTAGGTATTTACGTCAGTATCATTCTGAATCAGTAACCAGTCCTCTTCGTTATTTACCACTCCTCAATTTTTGGGTCATCTGCCAACTTTATCAGTGATTTTCTGTTTTCTTGAAGGTCATTGATAAAAATGTTAAATAATGTGGGGACAAGAACCAATCCCTACAGGATCCCACTTTAAATAAACTAATGATAGATGGCCTCAATATGACTACACACAGATGACTGGACGTATGTATTTGCGTACCTTAGAGAGAATGGTGTATAAAGAGACAGAATTTGAAAACCTATGGTCTTTATTTCGTGCCATGTACGATCAAGTAATCCAGTGTTATACACTGTAACCCTCTATCGTATTTTCACTTTACATATGCTATTCATTGAACACTTTATCTTCTCTTATTGCAAGTTCTTTCTTCAGGGAATCAGCATCCCCCTTAAACTCTATTTTACCTACCTATGCCATTAAAACTTAACCAACCAACCCTCCTATATTGCCTGGATGAAAACTGCCAGAAGTCTTAACCCACTTTACCATTTTAAAAAGTGCATTTAATTAAAATTCAGCAGAAAGACAAAAGCTCAGATGTATTTTAAAGTGTTCAGTGATCAATAGATATATACCTGCCTAAACAACAAGACCATCATAAATAGCACATTTAGTAGATGACCTGTAATGTCTGAATTTTCCCGATGCATTTAGTGAGATGAAGTCTGTGTTTGCAGATTTGGTCTTCATCAGAAAAGATTCGTTGGTGAGAAGTCCCTAGACCCATTTAAAAAATGTCAGGAAACAAAAATGCTGTCAAAACAATTGTGTCCTCGCTATATAAGACACCTAGTCTCTTGATAGACCAAGAGCTAGGTGTATGGAGGGCAAGACAGAGGAAGAGACAAGCCAGATAAAACTGAAGGAAGTTTAAGTGATTGGGACCCATTTCTTTTAATAGCTTCTCTGACCTCAGTTTCATGGTTCAGCATTTCTGACAATAATAAGGTGGGAAAAGAGCTCAAGTTTCTATGGGATGAACACAGCTAAGTTTGGGTATAACTGAACAATCCTTTCAAGTGGCTCTACTTCATTCAATACCAAATGGCACCAACGAGCTAGGATATCTGATTTTCTTGTACTCAGTAGAGACGGGCTCAGAAATCAATCAGTTCTTTTCCCCATTAGTAACAGCAGCACTTTTCAATAAGTATTTTACCATGCTTGGCTTTCTTAACCATCTCAAGCCCTGTTACGGATAAAAATGCATAAGACCATAGGGGGGAAAAAAACTATAGGTTCCAAGCATGTAGAGCTCCCTCATTTCAAGGGATTAAACATGATCGACCTTGTTAAACCAACCAACCAAGTTTATTTATAGAAGTCTGTACATTTGTAATGAACTCTGCTAGGACACCAGTGAAACAAAAACAAATAAACCCACCCCATCCCCATGAGCAGGAGGTGTCACTCACCTTTACATGCACTTAAGAAAAAAAAAAAAAAAAAAAGGCAAACATAAGATTACACCTTCATACACAATTAGTTCTGTAACTATTCGAGAAAGGGACTCCCTTGATGCATTATTCCCAACACAGAGTGGTTTGCAGACAGTGACTCACTCCAGGGCTATTGCCTCTGTTAGAAAGTATTTCAGCAGAAACCATTACGACTTCCAGAAAGTGGTAAGTGATAGCTGGTAACTGGGGATACTCATGACATAACCACCTTATAAGTTCTGCACACTAAATTCACCATGTGCACCGCTCTTTTTAATTTGATAAACTCCATTAATCATGATGGGAAAACAAAGCAAATGTACTATTTACAACACTACTAGGATCTCATCAGTATTTTTATTATAAAGCCTGCATCTTGGTTTGTAACTCAGCTGTATAAGTTTACTCTGGGTGAAATGGCAGATCAAATGAAAGCATGTAAAAAAGAATCTATGCATTAAAAAACTTCTTTGCAGTCATTTTACCCCGTAATAGTTTCTAGTCATTTTTGTAGGCAATTCCAGTTTTGCATTGCACGAGTTTGCAGTTACACTTTTGCAAATCTTCAGAAATCTTGATATCTGGGAAACGGCCCCCTGCAAATCAAGTTTTTATATATCTGTAACATCATTGTAGTTGCTGCAAAACCAAAATGATACCAAATGCATATCTATACAGTGGATCATGATGTGTCCTATGAAGCTACAATGGCAGATTCCATAAATCCACTTTTTAAAAAAAATGTGGAAAGGATGTATGGAAATGAGAGGCCACAACAGCTCCAGAGAAGTTGCTACAATCAAGGAAAGCGTCTCTGATTACATATTTACACAATAGTCCACAAAGTTCCAAAGCTAGGGACTATCTGGTAAATAAGCTATTAAAAAGTCCACAATTTGTTTATACAGCAAAGAAGAGCTGCTTCAGTGGTGGAATTTTTTTATACACAGTTCATTATATCAATTTTCACACAATTACATGACATTTCTTTAGAACTACTGTTGAAAAAATTAACAAAAGAAAATTAAAATAAGAGCTAGATTAAAGTTTCATTAAGGATCCAACAAGTAAGTCAGACTCAGGTTTAGATATAGCCGCCATATGGGGCTCTTAGAAAAATAATAATGCTGTGACCCTCCTGGAGAAGTGTCAGGACTTTTCTTCCTTCAAGCCCCAATTTAGGAGATCACCATCCCCATTTGTTTACCACCTAACTACATACTTGGTGCTTAACTCAGTCAGGGCCTCTGAATTGCCAGACCTCTAATGCTTGTTTAATTTAGTTCTTAATTCAGTATATTCAGCTGCATTTGTTTGGAAAAGCTTTGTTAAATGCCACTTATATTTACACTTGGATTTTTACACCTGAGTGATTATCAAGCCGTCATCTTGTTTCTAGTCCAACATTCCATAAAGCCATACATTCCTTGTGCTAGTGTTTACCGCACTTATACTAGTTATAGCTGGAAAATATGTATCCACAACTGCCCCTGTACATGTTCAGTACAGTTTCGACTTTGTCCTTCCCCTTCCACACAACATGAACTTTTTTTTTTTTTTTTAAGCCAAGTTTAGAACTGCTCACAAAACAAAAACAACAAACAAGTTGGAGCCCAGTGAAGATCAAGTGACATGAGAAATATGGGATGCTTGGATGAACAGTTAGATTTGTAGAAGAAATAAAGGAGTCCACCTAATGAGTGCCTAGGGAGGATCTACCTCATTCAGTTAGAGCAGGAGACTCTAGATACTTTACAGGTCTATGGAGCATGAGTCGCACACAAGAGCTGAGTGCGGGGCTCCCAACACGCATGTGACTAAAAAGGGGAAGGTGAAGTTACACAGCTATATCAGCCAGGCCTGTTTAGTAAGAAGAATCACATTTAATGAGTTTCTTTCTTGCAATTTCAGATGCTCAAGTACAGCTGGTAGAAATTCAAAACAGCCGTAAAGAAACGTGACAGACTGATACAAATAGTACTGCAGCTTAAAAAATGATAAAAAACCACCTGAAAAAAAGTCACGCAATCCCCCCCAAAAATTTACACTTTGAACCTAAGCCAGTTTTTGAAGATTCCCTTCTCCAGAGCTAGGAGGAGGAAGAAGAGCAGGAAGAAAGTGCAGATGACCTTCAAGCCACAGAGGTCTTGTGCCAATGTTTACTCGCCATGCCTGTGGTGGTATGTAATGAGAGATCACCAAGTGCCGATTCTGCCACCACCAAAGAGATTCCTACGGAAATCCCACCTTGAGGCTAATACTGAACACTTAGAGTAGACCAACGAGCTGCATCAACAACAAAAACAAAAAATAAATTTAAAAAAAAAACAAAACAACAAACCAAACAAACTAAAAGAAGTGGGAGAACCCCAAATAGCACAGATCCACATTTGTGAAGGGGCAGGAAGATAGGGCAAGAAGGGAGGTCTATACAGTAAATAGTCAAATGATTTATGTTACAGATGACTGGCAGTTTTAAAGAGTCTCTTCCCAGCTCCATTGCTGCTCCAACCCAGAAGGGAAACCAAAAAGGAAGGAAGAGGAGAAGTTGGGACATCATCATGGAGCATGCAGGATCAGAAGCAGCGGAGCGGGTATGCTCAAATAAGCCCCCGCCTTTTCTTGTAGTCCTCCAGGTTCAGTGATCGCCGAGGGGCACCATCTTTTGCTGGTGGAGCTTTGGAGGTGATGGCCAGCGTCTTAGACTCTGTTGGGGGAATACAAGAAAGTCAGGGCTAGAATACGTGAAAGCAGAAGATGTTTTGCTTGGCGGTAACTGTAGGACAGAATAGATTTCAGCCTTTTGTTCCACAAAATAAAAGCAGCTTCTTTGGGATAACTTCATCTTGGAAGTACATGTAGCTTCTCCGCTAAACATTATTTGAAATAATAGGACACTGAACTAAGGGCATTGCCAATTACTTGTTTTGAATTTCAAGATGACCACATTCAGTTTTGACTTTGCGCCTCTTAAACCTGCTCTTATCCATTTCCAGAAGAAACGACTCAAATTACTAACGTTGCTGTTGCATTGCCGTGTTCTGGCAACGAAGGACATTTGGTACATGAGCACAGCATTCACAGAAGATGGACCACACAAGGGGATGAAAATAGTCAATTTTCTCTGCAATATTTCTTTACTTCTATAATAAAAAGCTTTGTCCAAGCCAGTTGTTTGGTTGGATTTTGTTGTTTTGTTTTTGGGGGTTTTTTTTTTTTTCTTGCTGACCTCTCCAACTCCTACCTGATTTTCCCTCAGTCCATCCAACACATTGATGCCAAAATGCAGCTTCAAGATGATTATCTAGTCTAAGCACATCCAGTCACACAAATCTCTACACTAGTTCTCTCTTATCAGTAAAAGCTGATGCATTTTGGAAAATCCAAACTCGTTATCCACTCTTACATAAATTTAAGCTCTGTCCCCTGGCATAAACTGCCCCATCCATTGGTTCTTCTCTTTGGATTTTCCTCCAACTTCCTTCACTCCCACTAACCCCTTTTGTGTACCTTCTTCCACACCACCTCGTATGCCTAGATTGCCTTTCTTGACCTGTTCTGCCAGGATTTAACCTTCTCCTTCATTTCTCCCCTGAAATTGTTACTTCAGAACACAGGAATTGCCATAAAGTATCAGTCCGAGGGTCCTCTTCCAAGAGACCTGTTAGCTCGAGTCTTCCCAGCAACTTGATGCAAGTTAATCATCATTAGGCACATTATGTTATGTGCTCACCAATTCCCTACATTTATAAAGTTGTCTATTTAGACTGCAAGCTCTTTGGGACAGGGGCCTTGTCTTCCTCTGTGTCTCAAGTCTAGTGCTGGCAGCGCATGAACAGAAACCACAATCAAAAAAACTACATAGAGAGTTTTGAGAGCTGGACTGATACAAGTTCACTGTACAATTAACACCTTTTCTCTTCATATCATTAGGCTACTGTCCTGGTGCCCAAAGACTTCTGCCACCACCTTTGATCTCAAAGCAGTCACACGTTCCGGAGGTACAGCAGCTTCTCTTACAGGTATTTGTCAGAATTACAGTACAAAGCCTTCATGTCCCATTCCCAAGTCTGCTGTTGATCCAGATAGCAGCTGACTCCCAACTAGACTGGCAGCCCTGGCCCAAATACTTCTGTAATCTAGCAAAACAGGAAAATCACCTTCCGACACTTACATAAGAGACACCCACCTGAACTGGGTACCTGGAGATCAATCTTCACATCAAAGTCATGCACTTTGAACAGGTCCTCTGAGAGATCACTAGCTGATTTAGAGTTCATGTCTTTGTCCTTCCCCTGACCCTGAAAAATTTAACAAAGTTTTAGCAATAGCAGCACAAATCGGACCAGGTGGAGTCAAAGCCAGAGGTGAGAAAGTTTTATTAGCCACTAAACAAATTCAGTCTGGCCCTTCTGTTATAAAAGGGGCTACAATTTACCTTAAGTATGAGCTTAATTGTAAAAAGTGAGTGGAAAATTGATAAAATGTCCCAATAAGCTGTAACAACAAACCTACATAAGAAGAGGTCCATAAACAGAGACAGAGAGTGATTTATTCCAAACAAGAAGGCCTGCTCATAGAAGTCAAGGACTATGTTATGATGACATCTAGTAAACAAGAAAAGTATGGGACTGAAAAAAAAAAATCAATGAACCAAACTGATGTGTTGAAAACATAATTGGTGAACAAAATAATGAGCATTTAGGGTATTGTAGCACCACTCGTTTTGGGATCCTTAAAAGAAAAGACACTGGGGAAAAACGACTGAAGGACAAACGTGGATGCTGGCTAAAAAAGACTGGAGAACATGAAAGAAAGTGCTTCATCTGGGCTGCCACTCCTAGACCTTGGGATGGACCGCAAAACTGTTATTCTTCATCGAACTAATCCGGAAAATATGCCCTGACCAGACTAGAAGGATGGGGAAGCAACCCAAATGACATCATCTCACCATCTCTATCTGCTCTAACTCTGCCAACCACAACCTGGGACATGAGACTGTCTCCCTGGCCCCCTTGTGTCTCCTTTTCCTCCCCGACTTTATTTCTTTTCTTTTCTATCCCTTTCCTTTTTCCTTCTGTCTAATAAACGTCTGATTTCACTGACTAAGTCTGTATTTTGCAACACTGCTGTAACCAAAAGATAAATAAAAGTAGCTCAACTAATTTCTTTCCTTTCTTCCCAAAGGACAGTTATTTCCACTTTCATACCATGCAGCAGACTGCCAATTGGAGGTGGTGGAGCTGTTTCCTTTGGAAAATACTCTCTCGCAAAAGAACCCAAGCAAAGTTGTTAAGAATGAAAACCTGGATACTTTAAATTTCAAATGCTCTCTTTTTAAATTCTTTTCTGTATTTTTAATAAAAAGTTAAAATTCATATAATGGTCTCTGCACCTTGATACTAAATAGGCTGAGGTCTCTGTACACAAAATTTAACACTGTTTAATACTGGACAGTAGCACAGTCATGTTAACACCTTTAATTCTTTGGGCCCAGATGGTCCACCTAAATTAACACAACACTTCCCTGTTCCCATGACTGACACAGGTCAAGGTATCCTCTTCTACAATACACACACTTCTAGATTTTGACTATGGCCACGGGAATTGTCTTTGTACAACACAATGGGCTCCTGATCCATGACTGTGGCTCCAAGGCACTGTGATAATACAAATAATAAATAGCAATAATATTCACTTAAAATTAAACGGCAGGGTTCTAAATAGAAGTGGAGAAATACTGCAGGAGAGGGACGCGCTACTTGCCTTGCCCATGTCTTTTGGAGCATCCGGTAACGCACCAGAACCATATTTTGCATTTAGTTGGGCGAGGATGGCAGCTTGGACAGCAGGATCCCTGGACTGTGAGCAAGAGAGAAAGTGAGCAATTGCACCTCCTTAGTGAAACTCACGTGGGGTCTGCCTTGACATTAAAACTCAAAATACCCAAATTCAAAGAGCTTAAGGCTAGAATAGACCCTTAGATCATTTCCTATACATCACACAGTTACCACTGTATTGAGCCCAATAATTTCCATTTAGTGAAAGCATAATTTCCAGGAAGCCTCAATCTTGATTTGAAGACATCACGAGAGGGAAAAATCTGTTTATTCCAATAGCTAATGAGCCTCACTGCTTTTTTTAAAAAGTGCCTAATTTCCACTGAATTTTTCTGGCTTTAGCTTCCAGCTGTTGTTATGCCTTTCTCCTCTACATCAAAGAGCCCTTTACTATGGGGCATTTTCTTCTCATAAAAGGTACTTGTAATCATGTCACACAATCTTTTTTGACAAGTTTAAATCTCTTATTGTAATGCATCTTTTCCAATCTTTTAATAATTTTTGTGACTTTTCTCTGCACCTTAACCAACTTTTCAGCATCCTTTTAAAGGGTGGACTCCCAAACTGTATGCAGTATGCCAATGTGGTATACAGAAGTAAAAGCCACCTCCCTACACCTATTCCCATATTTTTTTATATATAAAAAAAATAAAGGATCGCACTACCCTTTTTTGCCATAGCATTGCACTCTGAAGTCATGTTGAGGAGTTTGTTCAGACTATGACCCCTAAATCCTTTTCAGAGTCACTGCTTTCTTGTCCACAATGTCCTGTGTGTGGCTCTCCTCTCCCACTCAAATGTTTTAGGAAACTATCCACTCAGCTGAATATTTTAAGCATTGAAACATATATTATGTTCCACAGTGGGACTTGCAGCTCCACCACCATAGAGTAGGTTGCTGTCCCAAAGTTGTCCTAGTGAGTTCCAAAACCCAGTCATTTCTCCCCACTCTCTGATCCCTAATAGCCTCCTTTTGCCTTCGACTGACCTCAGTGTTATACTTACATTGGAAACTATTGTGGGCTTGCACTGCCGCCTCGTAAAGGGGTCCATTTGCTGGTTTTTCATATTGTGACTTTCAGCCTGCAAAAGAGGCAATGTACAGTCAACCAAACAACTACTTCCACCTGTCTTGCCTTTCCCACCTCCCCCTACCCTGCCCCCGCACACT
Source organism: Pelusios castaneus (assembly GCA_007922175.1). Classification (NCBI taxonomy): domain Eukaryota; kingdom Metazoa; phylum Chordata; order Testudines; family Pelomedusidae; genus Pelusios; species Pelusios castaneus. The sequence goes on from ML685764.1 coordinate 2,772,998, forward strand.
CCTGCCGCCTCATAGCCATCTGCCGCAACAAGGTCATAAAGGTGACAAGCAACTAGAGGTTAGCTCATAACCACAAATTTTACACTCAAATCACTCAACATCCTGAAAGACAAAGCGGAGAGAATACATTCACACTGCTCAGAGATGTTGTCAGGCTTAATTGACGGTTGTTAAAATACTTTCAAGTCCCTTGAATGAAAAGCATTATAGAGCAGAGTAGGATTTCTTCCATTATCTTCTTAAGTCTGATTTCTGGCTCCTGACTCATGCAACTCCCAGCATGCTGATACTACAATTACCATGGAAATCTCATGAGAATGGGGCTGGCCATGGGATGGGCAAGTACTTCCTTTATAATGCCACTTTGCAATGTTCTTTTAATAAAAAAAGAACATCTTGTAGGATAAAATAAAATGTGGTAAACCTCACCATGTAATTAGCTACCCACCACTCCCCAGCAAATTCCTTTTTTTCTTGTAGCCCAAGTATTGCTTCAACATTCCTTACCACTAGAGCCTTCTCAGACTCCACAATGTTCCATTCTCTATTCCTCTGGTTGATGTAACTGTAAAAAAGAAAGTGAGGGGGGAGGAGAGAAGAGAATACATTAACTGTGTTATTTAATGCAAGCTCCCCAAATGAAGGAAATAATAAAAACAAAGAACTTGAAGGGACCTCCATGAGTCATCTAGTTTACCCCTTCAGTGATGGCCAGACTAAGTATTATGTAGACCATCCCTGACCAGTATTGTCTACATGGGGAGGCAGTAGAATGTCTCATTGGAGGTTTTTAAGAACAGGTTAATCTGGCCCACTGTTTAGCAATCCTTGCAGCTAGAAAGTTTTTCCTAATGTCTAACCAAAATCTCCCTTGCTGCATTACTTCTTAGCCTGTCCTCAGTGGATAAGAACAATCCCTTCCTTTTTTATAACAACCTTTCACATATTTGAGGGAGGACTTCATAATCTTCAGTCTTTTCTTCTCCAGATTAAACAAATCCAGTGTTTTCAATCTTTCCTCATAGGTCATGTTTTCTAGACATTTCATCATTTTTATTGCTCTTCTCTGGACTTATTCCAATTTGTCCAAGTCTTTCCCAAAGTGTGGTTCACTGAACTGGACAAAGTACTCCAGTGGAGGCCTTACTAATGCTGAGCAGAGTGGAAGAATTACTTCTAGTGTCCTACTTACAACGCTCCTGCTAATACATCTCAGAACAAAGTTCACCTTTTTTCACAACAGTATTACACTCTTGACTTGTATTTAGTTTGTGTTCCACTATAAGCCCCAAATCATTTTCTGAAGTACTCCTTCCCACACAGTCACGTCCCATTTTGTATTTGTGCAAGATTATTCCTTCCTAAATTAATGCTTTGCCTTTGTCCTTATTGAATTTCATTCTATTTGTTTCAGATCACTTCGCCAATTTGTCAGGATCATTTTGAATTCCAATTTTGTCCTCCAATCCTTCAAAGAACTTGTAACCCTTCCCAGCGTCGAATCACCTACAAGTTTTATAAAAATACTCTCTATGTCATCCTCAAGTTATTTATAAAGCTACTCAATAGAACTGGATCCAGGACAGACCTCTGGGACATGCCTTTCCAGCTTGACTGATGAAGTGGGATTTTCTCCCATGAAAGCTCGTCCTTGTTTGTTTTGATAACAACTGGTATATACTCAGAGTACAGTTTTCAAACCATTTGTGCACCCACTTGACAGTAGGTGTGTCTAGGCTATAATTCCCTAGTTTGCTTATGACATAGTATCAAGAGTCTTACTAAAGTCAAAATATACAACATCTGCTGCTTCCCCCGACCCACAAGGCTTCTTACTCTGTTAAAACAGGATATTAGGTTGGTTTGACCTGATTTGCTCTTGAAAAATCCAAATTGTCTGCTTCTTATCACTTTATCTTCTAGGTACTAACAAGCAGATTGTTTGATTATTTGCTCTGATCTTTCCACACCTCAAAGTTAAGCTGATTGGTCTATAATTCCCTGGATTGCCTTTTTCCAGATGGACAAATATGGTGTCTTTTTCTAGTTCTTTGGGATCTCTCCTATCCTTCACAAGTTCTCAGAGATAATCACCAAATGCTCAGAGATCTCTTCAGCCAGTTTCTTAAAGTATTCTAGAACATATTTAGTCAAGCCCAGCTGACCTGAAGACATGTAAGGCCTTGTCGACATTTGCAGCTGCACTTTTGTAGCATTTAGTCAAGTCACTACCTATGCTGACAGGGGAGCTTCTCCCATCAGCGCAAGTACTCCACCTATCCAAAAAGCAGCAATGTTGCTGGGAGAAGGCCTCCCATTGACATAGCACAGTCTACACTGGAGGGGTTAGGCTGGTATAACTATGTTGCTCAGGGATGTGGATTTCCCACACAACGTAGTTATACTGACATAAGTTTATAATGAAGGATAGGACTGAGTAATTCTTACCTTGTTCTTCCCCTATTTTAGGCTCAGATCCCACCCTATTTACACAGGTATTTACTATATTCATTGTCCAATCACCTGCTATCCTTTTTGGTGAAAACATACAAAAAAGGCATTTAACACTTTGGCCATTGCTCCATTTTCAGTTATCGTCCTTCCCTCCTTACTGAGTAATAGGCCTACTTTATCCTTGATCATCTTCTTGCTTCTAATGTATTTGTAAAATGTTTTCATGTTACCCTTTACATCCCTAGTAGTGTAATCTCATTTTGTGCCATGGCCTTTAATTTTTTCCCATATGCTTCTAAGTTTTTTATAGTCATTGTATTTAAGTGACTGCTCTCACTGACAATCATTTTCTGGCACACAAGTCTTTATTTGAGGTAGTTGGGAAGAAAGGTTTTATTTTTGACCACAGGAAACTGATTCTGGTGCTTATGATCAATGGAGGGAAACAGCAAAGTAATATGCAGCATAATTAGCAATCAAGGAATTCATTTCATAAAGTACATATAAAGGAAAGACGAGCCAGAACTGGCGAGTAGCAATAAGTGTTATTTTATTGGTTTCTCTCCTCTTTTGACTTTTTATTGATGTGATATGCAGGGACAATTGCCAACTTCAGGTACCTACCTGATTGCAGAAATGTTTTTTGTCCGCTGGCGGTCCAGGGCCTCTGCTCTCTCTTCCAGTTCATTAAGCTGATCTTGAATCTGTTTTGCCTTGTCCTGGTCCCCCAAATCCTCTGCCATTGCCTTCAACCAAACAATAATTTGTTAGGCACAATTCTCCCCCACAGAGCCAGTCACAGACATTAGGGATAGACCTAGAACCATCTAGCATATTCTATTTCAGTTGTCTTCTTACTTTTACCACTAGAATAAGAGAAGCTCATTTTTCATTCCTATATAGAAAGCTGCTATAGCTTTGATTAGAATTCATCTTCCCCATGAATTACAGGAAAAGATTGATAATTACTACAATTGTGAATTTTAATGAGTGCAATGGGAGTTTAAACCAGTCTCCTCATTCAGAAGAGCTATACAATACAACCTTAATCTATTATGCCCCCTGGTGGCAGTGATCAGCCATCTTTTCAGAAAGCCAAAACTCAAAAGCTTCTCTCTCACCAAGAGAAGTTGATCCAATAAAAGATATTAACTCACACCCCTTGTCTCTCTAAAAGTGAGCAGACAACACACAACCCTGCATAAGTGAATTTCACTAAATAAAGGCCTAGCAATAAACTTAAGTCAGTCCAAAATGTGCAAGAGCAAAGTTAGGAGTGTGCTAGATACCTTGTTTTCTTGTGTTTGTAGTTTCTAGTATCAAACAATGATAAAACCAAGTGTAGATTTTTCCATGGTGTAGGAAGCTACCATAATTGTATTTTTCAAAAATATTTGAAACTGCTGGATTTTTAGACTTATGCTGAGCAAATGACCAAGTAAGCTCTTCCAGCCTATGCAAGTCTCTTCATATGGGAAGGTTGCATGGAAAGAAACTATAATGGCCAGCAAGTTTCAGCCATCTATTCTTTTTAATAGGAATTTGAACAGCAAGCTGTAAAAAACCAATACAGGCAAGCAATTTCCAAATGCACATAGTAGCAATAACAAGGAAATAAAGTGGATTTCTACAGTCACCAACCTATGAATACCTTGCTCTGATCTGAGGACAAGGACTACTGAGACAACTGCTGGCCATTGTGCATCATCAGCACTGAGCAAGTGCCTTCAAACAATGAAGGAATTTAATTATTCTGACTGGGCTCTGGATGTTCAGGAACCCATCAGTTCTCTGCATTCAATCTTTCTGCTGTAGAAATTAAGTCCCATTGCTCCAGAACACATGGTCCTTTGGGTATCAATAGCGTCCAGATAAGCTTTGATACTTCAATTAAAAGAGCTTTGCACTAAGTAGGCGAGTCCCATCTCTTACCTTCTCCTTGAGTAGCTGAGTTTTCTTCATGGCATAGTTGGGAGGAGCTTTTCGAAACCTCTCTTTCTCTTTCACAATCTTTCCCATGAAGCAGAACAGAAGAGACAGGCCATAACAGTATATTCATTTTATAATACCTGAACCCACAAGTGACAGGCCAACTGGTCCCATTAAACACAAGACAATATTTACTGCCACAGAACTTCTTTTTTCAGCTGTATCTGATCTCTTCATGAATTACTCTATCAAAATAGAAACTAACAATTTACAACCTTTTACTCTATAAAGGCCTATAAACAGACTGGCACCAAATTACACGCCGTAAATATTATGCTAGTGAAGGCTTGATAATAGGCAGCGTTAGTGTGGTCTCAATAACTACTTCGGACTCTATTATTTTTACTCTGCTCAGAGTGAGGGAACAAAGTGATGGAACTCTCCGCAAGACGGCAGGACAAGCATGAGATGGGGAGCAGTAAACAGAGAGGATACAATAAAGTACAGGCCCAATTAGACCCCAAACTATTCTTTCCATCTCTTTTACTTAACTCATTTTGTAACTGGTTCTTGGTTTCAGTGTGGTGGGGGGTGAGGAGGAAAGGCACATTTTCCTTTACCAGCGCTAGGGTTCTGCCCCTGCGAGTTCCTGCTCCCTTTGATCATCACCCTACTATCACTCAAGGAGACCTGGGTTACGGGGCCATGTCTCAGACTGCAGTCACTTCATTTACCTCCTCAATGTCTTGGTCATTAAATTTGTAGTTGAGGGCTTCTTTGATGGACACTTCCTTCTTGTTTATCTCGTCTAGTGTAGGTAGCTGCATCCCAGCAGAGAACATCTAAATTAAAAGAAAAAAAAAAAAAAAAGGAGGGGGAGAGAGAAAGAAGGAATCAAGATCATTCTCCACTGATCAGAATATCCCTGACAGAGAGCTGCTGTGAAGAAGAAAAAAAAAATCTGGCAAACTCACCGCTTCCTTCCACTTCATGAACTCACTTTCCGTAAATTCCTGATTTGAGACAAACTCCAGACGAAACACACGCTGGTCACTGCCATGCCTGCAACAAGAAAGAAAAAAGTTACCAGGAAAACCCATATGCTAACCAGTACAGCAATATACCCATCTGCTAGATAAAAGGGAATGACTCAGGTATACAAACAAAGACAAAGGTTCAATGCACTCTATCAGTTGGAGGGATAATTAAGGCTGCTCTCATTTTGCTCTCCAAGTATAAAATTCCTGCACATACGCACTCTGTTGGGGTAAGCCTGCTCCACTCTGCAAGTGAAAGACTGTCAGGGAAAAATAGTGTAAGATCCCTACAGCCTGGGGATAATCAAGGAGACCCAGGGACTGGGCTATTTAAAAACAAACAAACAAAAAAGCCCCAGGAAGCTGAGGGGAGGAGGACCCAGGTATGCTGTAGTGGGTGGCAGTTTCTCTCAGGCACCAGGAAAAAAGAGCCTAATCTGATACTCACTCTTGGGTTTGTGGACTTTTTTTTAGGTGCTCTGAAGCAGGACCCTGTTTGCTGTAATGATTCCTGTCCTGAAACCTTACTAAGAAGGGAGGTGGCATTTGGTCAATGTGTGTTGGTTTCTCCCTACCCTGAGCTATTTAAATGATTAGCTGGACCACAAAAAGGGCACAGAAGGACAGCCCATACCTTTACATTGTATTACTACTTAGTAGCTAGTTTCTAAGAAGCTTCAAGCTGACAATTTCCAAGCATCTCACCCACTTTGTAGTTGCAGTAGCTCCAGCCAAAAGCACGAAAACATCACTCTCTCTCCCAAACCTTAACAGCATATGGCACAAATCACTAATAAGTAGGATTCTCCTCTACTATCTTAGTTTTGAACTGTGACATTTGAGAAGACTAAATTATGCTGGCCTTAATGATCAGGGAAGGAATCAATCTCTATTTAGTTTTTTAATCAGCATCAGTTATCACCAACAGCCAGTCAGCATTTAGTTCTGCTGAGCATCTCACATGGCTCTCAGATGGCCATGGAATCCCCTACTAAAGAAGTTCCAGGGGGGTGGCTGTGTTAGTCTAGGTCAGCAAAACAAACAAGGAGTCCTGTGGCACTTTTAAAGACTAATATTTATTTATCGCATGAGCTTTTGTGGGAGAAATCTGGCTTCATCAGATGCTTGAAAATGGAAAACTTACAGTATGGGAGGGAAAAATAAACGCAGTGAAGTGTAAGTGAAGTTGTTCCACATTGTTTGAATCAAAACAACTTGTTTGATTTGATGAAAGTCTGACCTGACCCTGACTTACACTTCACTGCATTTATTTTTCCCTCCCATACTGTAAGTTTTCCATTTTCAAGTGCCTGACAAAGTGGGATTTCTCCCATGAAAGCTCATGCAATAAATGAATTTATCAGTCTTTAGAAGCGCCACAGTACTCCTTGTTTATCCTACTAAGGAAGTTTAGTTGCCCTGGGGAAACATCCCCTAAAAGCAAAGGCCTCTCCTTAAATGAGGCACCAGAGGCTATTAACAGTCATTAGTAATGTGAATGATTAATAAAGTCTGAGGCTCTTTCAGAGAGTTTAACAAGTTATTGCAGACTGCACCAACATGCATTCTTCAAACATTTGGGAGAATTAAGAACATAGATGTCTCTCGTTTCCCTATCTCACCAGGTCCTTGTGAGGATCAATACATTATCATGCAATACCATATCAAAATCTTTACTGGGGTCCATATAGAGAGATTTGATGCGATGTCCACCCAACTACCATCTGCTATTTAGGGGGCACTACGTGCCTGTCTCTGTTCTATCTGTGCCAGAGGAAGATACATTTCCCCATTGCCTCACGTGGAGATGATGAGAGGGAGGAAAAAATATATAGAGGCTCACATAGCACAGCAGGAATGCACAGACAGCTGCTCTGGCAGCTCCCAGCTAAATTTCTCTGACCCCAAGGAAAGGGAGGAGGCCCAATGTGACCTCCCTATTTAAGGCAGGGAAATGTGCTAAGAAGCATGTTGTGATAACAGAACCACTCTGCTTTCTGGCTTTCAGCTCTATACCACAAAGTAAACATTACATTCCATAAGACGGGCAATGCAGTGATATAATTACCATGGCCAGGTCTACACTAGTGGCCAAATTCAGCGGCAGTCAACGGGAGTTCGGCAACCTACACAGAGTAGCTTGCAGAATTCCCATCGACTTCCTAACTCCCCTTCAGCGCAGCGCCTTCACTGCGCTGCGCAGATGGGAAATACGTTCCCGTCGACGCAGCGCTATGCCACTTGAGGAGGTGGCTTTATTAAGTCCGTTTCCAGATCGACTTTGAGGATCTTAACTAACCGCTACGTCAATCTCCAAAGATCGATGTGATAGCAGCAAATTTACCACTGCCAGTGTAGATGTGGCCCACGTCACCTTACCGTAACTGTAGTCCTTTGTTTGTCCTGGTACCTCCAAGCTGGTAAACCTTTGCTGTTTCTACAACACCAGTTATTTCAGCAACCTAGACCAAAAAAAAAAAAAAAAAGATGTGCAGAAGAGATTGTGAGGACTATGCTCACGCCATTTTCTGAATACTCTCCATATTTCAAAGTTCTCTCCAATAGAGGCCAGGATTAGTCTGATTAATTTAAATTCTAACTAGAAATCATCATCTAATGCAAATAAAAGTACACTAAAGACTTCTGCCTGCTATAGTAGAAGGCATTGCACAAGTTACTTTCTATAGGGTTTTTTCTTTGCCTTCAGCGATAGGTTATTTGAAATAAACTAACTGGTAGTTTATGATGCCTCAATGGTAGTCAGATGTGTCAGATTTTATTTTACACAATTAGCACAGGACCAAAAACACAAATCTCAACTGTGACTCAGCAATAGAGAAAGAGTTTGACAGCAATGCCTTGTTTTCATTTAAGAGCACGGCTGGTGTTAAATCCTTTACCATGTCCTTAAATCGACTATCAGTTTTGAAGCAGCAAAGTAAAACAGTTTCCCCAATTACCCTCTCTTTGAAGGGCACAGGCAGAGTGGGAATGTCTGATAAAGTAGCGTATTATTTTTGATTTCTCAACAGTCAAAGCGGTAAGTATTTATGGGCATGACCACAAATGACAGGAAGCAAGGATCATACGGAGCTTTACTTGGTCACAGCAATAACTCAGACGCTAATTTTCAATACCGATTAAAGAGAAGCAGAGCAGCAGCATCTGGGGTCGCAAGACTAGGTTGTGTTTTCATTATTGTTTCAGTATGGCACCAAATTACCTCATTGATTTAGAAATTGATAAACTATAGCTCCGTTTGGCCACCTTGCTCCTCTCAGATCTTTTGAGAACAAGCCTCCTCCTCTGCTATTCTAATAGCAGCAGGCTCTTTCAATACATTACGAAAGATCCTCTACTTGCAACCAGCCAAACAACAGTAGCTGTGAATTATTGCGGTACTACCAAATAGGAATGAAATCCCTGGAAGACAAACGTACCCGATAGACAGGTTTGCTGTTGTGGTTCCCAATGCCAATACGCACAAAGCAGCCTGTGACCGTCTTGGCAAAAAAGGGCATATGACACCAACGCTCCAGCTTATGCCGCGATAACCGTACCCTGTTCAGTTCTTCAGGTAAGGAGACTGGCTGGGATTTGGGAGGAATTTCTTCTTTTCTGGTTTGAAAAAGGCAAGGAGGAGGAAAAAAGGAGTATAAATCTGCATTGTGCTGGAGGTCAGTCTATATGATTATTGGTCCCTTCTGACCTTAAAATCTATTAGCACCCACTAAAGGACCTTTAGATAAGGTGTGGATCACCAAATACTAATCTACGAGATCAATTGTAAAGGGATTCAATTTGTCAGGGTGGAAGGGAGTAGTTTATGTGAATTTAGTGCTCATGAAAGGTGCCCCACATAAAGCTCTGGAGACCAAAGTTGTATATACATAGGACTGGTACAGCTTGGGTAGCAATCTCCCTTACGGGCCATGTTCTTCAGGGTGCAAGAACTTCAGTCTCCAGACCAATTTAATCTTTGATCCAAGGTCACCAAACAACAGATCAATGGTAGGAAATTTCAGGCACTACAAACATGGGCATGATTAGAACAGTGACATAGTATCCTTAACCCATCATTACTGGGCTCCTCAACTAATCTGTTTATTCTCAGTATTTTTTACAATGCAAGTGTGCCATTTCAATTTTTCAACACAAGTGGGGCAATTTCAAGAGTCACTAAAGTGGCTTAGACCACAAGGTTCAAGTGCAAACTCTAGTGCCAACAAGCAAGAATGACCTCACCTTCCAATCACTGAAGACAACAGGAAAGAACACACTTTGGCCACAGAAGAGTGTTAAATCCTAGCTGCTGATCCAGTGGTGGAAAGCTGAACTACAAGAGGGAATGCAAATAAATCCCAAATCTAGCTGTATGTAGAATCCCACAAATGATATTGCCAAGAGGCAAAGCCACGTCTGATGTGCCAAGTTGGCCCCAACTTAATCCTCTAAAACAAAATGTGGTCAAGTATCAGACAGGTATTTTTTGTTAAGTTCTGTTAATTTTAAACATAGCAGTTTTCTGTAACCTGTGTTCAGTACTTACTCTTCCTCCTCATCAGATGATGATGATCTGGATGTGCGATCACTCTTCTCACTAGATTTATCATCCTCTTCTTCCTCTTCGTCATCTGAGTATACTTCACTAGTTTTTAATGGCTGTTTTTTTGCAAGCAACTCAGCTGAAAAAGGAAAAGTTGAGCCTTTATTTTTGCTGAAAGCTTCTCCTTGCACATGAACTCTCCAATTGTAAGAGCCAGGATAGCCAGATAATTATGTGCACACAAGTTGGAAACCAGCTGTATAGCATGCAGCTACACTTAAGTCACTGCAGGCATACTGTATGAAACAGACAAACAGGAGTAAGCAGAAGTTTCCTAAACCTCAACTGTGCTCATTTGAAACACCCTTCCCGCTGTCTGGGGAACAATACGATAAGGAAACAGGATTCACATACATATACTTGAGCATATCACTGCCTTGCTAGACTATCTGCTCTTGACAACAGCCTTCAGAAGAAAAGGAACAAACTTTTAAGATATTAGACTTTTTTAACCATTCTAACCAAAGGCGGACAGGAAATTACTATAATCTGCAACAAGAAGTCTGGGGGGTGTGGGGGGGGAGGGGAGAACAAAATGTGTTCTGTTTACATGTACAGAAACAGGTAGCCACAGACAAAACATTACTAACAAATGAACAGAGTCTGAGTGGTTCAGAGGTGCAGTAATAGAACTTTTCACCTCCAGTTGGTCAGTTCAACCATATCTCAAGCTGGCAGGAACTAAAATTACTATGTGATCACAATTCAGCAGACAGCGTGAAATTAGTTGGTGGTTTCAGTCCACTCCCCAATGAATACATGTCTCTATCTCACAAGCCATCACTGCCACCTGGCACCTTTCTTGGCAGTTCGTGAACAGGTCAAGGAAAGAGAGAACAGAAACGGCAAACCTTGGCATGAACAAAAGATCAAGGCTGGAGCACGTTAGTGGAGGAGTGTGGGTGGGGAAGCTTGATTGAGGACTTTGGGCTAAATTTAAAGGAAGTTGTATTGAAGATATTTTTTAAAATTAAAACCCACACACTCTCAGGAATACTGTAGGGTTTAGGATCACTTTAGTAGGTCACTAAAGGGGGTGGGGGGAGGAAGAGTACTAGCTCTTAAAATGGTGGAGTCAGCACTACAGGGAGAAGTTGGTTTAGGAAAATATTGCCCGCATCAGGAATTGTGGGCAAGCAGGGAGGAAAGGGGAGTGAGAAGGCCACCCTCTGTTTCAGAACCCAAATCAACCCACTCGGCTGAATTTTTTTTAATTGACACTAGTCTGGGGACTGGTGCTCAAGCACCATCTGCTATAGCCGTGTTATATGTTTAGGTAAGACACTCCAAATTAGCTTTTCGTAGGTTGGCAAGAAAATTCTCACACTCACCTGTTCTATTCTTCCTTTTCTCTCTCTCTGCTTTCAGTTCCTCCATGGCCTGAGATTTCTTGTCCAGTTTCTCATCCCGCTTTGACCGCCGCTCTTTGTTGTGTGACATCACCTAAAGGGCATGCATAGAGAACACCTCACTACTTAGCCCAGCTCAGAGACTGAAATGAAGAACAAAATTAAACGTTCTCTACTCTAGAATCAGAGCCGACTGAAATATTTCATTCAAAACATTTAATAAATCTCCCCCCAATAAAAAACTCTGAAAATTTTCAGAAAAGCTTTAGAATTTCTAGAGCTCTTTTTGCCAAAACTGAAGATTTAGAGATTTCATTCTTTTGTTTCTCTCCCATTTTTTCCCTCCTTCCTTACTTCTTTTTGCCCCTGGATGTTGCCAAGGGTTTGTTTTCACTAAATTTCAGAATCTCCTCAATTTGGGAAGAGATATAGAATGGCAAAAGCAAAAATGAAACGAACTTTGAGATTTTTGAGAAGTTTTGAAAAGTTAGAATGGCAAAGGAAAAATGGAGGAAACAAGGTAAATAATCCTGGACACCATTTTATTGCACTCCGTGGCAAAAGGGAAAGAGGAAGAAAGAGGGTGATAGGAAAAGTTATACATTTTTTAAAAAAAATATTTTGCAGAGATTTTCAAAAAACAAAATGTTGTTCATTTCAAACTCTGCCAGATGGGAACAACTTCAAGGTGTCATTTTTCACGAGTGTTTTTCCATTTTGAGCACCTCTATCTAGAAAACCAGGTAGTATGGTATGAAAGGTTCTATCAGCATACGTCCCAAGGGATTTTTGCAGGGTATTCCTGGATAAGCATGGATAAAACCTTTCTATCACAGCAGGAGCCGAGTGTTCTCTCTATGCTGTGTGTTACAAAAACCTCTATAGTACAAATGATTTAGGGCTTAAGAGTTACTATCCCCCCCCGATAGCACAAGCCCAAACAGCACAGCCATCCCAACCAAACACCAGCTAAGTTTTTGAGATGTATCTGGAAGTTTCCTAAAGTAGCTCTTCTATCCTCACTGTAAAGTCTGATCTTGGAACTTTCTAATGGAAGACAAGTAGAAAGCTCAGACTCTTCCCATTTCATGTGGTATAAAGCTCATATTTCTGGACCTCCTGGGTTATGGGAAAACAGACTTTAAAATCTGTCACTGGTGCAAGACAGCATATTCCATGACCGACACCTCAGACCACTGACTTTATGTAAGGGCAAAAGACCAAAAGAATTAATTTCTCTGGAAGAGTGTTTTTGGAAGAAAAAAGTGGCAGCTGTTTGAAATTGTTCAAATATTTCAAATTTTAAAGGTGGCCTGTAGAAAAGAGGGAATAGTTGGCTGAATACATGCGAGTCAGTTAAAGGTATCATATGGCTCTGCCATTTATCACATATAAGTGCACACATGCACGTGTGCAAACAATATGCTATCCAGGTAGGTAATAAGATTATCTAGATAAAGTGGGTTCTGTTCTTTATTTGTTAGAAAAGTAAAATAATGCAAGTTACATTTCACACAAAAAACTACATGAAAAGAGCAATTAGGCTACAAAGTGATGCACTCAAATCAAGACTGCATTCAGCACAGAAATGAGCAGACTTTCCTGCCCGAGGTAGGTTGCTGATAGGGGATTGGAGAATGGCAAAGTGGAAAGCAAAAGACAGCTGCATTTCTCTGTGAGACAAAGGGATTCTAGCAGTGAGAAATCTGCTGTGTATCTTACCTGGCATTCCTGGATCTGTGTAAGCTTTTTCTTCTCTTGCTCTTCCTCGTGCTTTTTCTTTTTCTCCTTCTTTTCTTTCTTTTTTGCTGTTTTTAGTTTCTTCTTAATTTCAAATCTGGGCATAAATGAGTGGGGGGTGAAGAAAGTAAATGGAAGTGTTGAAATCAATTTCAGGCAGCATGACTCAGAGGCAAGGACAGTATCAGATCCAAAGAGCATTAGGGATTAAAAACTGAGATGGAAAGGAAATGTAAAGATAAACTGAGTTCTGTATCACTGAAGTAATGCGTGAAGTTAAAATAAAAAAAATCAGTAAGTGCTCAGAATCTCATAGCTGAGCCACAGTTTTGGCATGATAAAGCAGGAATAAGAACAGCTGAGCGAAGTACAGTAAGAACCAGTAGTTGAAGTTTGATAATCTAGAACCAAGACACTTACTCCTTGAAAAGGTACATGTAATACCATATGATACCTGGGAGAACAGACATAACAACATGCAAATTTTATGGTGTTATACTGCAGAATAGTACTTAAATGTAATCAAGTTCTTTAGATTTCAGCCTAAAAACTATGACGTTTCTTTGCAGTACCCATACAAACCTCAGTGTTCAATTCTACAGCTAGAGACCTTTCTAAAAGAACCAGAAGCAGCATGCATCTACAATCATAGGTAACAAGAACAAAGTAGTCCATAACTGCATTTCAAACTTGGTCCCAGTGCTATTACAGACATCCTGCACGTCACAAAAAAACAGCCAGAGAACAAAGATGTGGTTTGACAACATTATAAAATTACAATTAGGGTTTCCATTTAAACACCAGCCAATTTAAGTGGAGGGAAACACAGAGTGGAGTGGGGTGCTGGAGGAGAGTGACTAAGTCCACAGCAGCATATTTGATGCTTGTATGTACAAATGCAATGTTAACCCATATAGCATTATTTATGTAGATTGGCCTTATGTTGAACAATTCCACAGAAAGTGTTATTTTTACTTTTTTCTGAAGAGAAGAGTTTAAATTTACTGGCTATAAAACACCATCTTCACTTTAAGAGCCCAATCCCATGCTTGAGCATGTGAGTCATTTACTCAGATACGTAGTCTCACTGGAACACCTAACCCCCAAAAGAATGTTGACAAACTTGTTAAATGTGCTGTGTTGAGGGGCCAAAGTTGAATAAATTAGTTCCAGTTCTTGTCAACCTCCTTTCAAGAGACTCAGTCAATGAAGGCTCTCTACCACCCCAGAAGAAGATAGGGTTACTCACTTAGTGCACGATTTTTTTGAGACGTATGTCCCTGTGAGTGCTCCACTTTCGGTGTCATCATCTCCTGCATCCGTGATTGGATATCTTTTCAGCAGTACTCCTCCAAGTCACACATGCACAGCTCCTACCTCGCAGCGTCATTGGCACATCTGGTGCACAAGCAACCCAACCCCCCCGTTTCTTTTCTACCACAGAACCCCATGCTAGAACTCCAAAGGAGGGGGCGGGTAGTGGAGTGCCCACAGGGACAAACATCTCAAATATCATCAGTTCCTGCACTAGGTGAGTAACCCTCTCTTCTTCCAGTCAACTCCCTGGGGGTGGGTCCACTTTAGGTGACTATAAAGCAGTCCCCCCAAGTTTGGTGGATGCACGTCAGTATTAGTGGGTTTGGACAGATGGGTGTATGGTTAGACCCAATGCAGCATCTCTAATAGACGCAATTGCATAATAATGTCTTGTGAAAGTATGTGCTGAGGCCATGTCACTGCCTTCCATGTGTCCGTGATAGAAACATTATTCAGGAACACTATGGAAGTGGATATTGCTCCCATTCAGCGAGCTCTAGTTCCTGAGGGAGCTTTAAGTTTTTCTGTTTATAGCATACATAACAGGATGTATCCAGCTATCCATCTGGATAGTGGATGACTAAAATCGGTTTTGCCTTTTGTGCGTTCTGCCACTGACATGAAAAGCTTATCTGATCTTCTAAATGGTTTTGTTCTCGCTAGGTAAAATGCTACTGCTCATCTGATGTCCAGAGCATGGAGTGCTGTCTTCTGTGCATTGCTATGTAGGTTTGGGTAAAAGGCAGGTAAGTGAACAGGTTGTTTAATATGGAAGTCTGACACTATTTTTGGTAAGAACTTTGAATGAGGTCGACGGGTGATGTTATCTTTATGAAATATTGTGTATGGTGGGTAGGTGGGCGCTAATCTCTCTTATGTGTCGGGCTGATGTGATGGCTACTAGGAATGCTACTTTCATAAACATATAGGGAAGCAAGCATGTTGCTAAGGGCTCCCGAATAGTGTCCTAGCAATAGCCCTCAGTACTTGACTTAGGTTCCATGGTGTAAGTGAGGTCACGTACAACTGGAAATACTCTTTAAAGCTCCACTAGGAATCATTTTACCAGCAGATGAGTGAATATTTTACCAGCAGATGAGTGAATATTGTTATGTGAACTCTGCCATGAAAGAATGTAATTGCTACTATCTGAACCTTAAAGAACCTAATTGATACACCTGACTTTTTTTTTTTTTTTTTTTTTTTTTTTAGTTCAACGATGTATTCAAGAATAACCAGAATAGATGAAGATGTCATCAAGATTTGTCTCTCTCTGCACCATGAATCAAATTTGTGCCACTTTTGCAGGTAAGTTTCTTTCATTGTTGGTTTTCTACTATTTAATAGCATCTTTTTATATTATTTGACGCATTCTAACTCATCAGGGTTAGGAACCATGCCATTAGATGTACCTTCTGTGTCTCGGTATGGTAAAAACTGATTGACGTCCTGGGAAAGGAGATCGTGTCTTTAGAGGAAGCTTGATTGGTTGTACTTTGACATTTTCTGGAGATCTTAGAACCACATCTGCCTGGGCCACGACAGTGTTGTTATCCCCCATCACTGTGATGACCCTGATTTTGTGGATGGTCTTGGATATCATTGATGTGGGTGGAAATGTGTACAGGTGCCCCTTGATTCAGTTGAATAAGACCACGTTGCCCATTGAGCCTGTTGTCAACCCCACCCTTCAGTAGAAAACCTAACATTTGCAGTTTTGTTTTGTGGGAAAAAGATAGTCTGTTTGATGGCCCCACAGATGAAAAACATTCCTCAGGACTTTGTTGTTCAGATGAGTCTGTCAAAAGCATCTGCTGAGACTGTTTGCTGCGGTGTTCAGGCTCCCAGGAAGGTATACCACTGATGTTGTGCTCTATTCATCAGTTCCATAGCTTTATAGATTCACTGCATAGGGAGTGGGATCTTGGTCCTCCCTGACGTGTGATATAAAACATATGCGCTATCTTTATTGATCTGTCTCTTATGAACAGCAGAAAGTGATGACAGAAATTGCACACCAGCCAGAACTCTGAGATGTTTATGTGCAGACTGATTTTGGTTTTGACCATCTCTCCTGTATTGTATGGCTGTGCAGATGTGCTTCTCACTCTAGGAGTGACTCGTCTGTAGCAATCATAATCAATGGTAGAAGCTGTAAAAATTAGATTCCTGTTGTGTTGTTTTCCTGGGGTCCATCACAGCATGGAATCTTTTCACCTTGTTTGGTATCATCAACACTTTGTTTAGACTGTGTCTGTTTGGTCTGTAGACTGAAGCAAACCATCTTTGAAGGCATCACAGCTGGACATACTATAGAACAAATGTTGTAGCTACTCTGTGTCCCAGAAGCTGTAAAGCAATGCATGCAGTGATTTTTGGACTGTTTCTTACTGGTATTAGGTTTGTAATGGCCTTGAATCTGGGTATTGGTAATGATGCCCTGGCTGTTATTGAGTTCAAGTCTACTCCTATGAACTCCAACTGCTGTGATGGATTCAAAAGTGGACTTTTCATTATTCATCTTGAGTCCTAGTTCTTGAAACAGCAATACGGTTTGGTCAATAACTTGTTTGGTCAGAGTTTGACTGGGTGCCTTTATTAGATATTAATCTAGATATGGGAAAATTGTGATTCCCTGTCTCCTCAGATGAGTCACAACTACAGCAAACACTTTGGAGAAGATTTTTGGTGCCACAGGAAGGCCAAATATGATACCTTGTATTGCTAATGGTTGCCAGACACAATAAATCTTGGAACACATCCATGTGCGAGGTGGACAGTGATATGGAAATAAGCATCCTGAAGGTCAAGAGCTGAGAATCAGTTCCCTCTCTGCAGTATTAGCATTATGGTGGATAGTGTGACCATCTTGAATTTTTGTCCCCTCATGGTTTTGTTTAATGCCCTCAGATTTATTATGGCTCTCCAGCCTCCATTCTTTTTCTGTACCACAAAGCAGTGTGACTAGAATCCCTTACATCCGTGTTGCAAAGGTACATGCTCGATTACCGCTAGCTGTAGGAGATAATCTATTTCCTGATGGAGTATTTGCATGAGACATTCCCTGAAGAGGGACAGGAAAGGACTGTGGGTAGGAGGGATGGATGCGAATGGGACAGTGTATCCTAATTTGTTGATTCATAAGACTCATTTGTCTATAGTGATTGTTGACCAACTGTGGTGGAATTTTCAAAGACAGAAATCAAAGTTTCTCATCAATGATGCTGGCACTGTTCACTGAGTGGGGTTTCTTAGACCCTCAATCAAATTCTCTAAACTGCCTTTTGAATGATGATGTTGGAAAAGCAAGTGTTTGCTGTGGCAGCCTGCATCTCTGTTTTTTGTTTTCCTCTTTGTGCTTCATATGATCTGTACTGTGAATGAAAAGTGTATTTGCAGGTATATGGTTGAAATTTTATATTGTTTCCTCGTTTTTCCAGGTGTATATATGCCTAGAGTTCAAAGTTTTGCCATAGAATCTTTCACAGCGTGAAGGACTTTGTCTTTTTCTGCAAAAAGCAAGGCCCTATCAAAAATGAGATCTTCTATGTTCATTTGTAACTCCTTGGATACGCCTGCCAAGTGGATCCAAGAAGCCCAGCACATAACTACAGAATGATGGCTGGTGTCTGTCATATGGTATCAGTCAGGTTTATCAATGCTTCACCCATGGGAAGTGCAATTTTTTTATGATGTTGCTGTCTGTAGAATTTTCAACCACTTATAGTGTGAGTTCGTGACCTCTTCCAGAGGACACACTAAATCCTGAGCTACTCTCTTGAAGAATTGTTTGGGGCAGTCTATCAGTGTAGGTGGAATTATGGCTTCATCCACGGAGAACAAGGAGTCACATGCGGGAAAAGACGTTTCTTGCTCCACATTGTGCCCCTATTTCTGCTTTTACCACTGCTTTATTTGATGCAGCCGGGGGTGAACGTCTACATGATTTCACCCTGCTGGTATGGCAGCTAAGCGGTCTGCTGTATGCCTTAGAGTAGGCTTACTTGGCATCCCAATCATGCTATTGCATGTGATATGGCACAGAAGGTCCAAGCCATGGCAGACCATACCAGGGATATGCCACGGTTCCCCTACGAGTCACATATTCAGGTGCCTCTAAATGATGATCTGGTGGGGAAGGAGTGCTCCAATGAAAAGCAAGCTTTCTCTACCTTACTGTCTTCTTCACTGAGAGTGCACACTGGGGAGAATGCTTCATCATGCATAAAGTGCACCGGTGATTCCATGATCCCTACAGTGGGTGACTGTGGGGATAACTTCAGTTCGGACTGACTGGTTGTGGTGTTTGCACTTTTTCTTTACAGATGGTACTGGTGCCACATTTCTCATTGGCTCCGTAATGGTAGTCAGTGCCATGGCTGGCACCTTAGCATTTGTCAGGTGCCATCATTGATTCTGGTGCCGACGCAGGTGTTGTGGTCTCTCTTGATACTTTTCTTTGGTGCCAGAGTTTCTGACAGTATTATAGTCGGTGTCACTGACCATTGGTCCAATGGCTTCTGCACTATACCCTTCTTCAGTGCCATGCTGGAGGAAGGCTGTTTGTGTGTCTCTCTCGATTCCCCAGCCAGATGCTGGAAGTCCTTAGGCTGTACTGGAGGAACCTGTTGCTTCTTTGATACTCTGCAGAGTAGACAGCCTCTTAGGTGAATACCTTTTCTTTAGCATAATGGTGGCAGGAGGTGATGAGGCTCTCTTCCTTGTGGTGCATTCTGAGGGAGGTTTATCTGGTCAGAGGAGGGCATGAGAGATTTCTCCAAAAGTATGAGTTTTAACCTCAGATCCTTCTCTCTCCTAGCCCTGTCTCTAAGGTTCTTGCAATGAGTGCAGTTTTGTGGCACATGGATTCCACCCAGGCAGCATACACATAGCGAATGTCCATCTGACACTGACATGGCATCTCTACATGGGGGGCATTTTTAAAATCCTGGGAGAGCCTTACATGTCTTAGGCCTCTAGTCTATTAAGGGAAAAAACTAGATTTTTTTTTTTTTTTAAGTAAGAAAAGGTAGGTGAACTATTGACCAAAACCCAACTTATGCCATAACTAAGCTTTTTAAAATATTATTCTAGGTAAGACAAGTGAAATTGCAGCTGCTGTTATTGCTCTTTTTCTCAGCCCATGAATGGCTGAAAAGGAACTGAGGGGGGTCAAGTCACGAACATGCCAGAAGATGCACCAACAGCTCCACAAGGCAGAAACTACTTGTGCACGTCCCAGACGAGTACTGCTGAACATATCTCCGACCAGCGACACAGGACATGACAACGCCCAAAGCGGAATACCCACAGAGACATCAAAGAAGGTGGTAACCTTCAAGAGTGACCAGAGTATCACTTGCCACCTACGGCCTCAGTTCCCAAGATATCATCAGAAAACTACAATTAGTGTTTCCACTTAGAGTTTTAACCACCAGCTCCAAGCTGGTACCTCCCCACATTTTATTCAGCATACAATCCACCTTGCCCTAAGAAAAGGCTGAAGTAGAATGGAGGGGAAGCTGGGCACTGAAGACCACAGACCAGAGGAAAATGAGGAGACAGCCATGTGGGTTTAGCTCCTTCCTACAGTCCAAATTCAGCTTCCTCTTCTCCAGTATGGCCTCCTCTGGATTGCCTCAGCAGACACCTCCAAATATTCAAAGTTGACTATTCCAAGGTATTAAATCTCACTATCCTAAAGGCTGATCATATAAAAATCCACCAAACTTATCTTTTTAGTTAAACTCCACCTTCCTAATCCACAGAATAATGTAACAGCAAGTAACTGAGGTGGATCCAAAATGTCACGGATTGAGGAGTTGCATGGGTATATAACTGAGAATTTCCTAAAACAGGAAACTAAACTCAGGACATTCCCCCTAATCTATCAAACATTTGCAAAAACACTTTAAATTCAACACGTTGCCAAACTTTAAAAAATAAACAGAAGATCTTTTAAAGGCCTTAAGCCCTTCCTGGCAATGCTCAGCTGTTTAGAGGTTTTCCTAGCCAACATGGTAACTAGACCAACTGAAAAGATGGGTTGCAAAAGATAGAGATTCTCAAGTTATACTCCTGGGGATTTAGAGAGACATTTGCTCCATTCTAGTACTTTCAGTACAGTAGCAATTACCCGAGGTCCACAATTTCTTCATTGAAGGTGACAGAAGCAGTAATAGTGCATATTTCTAAAGTTGAAGAAAATTAGTTCCTCTGAAGGGCCCAAGCTTCTCTTAAAACACACAAAACTATGTAACCTTCCTTTCTCCTCTGTCACTTACAAAGGCTTGTTTTTGGTTTCTTATTCTAGATTGATTGATTATTTTTGTGCTTCTCCTGTCAAACTTGCTATTTCAATGAATCCATTCAATTAAAGGTGGTGCTCGTGTGTAACAGACCAGGGGTCGACAGAAGTGTTGCCAAGGTAGGCGCCAAGCTTCAAAGCAAGGCACCTATCTTGTCAGACACCCTTTGCCTCAAAAAACACACACACATCCCTGCCATAATGCTGTTGAATCTGTAAAGAAGCCAGCAATTTTATTTATTTATTTTTTGATCACCAGAGGGCGCTCCCCTGCTGCATTTTCACTAGGGAGCTAGGCAGCCTGGGGAAAAATGCAGCAGAGGTGCGCCCTCTAGTGACAAAAAAAAAAACCTGCCAGCTCCTTTAGTGATTCGGAGGTATTGTGGCAGGGGCATTTTCAGCAGCCAAGCATGTCTTGCTTTGAAGGTGGGCGCCTAACTGAGCAACACTTTTGTCGACCCCTGATCAGTTACACACAAGAACACCACCTTTAATTGAATGGATTCACTGAAATAGCAAGATTGAAAGGAGATTCACAAAAATAATTACTGAAAGTGGCAGAGGAGAATGCTGAGAGGCTCACAGGAAAAATGGAAAGAAGGTTACATAATTTCTTTTGATTTTGTGTGGCTAAAATGAGTTGATTATGGAGGCAGAGTCAGTTTCTGCAGATAATTTCCAGATGCTCCCTCTACAGCTTTCCTCTCACTTCTGATAAATCCAAGAACTTTCACTCCCTCTGAAGTTTCCTTTCCTTTTTTAACTGCATACTGCTCCACTCTACAGCTCTCCATAACTTCTGGGGGAGGGAGGAATCAGGAGACCAGCACTACATGTTAGATTTTCCAATCTAGGTAAAGTATACTCCTTATTTAGCCTCAGAACATATAATGGTACTTTTGAAAAACTGTAATGGGGAAAGGCAAAAGTGGAAGTGCTTCTCTTTTGTACAGATTAGCTGGCAACAAGGCCCTGAGAAGCAGCAGGAGCTTCAATAGCAGTTGGCAGAGACCATCCTATTATATTCAGCAGTGAGGAAACAATATTTTACAGATACTTGAATACCTGAATATTAGAACCTTAAGATGTGTCCATGTTTTATCTTCAGTGGACAAAGTGTTCTCTACCCCCCGCCCCCCCCAGTCTATTTGGTTTTGTATTGTTGTAAGAAATGGGTGTCCACCAGTTCACATGCCATAAACTAACAGATTAAGGCTTAGACTGCACTAATTAATGAACATAGGAACTAAGGATGTAAAAATTAGTTTAATTTAAAATCTGTTTAAACATTCTATTTTTGGAACATTTAAATGGGGGGAGCCCTGCTGAGCTTGGTTCCTCACTGCCAAGTGCATAGCTCCACCTCAAGCTGGGCTCCAAGCCTCCCCACCAGTGGTGGGTAGTGGAGCTTAGCTATGGGCTGCCACCCCTTGCATTGGGCTCCATGTACCCGCTGAGGGGAAGCAAAGCCCAGCTGCAGCTACCCCTTCCTTGGGGCTCCAAGCATCCAAATCTCTGGGGGAGGGTAGCCCACAGCTAGGCTTGGTTCTGCACAAGTGGCAGAAAGGCATGGAGCCCAGCATGTGGGGTGGAGAACACAGGAGGCGGGAAAACCTTGGCTCGACTCCCTACCTCAAGCTCCAAGCCTCCACATCTGCAGGAGGAAGAGGGGAGGGGGCAGTGGTAGCCACAGCTGGGCTCAGCTCCCCACTCTGGGATCCAAGCCTCTGTGCCTTGCGGGAGGGTGGGGGGATGTAGCTCATGTGCTCAAAGCAATGGCTTTTTGAAGCAGTATTTTGAATGCACATGAACAGGGCAAGCCTGCATTTGCCAAGGCCAGAAAAAATGATGTTGACTTAATTGGGTTGCAACTACAGGCAAATGGGTTGAAACTACAGAAAAGAACAGACTTATCAGACACACATACAAACACGACATGTTAGGGAAGTCAACACAGCTTTCGTAAAGGGAAATCACACCTCACCAATCTATTAGAATTATTTAAAAGCATCAACAAGAATGTGGACAAAGGTGATAAAGTATACATGGACTTTCAGAAAGCATTTGATAAGGCCCCACAACAAATGTTCTTAAGCAAAGTAAGTAGTCATGGGATATAAGGAAAGGTTTGTGACAGTCTGTATCCTGCTTACGAGATTATGATACATTTTGCACAAAGTACATCTTGCAAGTTATCAATTGAAAACTCAAGATGTGCTGAACATTATCACCCTGGTAAAATGTATATAGCAACATTGTATGTTAAGTAACAAGATTTTACTATATAATATTACTGAAACATATTTCAAGTTTAGAAAAACAGCTGCAAAACAGTTCCTCGAAGACAGAAAGCAAACGGATGCCTCAGCCAGCTGTAAACAAAATCAAATGAACTATCACCTGGTTAAGCAGCCAATCTTTGGCAGGAAAAAGGGATGCAAGCAAGAAATTTACAACCTGGCAAAGAAACAGCTGGAAGTTCCTGTGCAAACATACTTGTTGTTGCCAGAATCCCAGCTGTAAATGAATCTCAAAGAAGGGAAATGCTATAGGAAAGGTGAACACACTCCCTAAATTACCCCTCTCCCCTCATCTCTACTCACAGCATTAACACTTGAAAGACAAAGGAGGCACCAAAGAACTGGGAGAGGGGTCATGGCTAAAAGGAATCCAGCCAGACTGCTCTAAGCATGTGGTGAGAAACTTTTTTGTTTTAAAATTCACTTAAGCTTGTTAAATTTAGTATTAGTTTGCATTTTACCTGTTATTTCTTAGTAACCAATTCTGACTTTATGCCTCATTACTTGCAATCACTTAAAACCTATCTTTCTGCAGTTAATAAACTTGTTTTATCTAGACCAGGGTGTCAAACTCATTTGCTATGGCGGACCAGATTTGACTTAAATGTACTTCAAGTGGGCCATATATACCATAAATCAAAATACTACAGCACTCTCGCGGTGTTCTGTGTATGCAAAACTGTGCTCCACGATACCACTCTCCCTCTGTGTTAAAGAGAGAGTGTGGTCTTATGAAATGTAGTCTCGCATAACCAGTGCTCCAAGATGTCGCAAGACCTGAGTGCTGGGTTTGTGGGACCTCATTCTCTGTCTTCGTTAGGGAAAGAGTGTGGTCCCATCGAGTACAGCCACAGGCTGGATGGAAAAGGTTTGCGGGCCACATTCGACCCACAGGTCACATGTTTGACACCCCTGATCTAGACCATCATATGCTGGATTGAAGCATTTAGGAAACTTCATTTGAAATAACAGGATTTGTTTTCTATGAATAAAATGACAGCGTGACGCTCTGTACTTCAACGGGAGTACCCTGGAATCCTGTATTAACCACTGAGATATGATTATGAAGTGTTTGTTTAAAAAAAAAAAAATGTATGCCTTGTAAGATATCATTTTAAAAGTCGATCTGCTGAACATTAACATCCTTTGTGGGATTGTATGTGAAGTTATGAAATATTGCAAAATGTGTTACTGAATTGTGAGATGCCCATGGCCAGCCTTTCAATTGCAACAAAAGAACAATAACAGAGTCCTGTGGCACTTTTAAAGACTAACAGATTTATTTATCGCATGAGCTTTCGTGGGAGAAAATCCCACTTCGTCAGACGCTTT